>JAQJVL010000098.1:1738679-1773873 GCA_035578905.1 Stictocephala bisonia | reverse complement strand
TTAATTATATTTAGTACATATATAGAAAAAGTTGATTGGTTTAATCAAACAATCTTTTCTGAATATTCAACATTCAGTTTTTATAAGAACTATATATATGTTATTGTACCAGTTTTCTAGTGTGCTATTTATGGATAAGCTAAAAAAATACTTTTGTAGCAAATCTGGTTGTAATTCTAGAAATGTGTTAATAATGGGGGACATAAATTTATGTTTGATAACAATAACATCATTGATGTATGTAATTTCTTGTTTGTTAATAACGGAATGCAGTCACTGATAAATATCCCAAATTGTATCACTGAAAGATCTAAAGCTTGTATTGATCATGTGTTTGCCAAGGCGTGTGATGTAAATAAAATAGAAGCAACAGTATTATAGAGCAGCATAAAATATCACCACATTTTAGTTGTTTTTAATCAGGCGTGTTTCTGGAAAAATTGAAAGAACAGTAACCATCCCTATTTACAGAAGAGTTATGAAAACAAATTTTAGCAGTTATAGACCAATTTCTATTTTATCTTCTGTCTTATACATTTTTGAAAAAATAATGAAATAAAACTTAATGACATATCTTGAAAGTATATATATTTTTTAGTAAGAATCAGTTTGGCTTCTGACTAGGGCTAAACACAGAAATTTTACTTATTGAATGTTATGTATAGAATATCAAGTGGTATAAATTATACGAAGTGAGTTAGTGGATTGTTCTTAGATATCACAAAAGCCTTTGATACAGTGAATCGTGATATTTTATTGAAGACATTGTTTAACACATTGTGTGCTGGTCTAACGCACGCGGGGGATAGCAGTGCTTGCGCGCGCAGCGGATCGGTCTTCGGCGGTGGATGGATCAATACTGGCTTGTAGGCTTCAGTGTCGCCTAGCCCTTTGGCTTAGAAGGGTTGGATTTGCGCCGCATTATAGCCTGTTTCTCGCGTCACGTTTTCTTGTTCTTCGTTCGTGGATCGCGCCATTTTGAGCCAGTTGGCGGGGGTTAGCGTGCCTGCGCGCGCAGCGGATCTGTTGCCGGCGCTTGACGGAGCAATGCTGATTTGTGGAATTCAGTGTGGTCTAGCCACTTGCCTTAGAACGGTCAGATTTGCGGATCTAATGGCGGCAGGCGTCTAGCGGCGTGCATGGGTTTCGTTGCGATGTGCGGCTCGGTCACCGGCAGACGATCACTTTGGAAGCCCTGATCTACCAGAATTGAGGCCATAAACTGGATTTGGTGTATCAACCCTGTTTCCTGACTATATAAGGTATTGTTTTGGTACAAAATATTATTTTAGTATCTGACATGTTTTTAACTTATTTTTCAGCATCGAATGTGTTAATTGTGATATTAGGGGGTTTGCATGTGATTGGTTTAAAAGTTATTTGTCTGATTATTTATGTGTGTTAATTAACGTGTATAGCAATTTAGGTAAAATAAAATACGGCGTATCACAGGGATTAGTTTTGAGTTCTGTATTATTTATAATTTACTTGGTCGGACTGTAATCCTTTGAAATGTATGGTTACAATACATTACTTTTATATGCATAAGTAAATGCAGTGATTATAAATTAATTGAAATCAATTTTGAGTGATTTTAAAGTAATTAATTTAAAATCACTACATTTACTTATACAGTATACATTTAAAAGTAATGTATATTATCTATTCATTTCATAAGGATTACAACGTGGCCAAATAGTTAATTTTACAACTCCTAGAAGCCAAGAAAAGGTTTCAAATTGATAAGAACATTTTTTTTTTTGTGGAAAGTTAAAATTATGAAATTTATATAACTTAATAGAACACATTTCTGTCAAACATGTATTAAAATATGAATGTGATACATTAACAGATTTTTTAGTAATGAAATTTAAAGTTTATGATGCAAGTAAAAACTATTTAAAACTTCGGTACTTTTCTTTTTTCCTACTAGGATAAAAATTATTAAAAATTGCATATATCATAATGTACAATTAAAGGAGGAAAGCAATGGTGTGATTATATTTTAATAGGTCTTTTAGTTTCTTACTAATCAACCTTATTAGTTAACTTGGGTACACATAATTTATTTGTCAACATAGATCTCTGGATCAAAGCATGTATCTGATTGTGTGTAAAACATGAAGTTAATGTAATTTGCATTACATTCATGTTTAATGCGCATACATGCAGGTCTGGGGTTGATTTTTTTTATGTTTATTAGTCAAATCACTTATTTTTAGGGTTTTTTAGGGCACTAGGTCTAGGATGTTAGTAAAAGGATAGGAGAGCAGCATCACTGATAAAATGGTAAACGGGATGACTTGTGTGTACTGGAAAACATTAAAGTTTCTTAGGCCTAGGTTAGATTGTTAGAATATTAACTGATTAAATTTATACATATTGTAAATAGATTATCAACTCTTACCTTTGTATCCTATTGATTCAGCAATATTCTAGGCCTAGGTTACATTTTTAGAATATTTGTAAGATTGGTGAAACCCACTTCTTGTAACGTATCTATAGTTAAAAAAAGTTTTCTTTTTTTAAATAAGAAGAAAACCTCCCATGGGTTATCTAGATTAGAAGAGGTGCAATAGTGAGGGTAGTGCAGCATGGAGTCAGACACATACACAACAGAAAGTTAGTGGAATATTTCGGGGCCACTTGCCTCCTCTTCAGTTACAAATAAGGCCACTCTTTTACTTTTAATATCTTAATTCAAAACTTTTCAGTGACAAAAATAATCATTTTTTGCCATTATTATTGTATGTTTATAATTTTTGTTATATATTTTGAAAAGAATAAACAATGTGAATTATTTATCGTGTAACAGTTTTATTCAGCACTAAAAATATACATTAAACAAAATAGCGATACATATTATTTATTTGATTTACGTTACTTGTGTTGTAATAACATAATTGCTAAATTGTTAATAAACTGAAAATAAAATAGGTGAACTTATAATTGTTACTTTATAAATAAGTTTATTTATTTATTTTTTTTAATAGACCTCAGATGATGAGCCTCGGGAAGAAAAAGACCATTTTGTGGCCCAGCTGTACAAGTTCATGGATGACAGAGGAACGCCCATTAATAAAGGACCCACCATCAATGGCCGTGATGTCGACCTGTACAAACTCTTCAAGGTCAGCATATCTTTCAATGGTTCTAATAGATGTTAAATTGCTAATTGTTATAGTCATGTTAGGTATTTAAACATAGAAGTGGTTCATAAGTAATAAATAACACAGCATGTAATATGAAAATCTTAATTTTCGGTTCTGTCTATATTTTAATAAATTATATCTCAGTTTTTTTTTCTTTTTTTGAAACTCAATGCAGACTAAATTTCCTAACTAAGATACCGTATAATAAGAGATTGTAGGGGCATCAGCAAACTTACCAGCCCATAAAGAAGATAGATCAAATATTCCATATCTATCTGGCAACTTCTGGTCCACTATTATGTGAGTCTAGGTTTGTTAACGAAGGCTTAGTTGAAGGCTCTGAATATATCTTCCCAATTTAGTCTAGTAATATATTAGTCCCAAAATATATTAGTATCTTCTTTTAATTTGTCTATCCAACTCTTCCCCAGTCTTTCATTGACTCTCTTCTTATGTCTCCAAGACACTCTCCGGGATCCTTGTCTCACTTATTCTTTTCATATGTGATACCACCTTATACAGCTATTTCTCTACCCTATTTCTTAAGCATTCAATTCCTACCTACTTTATAATGTACTAATTTCTTACTCCATCTAATTGTGTCTTTCCAGCAATGCTTCTCATAAACTACAGCTCTCATGTTTGTATTCTTTCCCATTCTCTTCTTTCAAAGGCCATGTTTCTGAATCATGTAACAATCGGTATATAATACGATTTAAATATACATAATTTCATTTTTTTAGAGATATTTTCGTCCCATATTAAATATATTTACTTTTATAATTATATAAAGTATAAAATTGTTTACACTTCCTAACACAAGTACTAGAAGTGTATGAAAGTCACTACACACGTATATAAATTGACTGTGCTTTGTGGCACCTTTTTCAGGCTTTATACAGACACATTTAATGCTACATTTAATTCATAAGGATCCCTTTTAGTAAGACAAAGCGTGAACATTTTAACAGTCCTCCCCAGTTTGTCGCAATCAAGCCTCTGACCCTCTACCTGGTGGTAACCTTGAAACTACTACACTAGGGAAACGATTATCCGCAGTTGATGAGAACAAGCCTATTTTGGATGATCGAATTTTTGATAATAAAGTTCCCCGTTAACACTTTCAGTTTGGCCATGTCAGGCAGAATTATTTTCACTCTGTAGTAATGTACAGGGTGGCGCAAAAAGAACGTATGGATTTTAAAAGGCTATAAGTTGGTTAATTTTAATCACACCAAAATTTTAATTACACCAAAACAATCATCAAACAACCCAATTTGAGAGTTGGGTGTTAATAATTATAAGACAATTAACTAATTTTTAAAAATAAGATCAGAAAGATGGCGACCTTCTGCATGAATACACATTGTAAGTCTCTCTTCAAAGTTTTCCATAACTTTGTTCAAAGTGTCCTGTGATACAGCAGCAATTTCTTCACTTATTGCAGCCTTCAATTCTTCGAGTGACCAAAGTTTACGACGATAAACTTTGAATTTTAGGTGTCCCCATAAAAAGAAGTCGCAAGGAGTCAAATCTGGCGAACGTGCAGGCCAATGGAGATCGCCGAAACGTGAAATCACGTGACCAGGAAACATTCCTCGAACAACAGCCATAGATTGATTACTCATGTGGGCTGTGGCTCTATCCTGTTGAAACCATGTTTGTTCCATATCAAGCCCCAAAGCTTCAAGATTTGGCTGCAAAAATGTGCGTAGCATTGTCACGTATCGTTCAGAATTAACAGTGACTGTTTGGTCACGCTCTTCAAAAAAATAAGGTCCAACGATGCCAATTTTAGAGACCCCACACCATACTGTAACTTTAGGACAATGCAGTGGTTTTTGATGCATTTTCTGTGGGTTGCATCAATAGCTGCCCAATAGCGGCAATTCTGCTTGTTTACTGAGCCTTTCAAGTGGAAATGAGCTTCATCACTCAGCATTACAACATTATTGTCATTTACAACGACATCAAGCATTCTCTCGCAAAAAACTCATTGTTCGTGAAAATCACGTTCATGGAGCTTCTGAACAATTATTATCTTGTAAGGGTGGAATTGTAACTCACATGTCAGGATGCGCTGTAGCAATCGACGTGATATCCCCAAGGTCGGAGCACGCCGTCTAGTCGAGGGGTGAGGACTTTCAAGAATTGAGGCTCTGACACTTTCAACGTTTTGCGGAGTTCGCGCCGTACGAGGGCGACCAGTCTATTTACTCTTCAACACTGATCCTGTTGTACGAAACGAGTTAACCCAACGAAGTATCAAGTTACGATCAGGTACCGAACCATTACGCGCGACATTAAACTGTAAACGAAATTTTCGTTGAACAGTGATGACAGATTCATCTGATTTGAAATAGTGTTCAACAGCAAACACGCGATGCTGCACGTTCCACTGCTCCTTTGCTACTAAAACTGGACGCTTCAACCAACAAAATGGCGTCGCTCGGCGGTCACTGACCGCTCCCCTCCACTGGTACGTTACTCAAATCCATGCGTTCTTTTTGCTCCACCCTGTATTTAACTATACATAAAAAGTTATAGATGGTTAACTTTCTGTTTAACAATGGATCTCTACCATTGAAAATTGCTTTAAAAAATTGTTATGAAGTACCCCGTATAAATGTGTCTCTAGTGTACTTGTAACTCCGTTGACCATCAGAAGACCTGTTATTCTCTGTTTAAATATTTGTTTAATAGTTTAAGTGCATTTTGTTAAAATGAAGATGTAAGTTCAATATAAAGCAAAGTGGATCATTAGGCAACGAAGTATGCCTACTAGTTACTAAACAAAAGTAACATTAGCTGAGTAGAAATCATAAATCACTAACGGTAGGTTCAAATCGGGTATAAACAAGGATTGACACGTTGTTTATACCCAACATATCGCAAACATATGTGATTGGTAGTATATTCCTATCATAACCATCATCAATATGAAATTTGAAATTGTCAAATTTTACACTTCACTTCCTGATGAACACTAAACTGACCCTTACAAAGTTGCGGCAACATACCCTACAAGAAACTGGAAAGAATTACTTAGCAATAAACTTGTTGACTAGCAAATGCAATTTATTTATTTGATTTTTTGTTTTTAACAATCAAGCTTCAACTAAGTCTCCAAGAGGCAGCACTAATAAATTGTATTCACCATTTCCTATTTAGTTCCTTATCCTCTTTAATTTCTTCCCATAATTAAGAGGTTATCTCATTCCTTTATATAAGACTTTGAAGGTCATTTATTAATTTTGAAAACTACCAATTCGTCATAGTTAATGTTTTAGGTTTTTGTCATCACTGTAAGTATGTGCATGATATGAATTGCCAAGTAGAAATTAAAAAGATAAAGGAAAGTAGAGCATGATACCTGGTAATTGTAGATAGATACATTCACAACACAAGGTTTTACAGTCACCCGGCCTCACTGGCCCCAAAACATCTCACAAACTAAATCTGTCTAAGTATTTGTTTATCTCTCTATAGTTTACTTACCAGGTATGCTATTTCCTTTCATATTGCTTTTTATTAAAATCCTAGGCCCAGTGCCCTAACATTGACATGGAAGTTAAAAAGAAATAAACTGTGAATCATACTGTACATATTTCTGAACGTTTTAAGTATTGATTGATCTATATTATTACTATTATTTTATGTTGTACATTCAACAAAGTATTTTATATAAAATCTTCAAATATGCTTTGAGGATTTTTTTTCCATTTATTGGGATACACTTTTGTCATTTCAAATAAAATAATAATTTTAGGTTAGGTTCAAGGACACTAGGCCAGGAATTAGTATATTGGAGAGATAGGACATCAGCAAACTTACCTTAGAAGACAAGTTCACTAACACCAGAGTAGTAGTAACATACACAAAATAAACACATAATCTCACAAATTTTCAATGCCACTGGCATTTTCTTAAGGTGAAAATAGAAACTTTTGCTGATGTCCTATCCCTCCAATATACTACATAAAATAATAAATAACTCATATTTTGGTAAGTGGCCTTATAATTTAAATAATAGATACAACTATGACTAATAAGTATTTAAAATTTGAAAAACTAATATTTTGAAAATTATATATCATTGAGTATCCTGTACTGGACTACTTATCCAGTACAGTGTTTGGTTGTGTGATGGATGTTACTGTGGCTTTCAGGTTGTGCACAAGTTAGGTGGCTACAACAGAGTTACCAACCACAACCAGTGGAAAACAGTATCCCACAAGCTGGGATTTGGTCAGAACCCAACCTCCATCAATCTTGTTAAACATGCATATAAAAAGTAAGTTCTTGCTATTCTCATGAAACAAAATCGTCTTACTTTATAGGAAATTCACTGTTCTTCTACTTTGACGTTTCTTCTACCAAGTTTGTTTTCTATTAATATATATGTATTTCAAACTAATTGCATCTCCATCCCAAGCTGAAAAGTGTCCAACCAGCTACTCTCCTTTGATAGTTTTCCTTCCTTCCTTTCTTCTAATTACCTTATCCTTGATCTCTTTATCTGTGACCAAGTATTTCTACCTTTGTCTTGTTTTTATATCCTCAAAATTGGCTCTAATCCTATTTTTTACCTTGTACTATTTTTCACTATAGTATTCAAGGGATAGTTTATATTTTTTAGCATAATCACATAGCTTCAAAAAAATCTTATTTCATTGTTACACAGTTTAAATCTTTATTACCGAACTAGATTCTTTGTAAATCTGGCATCAAGCAATGAGATTAATACAAACATTGTCTTATTATATAGAAAATATTCTTTCCAGCTTTCTTCCAAATGACATTGAGTACCATTACCTGTGTATCTTCAATTATACAAAAAAAATTAACAAATGCTTAAGCAACCGCAACAGTTAGGTTTCATGTGTAAGATAATGAAGAATTTGTAAGTGATAGTGGTGGGTAGTGTATACAAATCGTATATTGTAGGGAATTCCTCTGTTGTATATGGGAGTATGCTTGTGTTAGTATGTGGTTGTCTGTGTCAATAAATACTGTCATCTCTGTCAATTTCTGATTTTTGAAATTATACGTTTTCTTTTACTTGTTGAGACCCATCCCCCCCACCAAAGCTGGAAAGCGTGCCAACCGGGGGATGGCTCAAAACAAGCCGAGCGATGGGATCACGGGTGGCAGTTGGAGGGTCAAAATAACACTCGGCAGCTGAGCAAAACTAATTTTATTACCAAAAAACAAACTATAAAATCTAAAAGATATAACAACAAAATATAAGTGTGCATGATTTCGCCAAACTTAACATGAAGAGACAAACTTATACATGATTGGAGCAACAAGACAGTGAAAGATTAACTTTAGGCTATGGAATATTTAACAACTTACAATTTAACCAATTACAAGTTAACAAATTACCAAAGAATAAATTGCGTATATGAACTAAAAATGACAAACTGAAAACCAGGCTATGGAAACATGAGCAATAGGTTATAACATGAAAAGCTAAAGATAGGCTAGGTTATTGTCAAAGAACAAAAAATATGGTAAATCGGTAACTACAACTGTAGAAAGGCTCAACAAAACATTATACAGAACTACTATTAAATATGAAACCAGAGATAATAAAGCAATTAAAGTCAAAAAGGTAACAATGAGCACATGGCTCGAACCTAGGTTAAAACATCTAGACAAAGAATATAAATTTAACAAAACTCTGAAAACACAAGTAAGAACGATTAAATATTATTGAAACAAAATATTTTCACCAAAAGGGTGCTTAGATATTAAAACTCACAAAATGAACACTTACGTTTTAGTGTGTCTAGCCACTCATAACGAGATTCTGCAGGCAGCACAAGACAACTGACCAGACAGGCCAACCGGACAGAAGCTGCTGGAACACGGAACGAAACGGAACTGGGCCAACGGCTACCAACTACGCGAAACGCAGGGCAAAACGAATCTCAGGCAGCCTGGCAGACAATGACGAAAAAAAAAACGAAACTGTACCGGTCCAAGACCCGGTACAACCTCCCTCTGCAAACCTCAACACACCCAGGCAGGGGAGAACACTCGGTACCTCAGGGAACCAAGAGAAGACGAAGACCTCCGAAGAGTGGTGTTCCAAGGACGTCCAAGAGAAACTACGAGGGGAAACCCCTCGAACAGGGAGCGAACTACCCTGACTGTCGGGCCCGACAAGAAAAAAGAGAGAAAGAAGACTCTCTCAGAACAGCCACCTAGGGCGCAGAGGTGATCAATCTCTTTGCCCCAAGAAACCCCCAGGAACACCAACTCCTGGACCAACCGTTCCCCGGAAAGCCTTAAGCTGGGACACATGGGCTTTCCTAAACACCCTGCCTGACTGGGGATCAACCAGCAGAGCAGTCACCGGTGACAAAAACCTGTCGATGCGGTGGGGACCAGACCACCGATAGCACAACTTTGCAGCTCTTCGTTCCGCGGCCGAACTGACCGGGTGAGCCTGACAAAGAACCAGATCTCCAACCTGAAAAGGGTTAGGAGTACGACCCTTATCATACCTCCTCCTCACTCTCTCTCTAGCACGTAGCAGGTTGCGCCGAGCAGCCCGCCACGTGGACACTACGTCAGTGGCACCTGGCGTAGGTAGAAGATCCTCTAGCCTCCACAAGTTGGACAAAGGGTTGTTAGGAGGGTAGCCATGTAGAATCTCGAAGGGAGTGGCATTGTGACTCTCATGCTTGGAAGAATTAAAAGCAAGCTGGAGCCAAGAGAGACTCTCATCCCAGGTGTTCTGCTTCTCAGCATGGAAGGTAATAAGGGCAGACCGAAGATTGCGGTTGAACCGCTCTGCATGAGAAGGCTGTGGGTAATAAGGAGAGGTAGTCACATGCCTGATACCATTGCCAAAACAGAACCTACGAAACTCATGGGAGGTAAACTGGCTACCGTTGTCGGACACAAGAGTGGAAGGCACACCAAAGTGCTGGAAGAGTTGGGACTGGAGAGCACGGATGGTGAGCTTAGCCGTGGCACTCCGAAGTGGGAAAAGCCAAACGAACTTCGAGAAAGCATCCACACAAACAAGTGGGTAGGAGCTACCTGACTTGCTACGGGGAAAAGGACCCACGTAGTCGATGAACACCTTCTCAAAAGGACGCTCGGCCACCTCAGAAGATAACAACCCTAACCTTGCATTCTGACTAGGCTTGCTGAGAGAGCACAGGTGACAAGCCCGCACTCTGCCAGCAACCTCCCGGTCCATGCCCTTCCAGATGAAGTACCTACGAATCTTAGCGATGGTCTTATGAATGCCAAGATGACCGCCCACAAGGGAAGAGTGATAATACTGAAAGACCATCGGTACTAGATGACTAGGCAGCACTACACGGGGTTCACCCCTCTGTCGAGGACGGCAACAGAGTACCCCTTTGGACAGAAAATAGGGAGGGTGGGCACCTCCCTCTTGAAGCTCACCTAAGATGACTGACAGCTCGGGATCTTTCTGCTGATGGGACAGTAGGTCGTCAAAAGCCAGAGGAAAATCCAGAAGAACAGCACCACACTGAGCAACAGCCTCAGTCGGTGGATCACTGGGTTCGTGGTACATGCGGGAAAGAGCATCCGCGATGACATTCTGGGTACCCCTAAGATGTTGAACTCGGAACTTAAAAGCAGAAATTTTGACCACCCAGCGACCAATTTTCCCGAGCTGTCGGGGATGGGCAAGAAGCCAAGACAGTGCCTGATTGTCCGTCTCCAGCAAGAACTCAGCGTGTTCCAAGAAACGCCGAAACTTGTCCGTACCAAAGACAACAGCCAGACACTCTAACTCATAGATGGAAGAAGCTTTCCTTTCCTGGTGAGACAACGTCCTCGAAGCAAAAGCGATGGGCTGCCTGACCCCATCAAACTCCTGAGAAAGAACAGCAGCAATGGCGGAGGAGGAGGCATCAGTCTGAAGAACAAATTCTCTGCTGAAATCAGGCATACGCAGGACAGGAGGTTGCATGATAGCCTCCTTGAGAGCATCAAAGGCAGTCTGCTGAGCTTGGCCCCACACAAAAGGGACACCTTTCTTTCGCAGCTCGTTCAACGGGGCAGCAAGCTCGGCCACGTTAGGGATGAAGCGACGGTAAAAATTCACCATCCCCACAAAACGGGCAATCCCCTTGGCATCTCTGGGAGGAGGAAAATCCCGAATGCCCTGGGTCCTCGCAGGATCTATGCAGACGCCTCGAGAAGAGATAAGATGACCCAGAAAAGAAATCTCAGGACGAGCAAAAGTGACTTTCTCTGGATTGACGGTAAGGCCAGCTGATTTGAGGCGACTAAGAACTTCCTCCAGATGTTGCATGTGTTCCCCGAAAGTCTCACTGTAGACAAGAAGATCGTCCAGGTAATTGAAAACAAACTTGAACTTCACATCATGGAAGATGGAATCAAGCAGACGAGTAAGAGTCTGGGCACCCACAGCAAGACCCATAGGAACCCTAGTGAACTGATAGAGATTCCAGGGAACACAGAAGCTAGTCATGGGCCGTGATTCCTTCTTCAATGGAATCTGATGGTAGGCCTGGTTCAAATCGAAAACACTGAAAAACTTAGCCTTACCGAACCAATCAAACGCAGAATGCAAATCAGGCAGAGGTACCGAGTCAATAGCGACCTTAGCGTTGAGCCTCCGATAATCCATCACAAGCCTAGACTTACCATTAGGCTTGGGCACAAGAAAAGCTGGACTGGCATAAGCAGAACGAGACGGTTCAATCACACCCTTGCTCAGAAGATCCTCAATCATAGCCCTCATAACCTCCATCTTTGGGGGAGCAAGTTTGTACGGATGACTTCTAACTGGCTGAGAATCGGTGAGGTGGATCTCATACTCCAGAAGAGAAGTGACCCCAAGCTCCGGCGTAAGCACATCAGGAAACCGCAAACACAGCCTCCTAATGGCCTCCGCCTGCTCAGGGGGGAGATGACCAACCGGATCCACCTTGGGTTGTTCGGGCTCACAACCCACCTCTCTGACTGCAGGAGGGCAGTCAGAATCACCTACTAGAGGCACCAAAACTCGCCGATTAAACTTGAAAAATATCTGGCGCTTCTGGAGGTCAAGCACCATACCACTCTTAGAAATAAAGTCTGCCCCTATGATACAAGAAACCGCCAGGTCCTTGGCAACAAGAAAACCCCACCTCCAGGAAAATCCTTCGATTTTAAAATGGAAAAACGCCTTTAGAATTATAGGTAGAGGAGTTTGGGATGCCGTCCAGCAAGTAATAGAAGAGGGCTCGGTGTGCCTGACAAGTCCTAAGGCGTCAAGGGACTCAAAAAGAGAAAGGCTGATGATACTGCATGCCGAACCAGAATCAAGAAGGGCTCGACACACCGTACTACCAAAAGATACAAAAACGCCAGGACACACCGAGGTGACCGCACTAAGTCCCAGGGAAGCCATGCCAGCAAGGCCCGAAAAATCCCCGACACTCCTGCTATGGGCACGTGTCAAAGGCAAATGGCCACGGTCACTCGCAACAACGCGGGGAGCTACTGTGGAGGCAACCCCCCGCGCTGAGCGTTTCCCGCCCCACGACCCTGAGCACGTGGACAGTCACGTCGAATGTGACCAGGTTGGCCACAAGCAAAACACACAACAGGAGGCCGAGAACCACGACCCTCCACTGGCTGACTCACACCTACAGACATAGCCGGTCGACGGGTGGGGAGAGCACGATGACTCTCAGAATCCCTCCCTTGCTGGTCTGAGAACTGCACGCTGCGCGAAACAATGCACAGCTGATGCAGCTCCCGAAAAGTCGAAGGAACACCAGCAAAAACCAATCTGCACCGTTCTTCGGGAGAAATGCCATCCAGGATGACACGAACGGTGTCAGCTTCAGAAAGGGTGAGGCGCAACGCTTGACGAGCTTCCTTGACTGAAGAGACATAGGCTGCCAGAGACTCGCCCCTACCCTGCGACCGATAAAATCTGTCCATGACCATCCTCTCCCTGAGTCGAATGGGAAGAAACGATGAAAGTAACTCTCGATGGAACGAGTCCACCGAGGCATCACTGGCCAAGACAGAACTCAGCAACTCCCCAACGGGACCTCTGCAATAAGGGAACACCAGACGAAGCAAGTCCCCAGCTTGCATGCCGGGCATCTCACCAAGTCTGAGAAAGGCCACCAGAAACTTCAGAAGCTCCTCAGGATCCATCCCATCGATCACAGGGAGATTCTGGATCATGGGCGTGAGAGGGTTAGGCAGCTTGTGGTAGCTCAGCTGCAGAAGAGCAGGTGAACCCAAAGAAGTAGTAGGAACGGCAGCTGGAGCCGAACCACAAGCAACCTCAACAGAACCGCCTGCAGGCTCAGAAGGAACCTCAGGCACAGTGAAAGCCGTTGTCTCAGCCTGCGGCCTCGACACGTTAGGCGAAAGTGCGAAAGCAGGCCGCTGACCCAGCCCCGTAGGAGTCGTGGACCCGGAGAGTGCCTGAAAAATCTCATCCAGCCTAGACACACTCTCCAAGATCCACGCCCTATCCGATGGTTCCAACCCCGGTGCCCGGTTGACCAGCCTTAAACGGGCAAGCAGATGACCCAGACGTGCAAGGCGGCAGGCCCGGTCACGACCCACTGGAGGTTCCAACTGCAAATCCTCTAACACCCCTTCCCAATCTTCCACCTTCCGTTTACAAATCCCCAACTCATCACCAACCTCCAGCAGGTCAGACCAATCCACCGCCGTACCCGCGGACAACTGCTCCCGCAGCAACCTCCGGAGATTCAAAACATCACCCTCCGGAGTAACACCACGCGACCTCAACTCAAAAATTAATTCCTCCTTGACTAGGAGCGCAACATTCTGCAGATAGGCCATCTCGCAAAACAAAATTCTCAACAGTACACAAAAACGACAACTCCAGGGTCCAAGACGAACTAAACCCTCAGCCTACCGAGCCACTGCCGACCACTCCAATCCACCCATGAAACCCATTCAACAAAGTAACCAAGCGGATTGCCTTTTTTTTTTTTTTTTTTTTTTTTTTTTCAGGTCAAATGATTTATTTGGGGTTTTAATTGTTTTTCTTTTTAAATAATTATTTATTTGTTTCTTTTTTTTTTTTTTTTTTTTTTATTTTTTTTTTTTTTTTTTTTTACAATACCAAGACACCTTGACGGTAGGTCGGCCAACCATGGCCTAGTAACTGGCAAACACCCACCGTCAACAACCAAGAAAGAATTAAATTTTTTTTTTTTTTTTTTTTTTTTTTTTTTTTTATAGGCAACCACGCTCTGCTACCAATTGAGACCCATCCCCCCCACCAAAGCTGGAAAGCGTGCCAACCGGGGGATGGCTCAAAACAAGCCGAGCGATGGGATCACGGGTGGCAGTTGGAGGGTCAAAATAACACTCGGCAGCTGAGCAAAACTAATTTTATTACCAAAAAACAAACTATAAAATCTAAAAGATATAACAACAAAATATAAGTGTGCATGATTTCGCCAAACTTAACATGAAGAGACAAACTTATACATGATTGGAGCAACAAGACAGTGAAAGATTAACTTTAGGCTATGGAATATTTAACAACTTACAATTTAACCAATTACAAGTTAACAAATTACCAAAGAATAAATTGCGTATATGAACTAAAAATGACAAACTGAAAACCAGGCTATGGAAACATGAGCAATAGGTTATAACATGAAAAGCTAAAGATAGGCTAGGTTATTGTCAAAGAACAAAAAATATGGTAAATCGGTAACTACAACTGTAGAAAGGCTCAACAAAACATTATACAGAACTACTATTAAATATGAAACCAGAGATAATAAAGCAATTAAAGTCAAAAAGGTAACAATGAGCACATGGCTCGAACCTAGGTTAAAACATCTAGACAAAGAATATAAATTTAACAAAACTCTGAAAACACAAGTAAGAACGATTAAATATTATTGAAACAAAATATTTTCACCAAAAGGGTGCTTAGATATTAAAACTCACAAAATGAACACTTACGTTTTAGTGTGTCTAGCCACTCATAACGAGATTCTGCAGGCAGCACAAGACAACTGACCAGACAGGCCAACCGGACAGAAGCTGCTGGAACACGGAACGAAACGGAACTGGGCCAACGGCTACCAACTACGCGAAACGCAGGGCAAAACGAATCTCAGGCAGCCTGGCAGACAATGACGAAAAAAAAAACGAAACTGTACCGGTCCAAGACCCGGTACATTGTGATAGTTTGTCCTTTTTAATTTATGTACATATGATGCCTTTTTTATTTGTCTTAGCATTGTATTATTTATTTCATTCATTTAAAAAATTTGTTACTGTGTGGACTCAATTCCCATTACAGATATTTGTCTTTGTAATTCAGCTAAGATCATGTATTGTAATGTATTATTAGAATGTTTTGAATAAACATTCATCATTGAATCACCACAAACCAAATCTGACTTAGTGGTTTAATTGTGACATATACAGTATCATATGTAGTACACGATTCAAAACATACAGTATGTATGTTTAGAATCGTGAGCAAGTTGGTTCCAAATCCAAAATTAAATTATCCTCAGATATTTATGTTTTATCAAGTCTTTATAATTATCTTTTTAAGTAATATTTTAGTTTCATGAGGGTGATTTTAATGTTCTAGTTCGATTTATTACATTGTCAGCCAAAACAATTTAATTAAGTTCAATTTTTAACTTTACTATCTAAAAAATTTTAAGGGGCTTACTAAATTCATCAATTAATTTTTTTTTTTGTTCATTATTTCAGATTCCTCCACAGTTTTGAAGACTTCTACCGCAAACTTGGCTGCACAATGGTGAATCACCCACGTGGACAGAGACCCAGACAACGCTCTAACCGTAGTTTAATCAGGGATAAAGACAAAGCTCTACCTTCCAAGGTAAATATCACTGTACTATGGTGCATTATATTGTTCATTTAAATTATATTTGAATCAATTTATTCACCCTCTCTAAAGTAGGTTAACCCATCAGCCTATCCATTATTTCGGTACTACTTGAAACTAAAACATACTATTATATTAGCATATTCATTCCATTTATGCTTCAAAATCATGTCACTTCCGTCTAAAAAGCGGCTGATTTTGCTTGAAAATATAGTGTTAAAATTATTTCTCCTAGCCATGTTTCATTGACATAACTAAAATAAAACAACAATTTAATAAACTTCCACCTAGAAAACAACAATATCACACATCAAAACACGAGCAGCAACTGAACACAACTTAGAACTACAACACAAACTTTGTTATTGTTTTTGTCAGCTGAGAAATAAACCAGGTTTGATATGGTTAGTCTATCTCAGACTACCAGAGTCAAATATGAATACAGTACTGCTAATGTAAATACTATACTGCTTTCAGAGAACGCTTAGTTGTTTAATTTGTTTACTCTAATCAAACTGTTTTACCACTACGAAATGGTGTTTGAAAAAAATGTTCACGATTTTAAACCGATTTATAAAATAATTGATGCCTACATTTACCATATATTTTATTTTTATTGCACAGTACAGCATTTGACTAACAATTTGTGCTCATTTGATTAAAGTAACTTCAATACCAAATTCATTAAGAATAACAAAATGTTATATCACCATCATGGAACAGTTCGGTGATGGTCTAAATGGGCCATGTAACGTCATCACGGAATGGGTCTGTGAAAGTAGGCCAATTGGTTAAAGAACAGTGTGATATATTTTATTAAAATTTTGAGAATATAATGGACAAATGGTACTAACCAACCTAGAGTAAATTAAAACTAATAATAAAAATAATATTTTTAAGTTTAACCAATTATTATTTGATAAATGACGTCTGTACGAATTTCGAGTTGAAATTTGCATAATTATCATTTGCCAAAAAAGTACATTAATAATACATAAAATCTTTATTGATGAAGTTCACAATAAATTAGGGAGTTATTCCTGGATGTGCTCCAGACATGCAGCAAGTGTGCTGTTACTCTCCCATGCCAACGGCAAGGCATTCACTTTGCTATTCGTGATGGCGAAACGTTGAACTCTATCCAGAGCTGGTTGGATGAACACCCTTAAATAAATTAGAGATCTGATACATACAAGAAAACATATAAAAGATGCAACACTATACAATTTTCAGTACCATGGGTAACTTTTACAGGCAAGGAAGACTGACTGACTTTAAATTATGCTTGGATAAGTGGCAGTAATGTGGAGGGATGGGTTGTTCTGTGTTAGTGGAATTGTCTTCTTATGTAAGATTGCTGATGTTCTATATTTTCTATTACATTAATTTAAAGTTTTAAACATGTGTTTTAAATAAATACGACTTCTACATTTATGTTCTTTTGTTAATAAAGGTACTCAGTTAATTTTCAATCTAAAATAAAAATTTTTTTATTATCTCTACTTTTAAATTCAAAGGTTTAACTGTAAGGTTTGATTCTAAACATACAGATTGTGCTAATTTATTTATGTGAAGATTTATTTACAATGTAAACTGTATATTAATCTCTAGTTGTAAGAGTTAATTAACCCTCACGCTGGCAAAGTCTTTTGGATATCTTGGATTCGGATATTGATCATTTTTAGCGTTTGCTATATGGTCACTAATTAGAAAATTGTTTTTCGGAAAATAAAAATTCTAACTTCAAACTACAAAAACAATTTTTTGCAAATAATTTTGAACTTTTTTTTAGCTTTTATGTGGTTTAACATATATTTTTGAATACGATGACATATATATAAAACATTGTATTCTGATCAAATCCTGATTTTATAGTAATTTTCAAACGTTTGCGCAAACTGTAAAAATGGTCTGCCAGTCAAGGCAAATTTGATCACCAGTGTGAGGGTTAAGATCACATTAATACATATTTTATATAGCACCATTGTTCAGTTCTTTACTGTTACTTACAATTATTAAGGTAAAGATATTGTAGTATTATTATATACAGGTTATGAAAAGGTCCATTTTTGCCTTGTAATTGTACCTTATCTTTTTATAGGTCTAAGTAATATTTCAACAGTTCTGTGATAGATATACTTTCTTGATGTTGTACATTATAAATTTATGACGTTAAGTTCAAGTTATAGTCGCTATATAAACATTACTATTTTGATAATGATGAAAAATAATTGTTGATTAGTTAAGCATTTAAACAGATTCTAATGGTTTAACAGTGCACAAAGACAGATTTCAATCATTATTGGGTTAGATGACTAGAAGATAGTCATGAGGTTACTAATGTAGTGTATCAACATTTGTACAAATCTAAAATTTGGACCTAAATTTAAAATTGACATTTATATATTTTCTTAATGAATGATATTGATATTGCAGGAGAAACAAGGAGAGAAGGACGGAGAAGAAAACAAAGACAGTCCTCTTGTTGAACCTGTTAAAGAAAAGGAGAATACCCCTAAAGAAGAACCAAAACCTAAAGAAGTAATTCTTGAATCTCTTAAACCCCAGAGAGAAACAAGGAAGGAATCTCAAAGACCTAAAAGTGAGAAACTTGAAAAGAAGGATGATATAAAAATATTGCCTTCAGCATCTAAAATTAATGAACCTCCTATGTCAAAAGTAGTTAAAGAGGATAAAATTAAGTCAGATGATAGAGAAGAAAGAATAAAGTTAAGAGATATAGTAAAACTCGATAGTAACATCAAAGATGAACCAAAAACGGATAAAGATAGTGTTAGTTCAAAGGTAGCTAAAGAAATAAAGAGTGAAGAAAGTCTAAAGTTGATAAAATCTACTCGAAGAGATGCAAAAGAGATAAAGAAAGAAGAAAAAGAAGATAAAAATAAGTCTCTTTCTAATGAGCGAGAAATAAGACATAAAAAAACATCTACATCAAATCCAGTAGAAATAAAAAACTCCACAGAAGGGCCAAAAGTTAAGAAATCTCGCAGTTTATTTTCTAAAATTACTGGAAGTAAACGCATCAAACCGTTGAATGATCAGAGTAAAATACCTCGCACAAATAAACCTGTTGGATTAAATTCTGTTAGACAAAAACGCACCTTTTCTGAAAGAATGAAAGCTATGGTTAAAAAGTTTAAGATAAAAACAGGAGTAAAACATTTGAGGCACAAATCACCCACCCTTCCTAATAATAAAGAATGTGAGGATAAGAAAAAATCCAATCCTGAAGAAAGTACTAAGGTAAGAATGTACTAATTGTAATATTTATCTGCTCCAATCAGTTAGTTTATAATATGCTGATTAATATCCTTATCAGCATATTATGTGTTGGTAGAAATACAATACAAGTGAACGTTACACAACACAAATCAAAATCGATCACCAAAATATTTGTACATTTTGTAGTTATATTATAATAAATTTGTGTAGTGTGGTTCACTTGTTTTGTACTCCATTTAGTATCAAATGAAATTAGAAGGTACTGAATAGCAACTTTTTTCATAACTTATTATAACATGTCAGCATAGTGGCTCAGTGAAGGGCAAGTTCCAAGGTTGGAATCCCAATTCAACTAACTGTCGGTACTTCACTCGTTAAATAAATATTAAAGTTCACACATAGGCCTGTAGGTCCTTGTGCACTTGCAAGTTAAGTTTTTCACAAGAAAAAAAAAATATATAATATAAATTGTAACAGTTAATTTATTTCACCATCTACACTTGACAATTTTATGTTATCATTAATTGATAATGGCTGCCTCTGGAGTGCATGTTGTTGTAGTACCTGCTCAGAGACAATACTACTTAAAAATCTTAAAACACATTATTAAGATATAATCCAGGATGTTCTGTGATATACATATCTGCACTCAACAGAAATACTGGTATTTTTTTCAGTTCAGTACAGTACAACAGCATCTGCTAGTCATTCAGGCAGGTTATCGGAATTCGGTCTGGTTGGGTAATAAAGAACTAAAAAATATAAGTGCATAGGCCCTACTAAAATTGTGATTTGCATCTGTCGTCAATAAATTGGTGGTCATTGTTATAATCTTGGTCAAATTCAAAACTTGAGAATATAATTTATATAACTGTGGATAAAACAGTGGATACACGATTCTGGTTGATTAGAAGACGCAGATCAAACGGTACAATAAAACATTTTAATAACAAATTTTACGTTCTGTTCTTTGGCATTGACAGTTGTAAATAAAACATAATACGAGGTGTAGCCAGAAAAAAAACTGGACTGAGGCTGAAAACAAAATTTAATTACAAATATTTACAATTTGATATTATCTCCTTCAATGTACTCCCCTCCTTGTTCTCTACACCATTCCATGTGAATTTTCAACTGGGTGTAGCACTGCTGGAAATCATTTTCTGTAAGCCCGTTCATGACTTCCGGTGCTTTTTCTTTTACTGCTTCAACAGTCTCAAGTCTCGTTCCTTTCAATGCTGACTTGACTTTAGGAAATGTAAAAAGTCACAGGGTGCCAAGTCAGGTGAGTATGGTGGATGATCTAAGACGTGAATGTTTTGGTTTACCAAAAACATCTTTACTGATTAAGCGTTGTGAGCTGGGGTATGTCCTGTTGGAGGATCCATAACTTCTTTTTTTTTCACTTTCTCTGTACTTGCTCATGTTGGGTAGTTAGCTAATGTATTAATTTTTGTTGACTTTTTGTCCCTATGGTACCCAATCAATGTGCACAATGTCTGATATAAAAAAACACAATCATCATGGCCTGATTTTGTCATTAATGCTTTTTTTTGCTATGGAGAACCAATGGATTTGACGCAAATGTTTCACTTGCAGATTTTCCAAGTTTTTAAAGAAATTTAATGTTTACACGCTGTTATTTCTGAACACTCAACATTTTTTTCTGACACAGAGACAAAAGGTTTCTCAAGCAGCGGGTAGAGGGGGAGTCAAGTGACCAGCCGTACAATATTCAGCCTGATTGCATTCGTTCTGTGGCTACGGCAATACTAATCCGGTTTCTTTCTAGCCACATCTCTTGTTATATTTATATTATGTTAGAATTTATTCTTAATAGTATAAACGAAGGATAGTTATCAAAACAAATTATTCATTTTTCAACAAAGAACAAGATCAATACTTGAGTGAATTAAGACAAATTCCAAATAAAATCTAAATTCAAAAATATAGAATCTCTCGGTAGCAATGAGTGAGTCTCAATCAACTATCTTCATTGTTTTCAGTGTTTTGCTCGCAACAACCTTGACTTATCATGTAAGTGATAGCACCCTTTTTAGAAATACCTTTCTATACTGTTATTATTTTAATATTTATTACTACCAGAGAAAATGTCATTCTTTTGGTTAATAAATAATCTTAATTATTACGATCCTTTGAATTTGACAAAACTAAGAATATGTTTGCTCTCCAATTCTCCAAATATTAAAAATAAAACAATTTAGACTGTCTTTATTTCAAATTTTTGTATTGAGTTTGAATGTAAGGTACTAAAATAAAATAATGTATTTGTCACTCTCCAAAAATGTGAATTGCAATTTTAGTGCTCAACATATAATTTAGACTTAAATTTTGCAATAGTATTAAGAAATTGACGTTTATATAATTCTAATTTATTGTTAGTTAATAGTACTGTATTTTATTTTGAATCTGTGTTGTTTAATTAAGGTGGCAGTACCACAACTGACAAGATCTAAATCCAGAGAAGAGTTCTCATGTAAATTACGGAAACCAGAATCAGCGCAAGAGAAGAAACCCACAACCCATCCACCAACTCAACAGTTAAACCCAGATAAAAAACAAATCCATACAAAAAAGCGGAAAGAAGATGAAAAATCATCCGCTTCCATTAATGACGAGTGAGTAATTTTTGTTAAATCTGTTAGTGTTAAGTTATCTTTGTGTTTGATTTGAGGAATTTGTTTGATTTAATTTAGTATATTAAGAGAGATAGGACATCAGCAAACCCACCTTAAAAGACAAGTTCACTAACATCAGAGTAGTAGTCACAAACACAAAATACACAAAAGCTCACAAACTTTCAACACCACTGGCATTTTCTTCAGGTGAGTAGAGGGAGAGAGAGAGAGACCCAAATTATTTAAATATATTAAATAAATTAAATCAAATTAAATTTGATTTAATTTGCAATTCTGTTAGTGAGTGTGAAATAAAGTTTTCCAGGTAAGGTTCAAACAACCCAGTCATCACTCAAGCAAAATGTCTAGTCTTATCTAGAATTTTTACATCCAAATGCCCACTGAGTATATACTTTACTTTAAGAAGTAACCATTGCATTCTTTTCATTATAAAGAATTTAAAATGGTTCTAAACCTATTGAATACATTTTTAGAATTAATATTTAGATATTCACTTAGGACCAAACAAGTCTATTCCTAGGTACTGTAAATTATTAAAATAGAAGGGAGTTATCTGTTAAGAAGTATAAGTAAAGTTCACTTACAAGACATATGCATAATGTTCTAAGTTCTAACATGAATTTAAAGAGTGTGAATATTATATTTGTGTTGAAACATGCAAGTGAAACAGTAGATATAGGAATGAGATGGAAAACGGATAAACTTATTTTTTGTGATGAATGACACTATATAACTATTAAAGTGGAACAATCAGTAAATACTTTGATTATGATATTTATATATATTTCTTGTAAGTGCAGATTACTTGATTACATTGCAGTATTTTTATTTTTCTATCATAAAGGCTATTTGAAAGATGAATTTTTTAAACATGTTTTTAATTAAAATGTTAGTTATTAATACTTATTTTTAAATTACATATTTTCATAAAGAAAAATGTATGTGATATTTAAACACATAACAATGAAATTTATAACAATAGTTAAGTTATGTATGCAATTTGTGATATTTAAACATATAACAATGAAATTTATAATAATAGTTAAGTTCTGTATGCAGTTTTACCTGATGAAAAACATCATTACTCATTTATATGAAAAATAAAAAACGGATTTATACACAACAAAAAATAAAAATCAGAGATACTATACTAAAACTTAACTATACTAAAAGTTAACAAATATGCAATGAAACAAAAATAACAACAGACATTTACTTTACAGCAATAAACAATCCATAATGACTCTATGAATAAAAAACAGCAACACCAAATAAATCAACAATTGACAAATAACTGTAATTCTTTAAAACAAATATACTCTGGATTGCCCAATAAGTTGGCAGCAATTAATGCTAATAGTGTGGAGGGGAGAATCACTGAAAGTAAAAGCTGCAATAATCTGAAGAATAAAAACGACATGCTCTTTGCTTATTTAGTGAAAAAAGCTTGTTCTGCACTTGTAACTTTCTAGAAATCGCATCTAGTGGCTACAATATTTAAAACGCAAATGATTCATTTTTTTCAATAGAGTGGTAATTAAAGCATTTTGCTTGCAATATATGTCTATGGTGCAAAATGTTGATATGTCTCAACTATTTATTTAACCCTTTGACGCGGTAATTTATGTGTGCGCCTCAACCCTGTATGCGGTACTTTTTTTATCAATCCGGTGAAAAAATGCATACGTTTGGAAAAACCTTTATATTTTCGCTTATTATTATCACATCATAATAATTTTGGTACTAAATTACACATATTTAAATGGTTTATAGTATTGTAATATTTTAAACAGGCTAAAACATATATAAGTTTTCTCTTTTACCCACATAACGTACACCATAACTATCCATACTGTCCCAAACCATTTCAGGCTCATTTTCTTTGGTTTGTCTACGCCTAGGCCTATTTTGTTTGTTTCTGGAATTAGGCCTACTATTATTAGAAGGTATTCTACTTTGATGACCATCTCCTTGCCCAAACTCAAATTGCAAGTTGATCAATCTCACTATCCCGAGTTGTCATTTTAGTCACTAAAACTACACTAATAACACACAACACATGATAAAAACATTTATTTATTCAATCCACTTATAATAAAATAATAAACTAGCTAAACAACACATTACGATAAACAACAACACACTTTGTTTACACCGGCCGCCATTACTGCAGACAGCTGTGAATGACCTGTTGAATATCGTCTCCTTACAGTAAAAATCAATATTGTTCCACAATCCAACGTTAGGAATACAATCATTGTAATGTCATAAACGTACTGCAGGAGTTCCCAATTCGTAAGAGTTCATTATTGAGTCGCTAGGTAGCAACACTCGTCGGGATAACCGTGCGCGTTATATTAACGTCAAACCACATACAGAGCTCATTGGACGGCACGTCAATATAACGTCGAACCACGGCAAGGGGTTAATTAGTTTTAAAATGGCTGATCAATAAATATGAGAAAGGCTAGGTGTGTTGCAACATTATTATTGTAACTGTTGTTTATTGTAATATTGCTACTGTATAGCCATTGTTGTTGTAGGCAGGTCAATAAATATCATTTACTTTCCACAAATGTCAGGTGTTATAATAGTGTTTGCCTTTTAACCTGTTAACGAGTGAAGCAAAATGATCCCAAACGAGTACGGACGTCTTTGGACGTCTGTGCCCAAATGAGTATGGTCGTCTTTAGACGTCCCTAATATTTATTTTAAATTTCAGCTATAATTAAATGTCGATGTAAGTGTATGAACTTCCATATGATACCCGCATCCTATTGGCCATTAATGGGACTACAGCTGTACTTTAGTCAGCTGATAGATGACGCTTCAATGCCAGCTGTAGTGTTTCCCTCGCATTTTCGTTGCGCGCCAAATCTGTTTCTCCTCGTGTCTAACCTTATTGCGTTCTGCTATATTTACGTTTCGTTCATCTATAGTAGGCCTAATTACATTTGGTATTTTGCCAGTGTGATATTTTGTTTATTGTATTTTGTTACAAAGTAGTTGTATTTAGTTATTTTCAGCGTTGTACAGTAAAATAGGCCTGTATATTTTCTTTTCCGTGTTGTATTGTAAATATGTTAAAAAGTTTGTCAGTGTTGTACAGTAATTAGTTAATTTTATTCATCAGTGACTTATTTATTACAATGGACTCTAACAAGCGATATTTAGATCGAAGTGATGATGTTGCACGCCCGGTGAGTGGTGACAAACAGGCGCTCCGTCTGTCTGGCCGCCATTTCATGTGACCACTCCCAATGAGAGAGGGTGGAGCCAAAAGAAAACAACGGAAGTGTTTTGTATGCACTCATACTACACGGAGGGCTTCACAGCGCAAAGACACGGCCTATGAGTGCTCCAAATGTGAAGTTGCACTTTGCATTTACCCATGTTTCGAACAATTTCACACAATGGAAAAATTTTAATTTTGCTAATTATAATCACAGTTTCCACCATTTTGATTTGTAAATATTACCATATTGTATCTTAAATTACTATTTTTAATAAAGTATAACAGTTAATTAATAATTTTAGAATTTTTTTTCGTACTCCCTGGGGTCACTCTAATGGTAAATGCTGCACTCACTAACAGTATGGAAATATGGATGTCTTAAGACGTCCGCACTCCTCAACCGGTTAAAAGTAGTTACATTTTCAATAATTGTATATGAAAGTAGTTTTTCATTAGAAGAAAGTATAGTTAGTAAAAATTAGAGAAACGTGTGCAACCTTCTACTCTTAGTAAAATTAATGTAGTACTGAGACCCATCCCCCCCACCAAAGCTGGTAAGCGTGCCAACCGGGGGATGGCTCAAAACAAGTCGAGCGATGGGATCACGGGTGGCAGTTGGAGGGTCAAAATAAAACTCGGCAGCTAAGCAAAATGACTTTATAACCAAGAAAGCAAGTATTAATTAATCAAAAACGGCAGAAGGCCACAATATAAAATAGGCAGAAGGCCACAATATAAATTTGCAATTAAATAAATAACAAACCACACACAAAAGCTACAAGAACAACAAACTCTACAAATACCTAATTTAACCATTAACAAACTGTATGGCCTATCTGCAGCCTAGCCAGAGACACCGAAAACGTAAGAAAATGTTAATAAATTAAAAGTGAACATCTAGAAACAATTTAGATAACCCCAAAAAACCCGGCAATTTAGCCCACAGCCCATAATTCCACCGGGCCAGGGAGTAAGCCGGAATCCCTGGGCAGCTCCGAATAAGAAGTTAAGCAAAGCACAATAATCCCCTTTTGGTGAAGAATTTTAAAAATTAAATAATTTATAAGAAAATATAACACGGTACCGTTCTAGTAAAACGTCACTTCAAGACATCTATAATACAATTAACAACACAAAAATAAATAACGATCACTAGGCCTAAACATATAAATAAATAACATAACTTAACCATAGGGACCTAACAACTATAAAATCTAAAAAATATAACAACCAAATAAACTAATTAAACTAAATAACAATAAATATCAATATAAATAAATATTAACATCAAAAAAAATCTTTGTGTATTTTAAAAGTTTTTCTCTCTTTAAATAAAAAATATATAAGTCCCCATGGCTGTTTCATCAAATCACTGTTCCGTTCACTTTTAGGCCTAGGCCACATTAAACTGTTCACAAACATTTTTCTTCTTCCTTTTTTCTTTTTATTTTTCACCTCCTTTTTTTGTTTTTTATAAATATAAATATCCGCCTCAAAAACCCCCCAGCTCAGCCGCCGGGAACAAAAAAAAGGAACGCACTGACCTGAGGACAGAAGACTTCTACCCCAAAGATGTAGAGAGGGTAGCGGGCGACTCTATGCTCCAACATGGTCCTCAGGCCAGGCTAGCAGTGGGGGAAGATCGACAGTCCACCGGACGGCAGGCTGAGGGCTGAAAGTCCCACTCAAGGACCCTGGACTGCAAGGTCAAACACAGCCATTAAAAATCGAACAGCCAAACCCTTTTACAAAAATAACACATAACAACTAAATATAAGTGTGCATGATTTCGCAAAACTGAACATGAAGATACAAACAAGAACATGAGTGGAGCAAACAAGACGGTGAAAGATTAACTTTAGGCTATGAATAATTTAAACCAAACTACAATTTTACAAAATATAAAAGACGTATGGAACAAAAAAATGACAACCTGAAAACTAGGCTATAGATACAGGGGCAAAATGTTATACATGAAAATCAAACTACACAGATAGGCTAGGTTATTGTCAATGAACAAAAATATGATATATCGGTAACTCCAACTGAAAAAAGGCTCAATAAACATTATACAGAATAACAATTGAAAATAAAACAAGATATAATAAAGCAATTACTGGTAAAACTGTAACATTGAGCACATGGCTTTAACCTAGTCTGAGAAACATCTAGACAAAGAACACAAATTTAACAAAACTCTGAAAACACAAGTAAGCCCGTTGAAGATTATTTAAACAAAGTATTTTCACCGAAAGGGTGATTAAATATTAGAAATTACAAATGAACACTTACGTTTCGGGAGCCTCTAGCCTCGCATCCTAGTTGAACGGCCGCTGAGAACAAGTGAACAGACAGGCCAACTTGACCGAAGCTGGAACCCGGAACGAACGGATCTGAGCCAACGGCCACCAAAGTACGCGAAATGCAGGACACAAGCGATCTCAGGCAGCCTGGCAAACCACGACAAAAAAAACGAAATGTACCGGTCAAAAGACCCGGTACAGTACTGATAGTAATAATGGCAATAACACTAATTTTTACTTTTTTATTAATAATTATAATAATTTATAAATTAATAATAAATCTTCTTTTGTACACCTTTATTTTACAGATTTGGCCCCACCAAGTTTGATATAACTTGTCGGTGAGGTCCATGTAAGAAACATTAAAAATATATATATACACATACAATTCTTTTGTATCCAAAATGAGGTGGTTAGGGCAGCACTACAATCTTATACTTCAAACTGGATTGTAACTAAAGGAGTAGTTCCGCAATGATCAATTTAGGGCCCTTTGTTATTTATTATGTATATTAATGATTTGCCATTAAGTATTAATCATGCCAAAATTTCGCTGTATGCAGATGACACCTCAATTATTTTAAAATGTACTAATGACATTAACCTAAAACTGGCAACTGAAAGTTTATTAACAGAACTTGTATATTGGGAGTTAGGACATCAGCAAACTTACCTTAAAAGACAAGTTCACTAACACCAAAAGTAGTAGTAACAAACACGAAATAAACACAATCTCAAAAATTTTCAATACCACTGGCATTTTTCTTCAGGTGAGGAGAGAAAAATAATATGATCAATTTATATAGTACGGCAAAATTCTTAGGTTTAAAAATTGATAACCAAATAGTATGGAAACCATTCATAGCAAATTAAAAAAAAAAAAAATTAAGTTCTGTTTGCTTTCAAATGTACATTTTGATAAAAACTGTTGATATGAATGTTAGGCTGATGGTTTACCATGCTTGTTTTAATTCTTTATTACAGTATGGTATATAATTGTGAGGAAACTCATCAGAGGTCGCAACTATTTTTAAGATTAAAAAAATGTATTCGTACCATGGTGTTTTAATAGAAATCAATTTTGTAGAACTACGATATTAAAAAAATTAGGTATTTTGATCCTTCCTTCCTTATATATTTTTAAATGTTTTATTTTTGTACGTAAGCAGTTAGATACTTTTTATAATAATCAAAATATTTATAATTATAATACACAGTTTAGGCATCAACTTCAATACCCAATACACAGGCTCAAATTATTTGAAAACACTCCTTATTACACATGCTTTAAATTATATAATAAATTACCAACTTACTGTAAGAATTTACTCTGTCAAAATTTAAGAATATCCATGAATTGTTGGTAAATAAAGAATACTATGATGTGACAGATTTGTTAAATGATAGTTTATTGTAATTGCCCTAATAATAATGTGTATTATATTTATACTGTAGCTTTAGTTTTAGTTGATAAAGGAGTTGATGAGCAACCTGTTTTATCAGACAAATATTGTATTGTTTGTGACTTGCTTAAAATGTTAAGTTGCAATAAATATCTTGTATCTTGTATTTCGGCATTTACAATGAAAGTGAAAGTTGGGACGTGCCGGCCACGGTTGCACTGTCAGTCAATATTTCATTTTACACTAAAGAAACTGGTTTGCATTTTTAAATTCTTGCCCATTCCAGTGTCTTCCTTGCCCATTACAGTTGTTCATCTTCATCTGTGCGTAATGTAAGTTGTGTTCGTCTGTCCGTTCTGGAGTTACATGAAGTGCGTTCCGTGGCCGACACTGCCCATCACACAACCTGTTGCTTTTCCTAATATAATATTGCAATATTCGTGAAATTTCAATTAACAAGAAATAAATTACTGTAAAGATACGGAACTATAAACTCAGGTTCCCCCATAATTTGTTGTAGGTAATGATGTAACATATTTTCTAATATGTCTTGATTCGAAATTCCGTATTTTAAAATGTTAATCTATGAAAACAAAATATCACTATTAATTTGTGTTTGTAAAATTTATTTTAATGGATAATATTCAGAACAGTTATGAAATCTTATTCAAAGCACTGCTCAACTGACTATTGCCACAAATTGTCCAGTATATTAGTAGTTCCATATTTTTGTTTTACTTAATTTACTCTGAACTGAGGTTAAGATATAGAGCATTGGGAATAGGAGATATAATATGCAAGAAAATATAATAAGCCCATTAACAAAAATAAGAAACATGTTCAAGTCAAAAACAAATTAAACATTTTCAGTGCTATTGGCACCTTCTACAGGCTTAGACTTACAATTATTTTTGTGTTCATTTCAGGCCACTTGATATTTTACCAAACTACAAGACTGTTACAATTGGAGATAAATTGAAGGTTTACTATGGTCCAACGCATGAATCCAAAGTCACTTACGAAGCAAAGGTAAGTTGTCTACTTGGCAGACCTTTATATTACAGTTTAAGAGGGGGCCGGATAGAAGCCGGCCGCCGCGCTCTGACTCCAGCCCGTTTAACATGGGAGAAATATTTAGTTTCTTAATTACCGCCTAACCGACGGTTATTTGAGAAAAATGAAGAAGTAGCCCGAATCTACGAGTCATTTACTATTATTAGAGGTATATAATTTAAACAATAATAATTTATATTTGTTACAAATTGAGTTTTAAGAGAACGTTTTTCCCATTTAAACCTACGAATAATTGACTAATTTGAAATTACTAGTTAAAACGTTATTTACTGTGATAAAAATATAATTTTTGCATCATTAGAATCCTTATTATTTTTAGTACGGGGAGACTTCGATTTTTAAAAAATAATAATTTGTTAGTAGTTATTTTTGGCAATTCTAAAAAATGTTTGCATGTAGATGTTACTCATCGGGCGGTAGAAGTTCAGAGATATCCTCACAGAGCGCTGCACCTTCGTTTGTAGTCTGCACTCTGCAGTCCTGTCTATTCCACGCCAGGAGTCAGACTGTCATTGATATATTTTAAAACATAATGCTTGATTTCTATCTTATGTGAATACATTTTTACGTGAACATAATAATTAATTGTGTTTAAATCTAGTACTATAACACATATAGTAAAGATTTAGTTCTTTATAGTAAAAATATTTCCTTATGTGCATTTTTTTTTTATTCAGTAATATAAATGTAATAGTTATATATATGAAACATATAGTTTTTTAATGTTGAAAGTAACAAGATCATTATTATTGTATATTATTACAATATTAGTTTTTTTAAAACATTAAAGTAAAAATAAAACAGTGCTAGAAGGTATTTACTTAATTTTCTACCTGTAATGATCGAGGCTGGCGGATTACTATGTAACAATTCTTTGTGTTAATATATGTTACAATTGTATCTGACAAACTTATTCTCAGATTATTAACATTTGTAATTAATAATTAGGACAAAATGTCTGTGGTGCTAGGGAAGTTTAAATTAATAATAATGTTACATGTAAAGGAGTATGAGAATGTTTATCTGGAGGTGTATATGTACCGTTGTATAACATAAACTGTGTGAACCCTGTCATCGCAGCAACATTTGGCGACAGACTTTCACAGATTTACAACCCATACCGGATGTACGAAACAAAGCCAAGAGGGTAGCGCGGCGGCATCCAAAAATTCCAGTCACAAGTGTTACTAGCCTTGACCAACTGATCGTGAGCGAGGTTCGATTATGTATTGAAACAGTTTAGACTACGAAACTTGTAATTACTGTCCCTGCAACCAATAAAGATTTGTTATGAGTCTCTTACTGACCCTTTTCTTATAAAACATGTTTATAATCAAGATATCGTAATTTTAATTATATCAATCGCCAAAGAAGACGGTTTTCTCTAGATTTTTGATTTTTTAATGACTTACTGAGTGATATAGTGATCACAGAAAATAAAATTCAAGCTATGTACAGTGTGCTCAAACACCGTGCTCTGAAAACAGGAAAACGCGTTACAAAATACGGAAATCGTCAGATTGATGAATTATAGCAGACGAGCCATAAAACGTAAATAAGACATTACTTGATAACACATGAAGACCTTACTAGGCAAACACATGAAGACCTTACTAGGCAAACACATGAAGACATAACTAGGCAAAACCATGAAGACCTTACTAGGCAAACACATGAAGACCTCACTAAGCAAACACATGAAGACCTAACTAGGCAAAACCACGAAGACCTTAATAGGCAAACACATGAAGACCTTACTAGGCAAACACATGAAGACATAACTAGGCAAAACCATGAAGACCTTACTAGGCAAACACATGAAGACATAACTAGGCAAAACCATGAAGACCTTACTAGGCAAACACATGAAGACATAACTAGGCAAAACCATGAAGACCTTACTAGGCAAACCCATGAAGACCTTACTAGGCAAAACCACGAAGACCTTACTAGGCAAACACATGAAGACATAACTAGGCAAAACCATGAAGACCTTACTAGGCAAATCTATGAAGACCTTACTAGGCAAACACATGAAGACCTAACTAGGCAAAACCATGAAGACCTTACTAGGCAAACCCATGAAGACCTTACCAGGCAAACACATGAATGCCTTACTAGGCTCCTTGTATCTTGTTACATTATAATAGGCTAGCGTATACATTTATTTATTTTAAAATTGTATTAGGTTAAGATTTTATCCACATTCTAAATTCATAATCTAAATTTATTGTATAGTACTATTATTTACTTACTTTTTAGGTGTTCAATATTTAGTTATATTCTCCTTGTATGTACAGTTTACATTTTCTAGAGCCCGGGTATGTTGGTTATATAATGATTTTATTTTTATTTTATTTAGTTAGGTGTTCCATGTCTGAAAACAGGAAATCGTAACTGTAAAAGTTAGAAAAATAAGTTGTATCTGTACTGTTGTCTACTATAACGGTATAACTATTTTACTGGGTTATTTATATTATTATTTTAAACTTAGTTTTGTAATACGTCATTAAATAAGTTGTATTAAGTTTCTTATAATTGATATTCAATAAGAATTTGTTTAGTCATTAATATTGTAATAGTAAATGATCGTGTAATGCTATACCTTTTGGTGTATTTGTAGTGTAATGATAGCTAAGGAATGGGTGATATTGTTTAATGTAATAAAGAAGTAATTTTAAACTCGTTCCGTTCATTTATAAAGTACATGTTTAGTAGTACAGTCAGGTTTCATAACCAAAGTATGGTGTTATTTGGAGTCATTTTCCTATAGTTTTGTAAGGTTTTATCCGCTGTCAAATTATTTCAATATGAAAACAATTAAGGTCTACAACACCGACAGAACTACAACTAACCGTAGGCTTACCACTCAACAGCTAGGACTCAGGCTTGTGCTCTAGAGTGACCTTGACTCAAAAGATAAACAAACTACCACGTATCAACTATCAACCCAACAGGACGGTAACCTTTTCATCTTCCAAGCAGAGTTAGTTCGATATTCCAACGGTAGTGGGAGTTCATTCGTTGGATATAGACAACAAATTAATTACAAATACAGTAAGTACATACGATAATATAACTACACATTACTTTATTGTAGAATGATACAAACGAAATATGACACGTTGGGTTTTTAATTATTGCGTACAAAGTATAACCTAAACACATGCGCGATGTAGGCTACACTTGCCGCTTGTCTGTAGTTGTGAAACGGTGAAATAACGTTAGAGCTGTGTTGTTTTCTATCTAGTATTCATTTGGAAGTTGGCAATGTAACGCATCTATCGTTTATACTCGTTCAAAAAAGAAAAAAATATACTAGCTGAATATAATGTAGGATAAAAGTACTTATAAATTAAAAACAGAATAAAATACCGTTAGGGGCCTATATGAGTTTTTGAAAATCGTCAGGTGCACAAGTAAAATAATAAAAAGTTTCATGAAACACGGTAATCTTGTTTTCTCGTGAAAAGTAAACAAAATAAGCGTTTACTGATAAGACATAGACATGGGAATGGATATAATGATCATTTCGAAGTCAGGGTGCAAATCAGTATTTTTATGTACGTCATTTACAAAAATACTTATATCATTTTATAGATTTAATAACGTAATAGCGACTATAGTGCATATTGATTAAATTATTATATGCTGATGCAACATTTACTCTTATTTTTAAAACAGGTAGTACTAAATGAATGTATGCTATTGCTATTCGCGGGTTAATAATTAATTACAATATCCTTTTTACTTAAGCTTTGTAGAAGTTAGATTGATTACAGTTTGATGTTTGTGTTTTTATGAAGACAATATTGTTAATATTATTTGTGTTATAATATTAAATGATTAAAATATTAAAAACGTGTGCAATATTTTAAAAACCTGAGTCCACTAAAAATATAAAAGGTAAGGCTTGTTAAGATTTAATTGCAGTAATTTGTGTTATTCATACAATGACTAATAAGCAATAAGGACTCTATTATCATTTTTCAGTTGTAATTGAAAAATGGTTTGATGATATTGAGCTGCATAATCAATATTTTTGTCACGCCATTTTTGTCATCATACTATTATATTTAAATTATCAGATACTCTAATTAATTTCGTTCATTTCACATGTGTACTAATGTGTCATTAAATTATTTTTATTTTATTTTCTGTTAGTTTTACATTTAGTCATTCGCTTTTATAAATTGGTTTCATTCGTTTGTGTCAGTTACTTGTAAATATTTTAAATATCACAAACTCTAATTTTGTGAACTACCGAAGGAATGAGGACAAACGGACCGCGGAAGGCCCCAGACAACCCTGTTGACTGGCGGTGTCAGTCACTCGTCCCTTCCCTTCTGTTGTTCTATAAAAGATTAGAAAGAAAGTGAAGTGATGGTGCAAGGGGCGAACGGCCGAGCAATAAATAAATGCCTTGTCAGCCTAGCCAAGAAGCGCTCCTAGTGCCTAAAACGCCAACTACCAACACAGACAACGTACTGCACTAAACACCGCTCCCTGTGGCCGTTCGCCAAACTAAAATGCGATTTTCAACCTGACTCCGGAGCCCTCTTAAGTGTTGTTCCTTATTTGGCCACAACTATTTTTTTTCAGTTTGAATTAAGATTGTATTCAGCAGGTTATTTAAAAATATTCTGGTATGCAACTAATTTTTTTAATCCAGCAGGTTTTTTTTTTTTTTTTGTTCGATATGAAGATAGAAGATAAAAATTAAAGACTTAAAAATTCTCTAAAGTTATTAATGGTGATTTATTTGTGGTGGGTTGCTTAGACAGCAATTTATTTTGGGGTGGCATTTTATGTATATGGTATTGGTAGTACATGTCCTCATAATATTACTACTACAGAGATTTAGATATTAAATACTATTACGTTACCATATTTTTTATTTTCAAATTAATCTAGAAGTGGGGGATTTTGTATACTAACTCTTTAAAGGTTAGAGAGATATTGCTTCTTCATTAGGAAGCATTAAAAGCAATTTCATTTATAAAGTCCAAAGAACATTGAACATATTTTTTCTTAAAATATTATTACAGTCTTAAATATATCTGACCTTATGTGGGTATGGATTAAAAAATCTCCAAATAATGAGATCAGGAAACTATCAATATTATCAGACAAATGTATGTGCTAGGATTAAGTTAAAAAAATGGAATGACTTATGAAACTGTCATAGTTAAAAACTCAAGAGTATTTTTACTAACTAAAAACTAAAAATTCTAA
>JAQJVL010000098.1:1242995-1738579 GCA_035578905.1 Stictocephala bisonia | reverse complement strand
AATAATTTTGGTACTAAATTACACATATTTAAATGGTTTATAGTATTGTAATATTTTAAACAGGCTAAAACATATACAAGTTTTCTCTTTTACCCACATAACGTACACCATAATTATCCATACTGTCCCAAACCATTTCAGACTCATTTTCTTTGGTTTGTCTACGCCTAGGCCTATTTTGTTTGTTTCTGGCATTAGGCCTACTGTTATTAGAAGTTATTCTACTTTGATGACCATCTCCTTGACAAAAACTCAAATTGCAAGTTGATCAATCTCACTATCCCGAGTTGTCTTTTTAGTCACTAATAACACACAACACACGATAAAAACATTTATATATTCAATCCACTTATAATAAAATAATAAACTAGCTAAACAACACGTTACGATAAACAACAACACACTTTGTTTACACCGGCCGCCATTACTGCAGACAGCTGTGAATGACCTGTTGAATATCGTCTCCTTACAGTAAAAATCAATATTGTTCCACAATCCAACGTTAGGAATACAATCATTGTAATGTCATAAACGTACTGCAGGAGTTCCCAATTCGTAAGAGTTCGTTATTGAGTCGCTAGGTAGCAACACTCGTCGGGATAACCGTGCGCGTTATATTAACGTCAAACCACATACAGAGCTCATTGGACGGCACGTCAATATAACGTCAAACCACGGCAAGGGGTTAATTAGTTTTAAAATGGCTGATCAATAAATATGAGAAAGGCTAGGTGTGTTGCAACATTATTATTGTAACTGTTGTTTATTGTAATATTGCTACTGTATAGGCATTGTTGTTGTAGGCAGGTCAATAAATATCATTTACTTTCCACAAATGTCAGGTGTTATAATAGTGTTTGCCTTTTAAAAGTAGTTAAATTTTCAATAATTTTATATGAAAGTAGTTTTTCATTAGAAGAAAGTATAGTTAGTAAAAATTAGAGAAACGTGTGCAACCTTCTACTCTTAGTAAAATTAATGTAGTACTGATAGTAATAATGGCAATAACACTAATTTTTACTTTTTTATTAATAATTATAATAATTTATAAATTAATAATAAATCTTCTTTTGTACACCTTTATTTTACAGATTTGGCCCCACCAAGTTTGATATAATTTGTCGGTGAGGTCCATTAAATATATATATACACATACAATTCTTTTGTATCCAAAATGAGGTGGTTAGGGCAGCACTACAATCTTATACTTCAAACTGGATTGTAACTAAAGGAGTAGTTCCGCAGTGATCAATTTAGGGCTCTTTGTTATTTATTATGTATATTAATGATTTGCCATTAAGTATTAATCATGCCAAAATTTCGCTGTATGCAGATGACACCTCGATTATTTTAAAATGTACTAATGACATAAACCTAAAACTGGCAACTGAAAGTTTATTAACAGAACTTGTATATTGGGAGTTAGGACATCAGCAAACTTACCTTAAAAGACAAGTTCACTAACACCAAAAGTAGTAGTAACAAACACGAAATAAACACAATCTCACAAATTTTCAATACCACTGGCATTTTTCTTCAGGTGAGGAGAGAAAAATAATATGATCAATTTATATAGTACGGCAAAATTCTTAGGTTTAAAAATTGATAACCAAATAGTATGGCAACCATTCATAGCAAATTAAAAAAAAAAATTAAGTTCTGTTTGCTTTCAAATGTACATTTTGATAAAAACTGTTGATATGAATGTTAGGCTGATGGTTTACCATGCTTGTTTTAATTCTTTATTACAGTATGGTATAAAATTGTGAGGAAACTCATCAGAGGTTGCAACTATTTTTAAGATTAAAAAAAATGTATTCGTACCATGGTGTTTTAATAGAAATCAATTTTGTAGAACTACGATATTAAAAAAATTAGGTATTTTGATCCTTCCTTCCTTATATATTTTTAAATGTTTTATTTTTGTACGTAAGCAGTTAGATACTTTTTATAATAATCAAAATATTCATAATTAATTATAATACACAGTTTAGGCATCAACTTCAATACCCAATACACAGGCTCAAATTATTTGAAAACACTCCTTATTACACATGCTTTAAATTATATAATAAATTACCAACTTACTGTAAGAATTTACTCTGTCAAAATTTAAGAATATCCATGAATTGTTGGTAAATAAAGAATACTATGATGTGACAGATTTGTTAAATGATAGTTTATTGTAATTGCCCTAATAATAATGTGTATTATACTTATACTGTAGCTTTAGTTTTAGTTGATAAAGGAGTTGATGAGCAACCTGTTTTATCAGACAAATATTGTATTGTTTGTGACTTGCTTAAAATGCTAAGTTGCAATAAATATCTTGTATCTTGTATTTCGGCATTTACAATGAAAGTGAAAAGTTGGGACGTGCCGGCCACGGTTGCACTGTCAGTCAATATTTCATTTTACACTAAAGAAACTGGTTTGCATTTTTAAATTCTTGCCCATTCCAGTGTCTTCCTTGCCCATTACAGTTGTTCATCTTCATCTGTGCGTAATGTAAGTCGTGTTCGTCTGTCCGTTCTGGAGTTACATGAAGTGCGTTCCGTGGCCAACACTGCCCATCATACAACCTGTTGCTTTTCCTAATATAATATTGCAATATTCGTGAAATTTCAATTAACAAGAAATAAATTACTGTAAAGATACGGAACTATAAACTCAGGTTCCCCCATAATTTGTTGTAGGTAATGATGTAACATATTTTCTAATATGTCTTGATTCGAAATTCCGTATTTTAAAATATTAATCTATGGAAACAAAATATCACTATTAATTTGTGTTTGTAAAATTTATTTTAATGGATAATATTCAGAACAGTTATGAAATCTTATTCAAAGCACTGCTCAACTGACTATTGCCACAAATTGTTCAGTATATTAGTTGTTCCATATTTTTGTTTTACTTAATTTACTCTGAACTGAGGTTAAGATATAGAGCATTGGGAATAGGAGATATAATATGCAAGAAAATATAATAAGCCCATTAACAAAAATAAGAAACATGTTCAAGTCAAAAACAAATTAAACATTTTCAGTGCTATTGGCACCTTCTACAGGCTTAGACTTACAATTATTTTTGTGTTCATTTCAGGCCACTTGATATTTTACCAAACTACAAGACTGTTACAATTGGAGATAAATTGAAGGTTTACTATGGTCCAACGCATGAATCCAAAGTCACTTACGAAGCAAAGGTAAGTTGTCTACTTGGCAGACCTTTATATTACAGTTTAAGTGTTGTTCCTTATTTGGCCACAACTATTTTTTTTTTTTTTCAGTTTGAATTAAGATTGTATTCAGCAGGTTATTTAAAAATATTCTGGTATGAAACTAATTTTTTTAATCCAGCAGGTTTTTTTTTTGTTCAATATGAAGATAGAAGATAAAAATTAAAGACTTAAAAATTCTCTAAAGCTATTAATGGTGATTTATTTGTGGTGGGTTGCTTAGACAGCAATTTATTTTGGGGTGGCATTTCATGTATATGGTATTGGTAGTACGTGTCCTCATAATATTACTACTACAGAGATTTAGATATTAAATACTATTACGTTACCATATTTTTTATTTTCAAATTAATCTAGAAGTGGGGGATTTTGTATACTAACTCTTTATAGGTTAGAGAGATATTGCTTCTTCATTAGGAAGCATTAAAAGCAATTTCATTTATAAAGTCCAAAGAACATTGAACATATTTTTTCTTAAAATATTATTACAGTCTTAAATATATCTGACCTTATGTGGGTATGGATTAAAAAATCCCCAAATAATGAGATCAGGAAACTATCAATATTATCAGACAAATGTATGTGCTAGGATTAAGTTAAAAAAAATTGAATAACTTATGAAACTGTCATAGTTAAAAACTCAAGAGTATTTAACTAACTAAAATATCTAAATAAATTCTAAAAGAATTTAAAAACCATTTTAACTTATTCAAAGCATTCTTTAATGTCTACACTTTAATGGTTTTAACACGTTGGTGGCTACGCGCGGATAAATCCGCGCCGGCGGACCCTCCGCGCATCCTGGCGGCGGGTTTTGCCGCCATTTGTAGTTGCATGGTTGATTCATCAGTGTGAAATCGGATCTCGTAGAGCTAGGACGTTACGTTGTCAGGCCCTTGTGTACGAACCTATTGATTTGTGTGCGTCAGTCACAAGTTTGGAAGTGTTTTCGCTTCCCATAAGTGTTTTCTGTTTATTGGTGTGTTTTTTTAGGATTAGAATGAATTTTGTCATTTCAGGCTTAGCCCTCAACGTGTTAAATGTCAGTAAGTCTACACTTAAATTATTTCAAACATATGTCTTTAAGTCTGTTGTATATACTTTTTTTAATAAGTGAAAAATTGATTATTGCAAATATATATCATTAAAAATAACGTGTTTGAAAGAATTTATTTATCTAGTTAGAGTTTATATTTTCTTGTTTTATCACTTCAATCTCCTGAATAAAACTGCGTACTTTTTTGTCTCAGTAATGTTTTCTCCATTTTCTACCAACAATAAAGAGCAGTTATTTAAGGAGTTAATAAACTCCTTGTTTTGATGTTGAACCTCCTGTCTAAACGATTGCATTTCATTTAACAAATAAATTAGTGTTATACTTTTAGTACACAATGTCTTTAAGGAATCTTGGACTTGTGCAAGTAATGTTTGTAAACAATTACAACACATCCAATCTTTTTTTTTCTTTTTTTTTTTTTGAGAAGTGTTTCTGAGGCATATCTATACATATTAAGTCAAAATAAAAGTAAGCTTTAAAAGAAGTAAGAGAGACATTCTTATTACACAAAAAGCAGCATATTTTTTTTATTTCCAGTACTTTCAAACATGTCAAAATCACACTTTTTTGCAGAAGAATGTGTAGAAGACATCTGTGGAAAAAATTACTTTTATCAACACTTGGACTTGCTGGAGCATCATCTCCTCTTTTAATCTTTTTATTTTCACAATTAACACATCTTCAGATAATACTATATGATCATAAAAATCGTCTTTAATATTTTAAATGTAAGCATTAACATCTCTAAATATTTAGAGTTTTGAATCAATCACTTCTTTACAAATGAAACATGTAATGTTTTCTTTCTCATGTCCTATATAAATAAGTAATTGAGCTATATATAGGTTAATAACGTGGGATATTAAAACACGCATTAAATGGATATACAATAATCTCTCTGAAAACAGTATATATACTTTCTAACTAGACAACAAGCATGAGCGCTCAGCGAACGATAGTACCTCTTAGCGGATAACTTGGCTGCATCACAACTGAGGAGGGAGAACACTGACAAAACTTTTGAATTTAGTATAGTAAGTAAGGTGGTATTTGTGATAGTTAAATAAACAAAAGATAATAAAAGATAAATAAGTATATCGTGTGTAGAGAAAAACAAATACTGCTCATGTTAAAAACTTCATATACATTGTATGTTAGGTGCTGAATCTCAAAGAAGAGGACCATGAAGTTTTGTTCTTGGTGCATTATACAGGCTGGAATACGAGGTATGATGAGTGGATAAAACGTGGACGCATTGCTGACAACCTTAGCTGGACACCTGGTCGTGCCAAGCGGACCCGTCAGCAGTTAGCTCAGGTAATTGAATAATGATTTAACTATTAGTAAATAATATTTTGCGCATAATAAAAAGTAAAATTTAGAAAAAGACTGGCCACTATCTCTTTATAGATAATTTAACTATAGTATAAATATATAAACATAAAGAATAAAAAATATAAACCCATCAAAAATTATTGAGAGAAAAAAAAGATAAATTCAGTCAAATATATTATTTAATTTATATTTTCCATAGAAGATACCTAAATAATTGTGTTTTTCCAAAAAGATATTAAAGCTGCATTGCTTATCTCAGTTGGAAGTTAAGTGTACTATTTTGAATATATTTAATTTGAATGTAAAAATCAAAAATCTGCCTTTTAAAAAAAGTCTTTAAAAGGCACTTAAATAGCATAATTGTTTTGCAAATCTGAAAATAAGATGACAGGCCTCTTTCTTAACCCATAGGAGAGGATTATTTTGAGTCAATAAATCCATTTTATAACTTACTAATAATTTCTGTAATAAAAGTGATGATAACCAATAATTTCATGCCTGAAATGAATTCATAACAAATGAAAACAACGATGAAATAAAAACATATTCACGTGAGATGTTTGTCAATTATGCAGATATATCGTAATGCCATTACTTACTCTCCCTATTTTCCGTTCCATCCAGTCAGTTGGTATATACTTGTAATTCATGTTAGTTCACTTCATTAACAATATTTTTTGTGAAATGGAAAATAACATAGAAAATTGATATATTTAGATTTTAATTTACAGCATTCATCACAGCAGAAGCCAGTTGTAAAGAGGTCTAAAAGTGGTGGAGATATGATCTCCAGTGGGGGAGGAGGGGGAGGTCCAAGATCCACAACGCCATCGTCTGTCACATCTTCCTCCAGTCGCACCAAAAGCCCTGCTGTAAGCAATGCTCCCCGTATCATGCGCTCCAGGACACGTACACGCCGTACTTCAGGTCACACGCACACAGGTTTGTGTACTAACTGCGACTAACAGTCGTGCTTAACTATAAACATGTATTTTAAAGTTTTGGATTAACTTTTTTTCAATATACTTAGAAACCTCCCAACAACCAAAATTAAGGTCAATAAATTTTATTTAATATTATTATCATGGCCCAAAATATTATATTTAATATTGTTTGTCTATATTTATGTAACTTAAATGTTGTTTTAAAAAAGTGCTGAAGCAGTAATAAATGAATTTTCATAGATGTGGGCTACATCTAAAAAAGGTCACAATAAAGTAGTGACGTGTTTCTCGTTTAGAATGACAACTGTACCAATACAAGGCATTTAAAAAAGTACTTTTATCATCAACTAGTACTACATATCAAATAACCTATGAACGTTTTTAACAAACCAATATCCAAAGTAAACAGAGAAATATTGTTCTTTTCATTTAGTTACCTATTTATTGCTAAGTAACAAATTTAAATCCACTAATTATTGTTGTTCTGATTGGTACGACAGCACAGTTTATGATTTTACTTGTCCGCAGCTAGAGGGAATTATATTAATAACAACTATTGATGAGTTATTGTTACATTTATTTATCGAATTACCCAAAACATGATTTTAGAATAAAATTAACATTATTGAAAAATAGGCATCATTAATGTTAATTTTATTCCTCGAAGCAAATTTTGCACGTGAATGGTGTACCAAGACACTTAGTACGTTATGTTGTTACTTGTGTTATAATTTTGGCCTTTTTTCTGTTATTTTTTTTTGCTATCTGTGTAGGTTCTTTTACATGCCCTTCTCTTGATTTTTCCAACTCCAAAAAACTTGTTTGATTCCTTGAGGTAGTGATCTCCTGCTTGTTTTACTGAAGGAATTAGACCATTCTGGAAGCTCCATTAGGTTCATGCAAATGTCTTCCTTGATATCAGTTATGGACGACCAAAATACGACCTTGTGAAGTGTGGGAAACCTGTATTATTCGTCATTGAAGCAGAAAAAATAGAATTTCTTAGTCGGCCATTCGCCCCGACATGTCATTTTACAATACATATTTTATAATGCAGAATTACATGCCGGACTGATCGGCTGACATTTCAAACACATATATAAATAAAAAGTATTGTTAGATATTTGATCTAGTATCTATTTTATATGTTCATTACAAAAATCATATATATATATACGACGATGCATAAAAGTTGGCACTACAGGGTATGTTGCTCTGATACTGCCTTGGCACTTAACGTGTTAATTGTTTGAGGATTAAATAAAGTGTATGCAGTTGTAACTATTTTATTCAAGTTACAGCATTTGATTTTTTTTTTTTTTTTCAGAACTGTTCTTGCACATCATTTTTTATCGAGAAGTAGGTCTTATTGACAACAATTTATTTGTTGCTTCTTTGCAAATAATGTGCATTTCTTTGCTACAGATTGTTGTGGAATGCTCTTTATTTGTATTTTGGTTTATTTTAATAGACAATGGTTGATGATAATTATCAGATTGTACATAGCACCATAGCATTTGTTCCAAAAAAAATAGACCCATGGGAACATACTATCATCTCTTAAATGTAGACAACCACTGTCAAATTCTTTTTACTAAGTGCTTCTTTTGAAATCAAATCTTGCTTTTTATGTATTTCCTTTGCAGTAGGAAATACTTTTTTCACTTCAATTTGCTTATAATGTTAAAAAAAAATATTTAGCCACCAAACATTTGCACTAGGTTGCATTGAAACAATTAAATATACAGAGTTGAACCACTTAAACTGTTCATGTGTTCTCTAGGTGAGGCGTAACAGCTATCTCTAATATTGTTTGCAATACAGTAAAAGCTTAAATTACCCATTTTCCTTAATATTTTAAGGTGCCTAGTTAGTTTATTTCAAATTGTTGTAGTTAAAAGTCTTTTAACCTAGTATCGACTTTTAGTAATGCACCATAGCAGTATATTTGTTTTGGTTCTTCTCAGGTTTTAATACACATTGGCTTAGCATTTTCTCATTTTAATTATTTAATTAGGAATGAAAATATCTGCATACTCACAAAGTATGTTTATTATAGATTTTTTCCATAACTATCATTCATAACTCTGACAGGTTTGAATTTATGAGACTGGTCAAAGATTTTAAGATCAATGCTTAATTTTGAAATTAATCTTGAAAAATATAATTACTAATTATAAGTTATTTATTACAGATTTCTCAGAATCTGAAATGGATGATGACTATGACAGTGACGAAACAGAAGGAGCTCAAGGATTTAATGGCAAAGAAGCTTCCATTGACCAGCGACTTAGCAGTGATGAGAAGGACTCTAAAGATGTTGTGAGGGAAATTTTGATGGAGAAGATGAAAGGTAAAACATATCGCCCAGCACACAGGCGAAGGATGGAGAGTGGTGGGGAAACAGATGATGCCACTATGGAACATAAGAAAATTAAAGATGAAAGTGAAGAAGAGGGACGGTTTGAAAAAACAAGAAGTAGAAGTGAAAAAAGGAAATCTGAGGAGGTTTGCAAAGCAGGCTCCAGCATCTCTGATGATATGAAGAAAGACTCTTTAGATGTGCTCCGTAGTGACCGCTTAAGAAATAAAAGAAAAGTTGTTGAAGAAAAAATGGCTAATGAAAGCAGTGATGAAAGAGAAACTAAACAAGAAGTTTCAACTGATGATTGTAATACTCAAAAAGCTAGTCCTGAACTCAAAGATAAATCAGAATTTGACAAATTAGAAAGTGAAATTCAAGATGTTGATGGTAAAAGAAAATTAAAAAGAAAGGTTGATGAATTTGAAGATGAAATAAAAGAGTCTCAATCAAATGAAAGGAGAAGAAGTAAAAGAGTAACACCTAGGAAAGAAGAATCAAAACCTTTGGCCAAAGATGAAGATGATCAACCGAAAGGCAGAGAATTTGATCTGAATCAGATACGCTCGGAGTTGAAAGGGATAACAACTGCCAATAAAGTTATTGTAGATGTTGTTGCTTTAAGTGATAAAGAAGATGACATAGATGATAATATTGATGATGAAGAAGATGATAATATTGCAACAGTTAATGAAAATGAATTTAAAACAATAACTGATTCTACTCTTGATGATATTTATGAATTTAAAGAACCAGAGCCATTTGAATTTGAAGTAAGATCTAAATGTGGAGATGATAAAGGCAGTAAAATACAGAGGCGCTCTTTTGGGAGGGTATGTGATGAAAATAATTCAACTTCCCCTGCATCTGTTCGTAAAAAACTAACTGGGATGAAGTCTGAATCACCAACATCATTTGAGAACAAGAAGATTATTTTACAGTCTTCAATAAAATCAGATGATGAAGAGGTTGACAAGGACAGTTCTGAAACTCAATGTGATGAATTGAAGAATGACTTTAGAATTGAACTTAAAAAAAGCCCTTCTCCCATATCACAAAAAAATGAAAGCCTGCCAGAAAAACTTGAAGCCACAACTAAAAGATTGGTTTCAAATAAAACCGAGGAAATTATTCAACCACTTAGTCTCTTTAGTGACTTACCTGATGATGAAGAAGAGCAAGGTGTAGATGAAGACAGCCGTGGCCGTTTAGTAATTTCAGAGCATGAGTCAGAGTCTGAATCTCAAGAACCTCTGTTTTCACATCAACAGCGAAACCATGAAGATTTCTTCCCCACTTCTATCACTCAATCTTCATCTGTTGAAAATTCTCAAAATAAATGTCCTTTTTCAGGATTTTCAGATAAATTAAAGGAAGAGGACAGAGACAAAAATGATGATAAAAAATATGAAGAAATTAGGGATGATGATAATGAAGATGTTGAAAATAATGATGATGTTGAAACTGAAGATGATCCAATCATAAGTGCTATTCAAAGAGCTCTTTCCCAGTCTACAGAGGAGGAAGATAGTAATGATGTAGATCTTCTCTCTGAACTCCCAGAACCAGCTCATAAAAAAGATGATGATTTAATATCACTTGCAAAAGGTAATGATAGTGCTTCTGAAACTAGTCAAGAAAGTGATGAATCTCAAAATGAGGATAATGCCGAAGCACAGATGTCTCAATCAATAGAAAGTGACGACAATGATCAGTTAGAAATCAGTACTTGTAAAATAATTGAAGAGGTGAATCTTGAGAGCAATGACAGTGAACCCGACTTAACAGAAGACAAAGAGATGCTAGAAATAGACGATGAAACTGAAAATAGCCAGCCTGTTATAATTGAACCCAGAGAAGAAGTAGACAAGGAAGCTGAGTCACAAGATTCAATTAACATTATTACAGTTGAGGAAGAGAGCAAAGAAGAAGAAGTAGAAGAGGTGTGCGAACATGAAAATGTATCCAACAACGAAGATGAAAGTGAGGAAGAACAAGAATGTATAATGAAAGAAGAAGTAGTTGAGGAAAGTCAGTCAAATGAGACCATTGAAATTGATAATGGTGATATGAAGGTAATATTAAATGCTAATATATCTTTATTAATTTTATTAAAGTATTTAGAAGATTTGTTTGGAAATTTTACTAATTTTATACCATTATATTTTAGCAATAGACAGCAGTAATGAATACTTCAAGAATTCATGATTGTCTTGTTAAGCAGACAATCATAGCTTTGAAAAGTAAAGCATACAAACATTTATAAATTTATGCAACTTTTCACTAAACTGCATTTACTTTAAAATTATTCTCCATTACTCTTTGTACATTTGTCATCTTTTGTAGTCTTTTAAATATTTTTACAGCAAATTTTATAAGACAATTTAGGGATGGGAAGGGACCAAATTTGTGTCTAGGATCCTGTATCCCCTTTTTATTACATGTTAAATCTTAGTCTAAATTTAAATCAATTTTATTTTTGTAAAATGAATAAATAGTAAAATATTATCAATAGAGTATAGTTTAACATGGTGCAATGATTGTAGGTGGATGTTGAAGAAGTAACAGAGCAAGTAGAAATGGACGAAGAAATTGTTTTAGAAGCTATTGAAATGAAGAAAGAAGGAACTGAATTTGATAAAGATGAATGTGCTATCCCATCTTTATCTAAAGAAGAAGAATGTGAAACAGAAGAAATCGTTGATGAATTAAACGAATTAGATATGAAAGGTGCTGAAATAAAAGAAGAAGGTAATGAAGTGGAAGAGACAGATACAAATTTGGAGAGTTTACTTTGTGAAGAAACTATTCCTGGCAGTCCAGCTCCCTCATCATCTATTCCAGTTGATAGTCTGCCATCTTCATCACCACCTGAGTTGCCATTTGCAAGTGCTGCCAGTGCCCACCCTGTAATCTACAAGGCCCCTCAGCCTCCCACTTTACTTCCGCCACCCCTTCCACCACCGCCTTTGCCTCCTCCGCCTGCACCAACTCCATTAGTTGTCAATGAGGCTGCCCCTGTAATGGAGAACACACCTCCAACCACTCCAGAAAGTAGTTTATCACCTATCTCAAACTCCCCAAGAGGGTAAGAATAAATTTATGGAAATTTTTTTAGTTAATATTAGCCAATTTTGAACACTAACAGACATGTTTCATTGTTTATTTCATTCTGAAAACAATGGATAATGTGCTGAATTAGGACCAAAGTGCTTGTGGTAATGGTCGATTGATGTTATTACTTATTGCTCTATACTTCTTACAGGTTAGATTATTATATAAGTTTTGGAGTTTTAAGTGTAATCCAATAATTATAACCCAGTATAATATTGGGGCTTAAAGCCCCAAAATTTCATGCTTCTATTATGACTAATATGCAATTATAATATTCCTAAAGCAGAATAACGTGCGACAGGGCGATATTGTCGCAGAACGAAAGAGGCGGCTGCAGAAAAAAAAATCTAATTGAGAAACTATTTTTCCATACACCAAAATTACAGAACTATATAAGTGCGTGCCATGTGTTTTTTTCGTGTGTGAAATTTATATAAAATAAGTTTCAAGTTCATCTTAATAGAGACAAATAATCTGAAGATGTCTTTTAACCTGAAATGCGTGGCTTAGTGGCGTTATCTAGTGGACAGATTTACTTATATTTGGAATTAATAATAAGTATGGTGAATATAAGGTTACAAATATTATTGTTTTCTACATTTGTTCAAGCACCGGAGACAATCTATTATACTTTGTTCAACTTATTGTAAGGTTGTTAGTCTGCCTTAAAAATGTTTTTGACACCTTTATTACTTCATTAAATATGCCATTAGTAATCATGATTATAATTATATTTAGGCTATTTTTCATGCTTTTAGAGGTAAAATGATTATTAAACCTTAAAGCGCTGAGTAATTGTTAATCGATTTTTTGTATTTATGTAATTGTTGTTTTCTCCACAGTTATATTTTTTTCTATTTTAACCAGTTTTTTGCAAGGTTGAAAAAATAAATTTAACTATGAGATAGTTTTTTACATTTTTATTCATTGAAATCATCCGGGTTAGTCATTGAGCAAATATTTACAATCCTACAGAATACAACTAGACTACGTAATAATAAAATTATTTATTACTGAAATAAATAAAACTGGAATAAATATAAAGTAAAGGGTAAATCATAATTTTTTTTACTCAAATAAGGTTAGTAATTACATTTTGAACAAACAATAAGCGACTCAGCCCTGAGCTGCGTGTCGTCTGTCTTCATGTTCCACATATATACACATGGAGTGCTAGCGGTAACTTCGAAAATGGCAGTGATTAGTAATAACGTCATATTTATTACAGTCGTTGCCTAGTAACCAGTTCATATGATTCCTAACCGAATAACAACCTAAAAATAGTGTTGACCTTGAACCGTAGAGCTCGCTGCTGCGTATTTAATTTAATATGTTTATAAATATCGACTAGCTTAAATATATGGATACTGCGTTATGGGCAATTGTATACATGCGCATATATTCGGATTCCGCGTTCAATATAATAGTATGTGTATGGGCGAGTGGGTGGATCAATGTATTAGTACGTGTATGGGTGAGTGGGTGAGATATTACCATTGTACGTGTGTGGGTCGGTTAGTACCATTGTGCGTGTATCGGTGGGTGGGTTATTACCATTGTACGTGTATGGGTGAGCGGGGGGGTTAGTACCATTGTAGGTGTATGGGTGGGTGAGTGGATCAGTACGAAAGAACTCAAACACTACAGTTATATTACATTTTAATTTCGTGTTTCCTTTTCGTACATTAACTTTATTCAACGAGTACATTAAAATCTAGGCCTACTGTTTGATTACTTGGGAGTAAAACTAAGTTTCGACAGCATTTACATGCCTACTAGGAGAAATACAACAATTAAATGTTAAAAAATTTACTTTTAATTTTAATTCAAATGCTATCATACAGGTAACTTGCAAAAATATGGGAAAGGTAAATAAATATAGCACTGAAATTTATAAAAAGGAGAGGAGGGTAACAAAAAAACAATCAATCCAAAATGCAAGGGAAATCTAAAGTTTGGCCTAGCAAAACATGGAGAGGCAAAAAAAAAAAAAAAAAAAAAAAAAAAAAAAAAAAAAAAAAAAAAAAATAGAGAAACGAACATCATCCATAGACAGATGTTTTCTAAGGAAATTATTTTTAATAGCTACACAACTAATGTTAGGTGCATGCAAACAGGTTATTGAAAAGTAGGTAGTTAATTTAACAAGTACATTTAACAATTTAGATGGTATCACATTTGTTTGAAATATTCTTACCTTGACCATGGATCTGATGACCTGAGTTTAACACTTGTGTTTCATCAAAGATTTTTTTAAATAAGCTTCACAGCAACTTGTACACCACTTGTTAACTCTGTCTGAATCTAATATCACCTCCCTTCTTCTCCAACACGTACTGGTGAAGTTAAATGAAAAACTAGTAGTTTTACTTAACAAATCAAAAGTGTCCATGGACATGATGTTCAATCCTGTGACACATTACGGTCAATGGAAAAACTGAATAAACTTTTTTTAAAATATATAAATACTGCATTCTTATATTTATTGCTATTTTCAGTATTTAAAATAATAATTGTATTACTAAATTTAATTGTTTTTGAGTCGGAAAATCAAGTTAATCATCAACATTTGAGGCTGTGACGGACCACGGACATGATTTATCATTGTCTGTGGACAATTTTAATACTATATTTGTTTTACGGTTATTAAATTTGATCAGTAACTTTTAGTTAATGCTATAATTAGGTCTTATTTCCAAAAACACATTAATATTAGCATAATATTTAATGAAAAAAGTTCTTGTGACTTGTTAATATGTGTTTTTTTAGGGGAAAAATAAGTTGTAGAATCTTCTTACTTGTAAATTTATACTAAAGTCTAGATTAAGTTGGTGAAAATGATATCCATAGACTAAAAATACTTAAGTATAGATTATGTTGGTAAATATCATATTCATAGACCTAAAATTCATGTCCATTAGCACAGTCATCATTTCTGTGGACAGCCATAAACTAAAATCACATAAAAATATAGAGAGCATAATGAGCTTGACCACTACTTTTATATTACTTTTCATGGTAATGACTTTACATAATTAACTTTAATTGATTGAATAGTTGAAAATTATAACACTGAAAATATGCGTTTTCATAGGAATGACCCATAATTCTGCTTTGGGGTATGTAATATCATGTTAGTGCTCTATCTTTGCTAACAGGCTGAAGGTATGTTTTATATTTGTATGAAACAAGTTGATATCTTTAATTTTATATCTTCAATTGTGTTTAGATATTTCCATTAATTTTTAGTGCTCTGTCTTTGTCAGAGTAAGTGCTGGAGATTATGATTATATTTACTTGTTGGTGTATACAATCAAAACGCTTATACAGTTAAAATGTTTTTGAATTTTTTTAAATAACTGAATATTTGGTTGCAAATAATGATTTTTACTAGATGTCACATCACAGAGAACAAAAATTAACCTATTTATATAATTTTCATTTCATATCAAATGTAAAACTAGAAATAATGTAATTAAAAAAATATTTTGCATTTTGGAATTTTATTTTTATAAAAGACTTTAGTGAATACAATCAATTTTTTTGTTTCTAATAAACCTATTTTACTATTAGATAAAAAAGTGCTTACCAGTCCTTCACAAACAACACACAATGGCACAAAATATCTGTAGGTTTACAGTGAATAAACATTTTTGCCATTTTTTATGAAAGACTGCAATTTGTCCATTTTTTTAGTCTGCTCTTACAGTCTATTATTTTGATGCAGACCGTTCTGCCTCGACAAAAAACTGACAACAACAAAAATAAAATATGTTAATAAGATTTGGTAAGTGTAAAAGGAGCTTCTGTCTGCTTATAAATGCATTTAAATATTGATTCTAAATACTATGTATAATTATTTTATAATACTATAAACTCAATACACCATATTTCAACAAGATGAAAATGCTGAATCCACAATATGTCAAGAGATTATAACGCACACACTTCAAATAATGCTTATTATTAAAGAACAAACCCCTTTTATTGGTCATAGAATCAATATTATCACCAAAATAACCTACTGTATTTATGTTCATTAGTATACTAAGAGAGATAGGGGCGTGGTTAGCACGCTTGCTTTAAATGCAGAGGCTCACGAGTTCAAATCCCGGAAGGTCCACTTGAAAATTTGCTTGATGGGTTTGGACCAATGTCTCTTAACAATATATGAACACAAAGTAAAAATGCCTCTGGCCTAGATATAATGAAAAAACAGACAAGCTCGCTAACATTTTGCAGTAGTAAACAAATAAAGACACATCACAAGACACAAATGTTCAGTGCCACTGACACTTTCCTCAAGTGTTTTGTGTTTTATATTGTGTCCCTATTAGTTTAATACTATTGCAGTGTTAATGGACCTTTCGTGTTAGGTAAGTTTGCTGATGCCCTATCTCTCCTATTGTACTAACTCCTAGCCTAGTGCCCTTTCCTCAAGTGTTTTGTGTTTTATATTGTATCCCTATTAGCTTAATACTATTGCAGTGTTAATGGACCTTTCGTGTTAGGTAAGTTTGCTGATGCCCCATCTCTCCTAATGTACTAACTCCTGGCCTAGTGCCCTTTCCTCAAGTGTTTTGTGTTTTATATTGTATCCCTATTAGTTTAATACTATTGCAGTGTTAATGGACCTTTTGTGTTAGGTAAGTTTGCTGATGCCCCATCTCTCCTATTGTACTAACTCCTGGCCTGGTGCCCTTTCCTCAAGTGTTTTGTGTTTTATATTGTATCCCTATTAGTTTAATACTATTGCAGTGTTAATGGACCTTTCGTGTTAGGTAAGTTAGCTGATGTCCTATCTCTCCTATTCTACTAACTCCTGGCCTAGTGCCCTTTAATACTATTGCAGTGTTAATGGACCTTTCGTGTTAGGTAAGTTTGCTGATGCCCTATCTCTCCTATTGTACTAACTCCTGGCCTAGTGCCCTTTAATACTATTGCAGTGTTAATGGACCTTTCGTGTTAGGTAAGTTTGCTGATGCCCTATCTCTCCTATTGTACTAACTCCTGGCCTAGTGCCCTTTAATACTATTGCAGTGTTAATGGACCTTTCGTGTTAGGTAAGTTAGCTGATGTCCTATCTCTCCTATTCTACTAACTCCTGGCCTAGTGCCCTTTAATACTATTGCAGTGTTAATGGACCTTTCGTGTTAGGTAAGTTAGCTGATGTCCTATCTCTCCTATTGTACTAACTCCTGGCCTAGTGCCCTTAATACTATTGCAGTGTTAATGGACCTTTCGTGTTAGGTAAGTTAGCTGATGTCCTATCTCTCCTATTGTACTAACTCCTGGCCTAGTGCCCTTTAATACTATTGCAGTGTTAATGGACCTTTAGTGTTAGGTAAGTTAGCTGATGTCCTATCTCTCCTATTGTACTAACTCCTGGCCTAGTGCCCTTTAATACTATTGCAGTGTTAATGGACCTTTCGTGTTAGGTAAGTTAGCTGATGTCCTATCTCTCCTATTGTACTAACTCCTGGCCTAGTGCCCTTTAATACTATTGCAGTGTTAATGGACCTTTCGTGTTAGGTAAGTTTGCTGATGTCCCATCTCTCCTATTGTACTAACTCCTGGCCTAGAGCCCTTTAATACTATTGCAGTGTTAATGGACTATTCGTGTTAGGTAAGTTTGCTGATGTCCCATCTCTCCTATTTTACTAACTCCTGGCCTAGTGCCCTTTAATACTATTGCAGTGTTAATGGACCTTTCGTGTTAGGTAAGTTTGCTGATGTCCTATCTCTCCTATTGTACTAACTCCTGGCCTAGTGCCCTTTAATACTATTGCAGTGTTAAAAGACCTTTCGTGTTAGGTAAGTTTGCTGATGTCCCATCTCTCCTATTGTACTAACTCCTGGCCTAGTGCCCTTTAATCTTGCCCACAATTTGTATTTATGTTTATAAACCTCTTATACCTTCCTTCACTGGTGACCTAAAAACTGAGTTACAAATTATGGAAAGTTTCTTTGTTCAATATGTTAGAATGTTGAAAAATGACAAGGGCAATTGACTGTACATGGGAAATTCAATTTAAACATTTCTTTGTTAAGACAGAAAGAAAGTGGCTGACCAACAGCTGCCTTTCATGATCTAAAGGCAAATTTGGATGTTATATCAGATGATAATCCAATAGCATTGCAAAGGGGTCAAATTATTGACTTTAGGTGTTCATCCTTCATTGGCCAATGACATGGTCTGAAAAAAGTCTACCTTGGAAAAGATCACATATACTTATATACAGTCATAATCTTTTGTTAAACATTTTATTAATGGTTACCATTGTAACATTTCAATCAATTAAAATTAACGCAATGCTGTAAAACAACATAATCTAGCAATTATACTCTAATGGTTTGTATGAACTACAAGTTGTTAAGCTAACAATGAATTGTAATTTTTTTATGCAAGTACATTATTAAAATTAAATATTTTACTACTAGGAGTAACCCCTTCACACTTTGCATGCCAACCCCATCACTTGCTACGCTCGTGAAGGAAGCTCTGCCTTCGGCGTCGCCTGGAGGCTCTGCCTTTTGCCCCTTTGTAGAACTCAGCCTACTGCCTTGCCAGGGTGCTCTTTAAAAGGCCCCTTTGTGGAGCGTGGCCTACAGCCTCGCAGTGGAAAGTTCGGCCTGCTGCCTCACCAAGGCACTCTGCTCCAGTCCCATTTTTGGGTCTCGGCAGGTCACCTAGTGAGGGAGATTGGCCTATGGATTCTTAACCAATTTGACCATGAATTTTGGTTAGGAGCAGTGGAACCTGTAAACATAGTCTTTTCTTAAACTTGATGGTATATTAGTAATTAATTGGTTGCAAGTATTTACTTAATAAATTGCAAACCAGAGGCAAAGAAAACAAAAACGGCTCTTAGCACATGGGGAGAAAACTAAAAATAGCAATTTTCTCGGACAGCCAGGTAGAGGTAGAGGAATTGGTAACAAAATTGAAAACACAAATAAACAAGAGTTTTCTGTATTTGGATTAGTTAAGCCTGCGGCAGGTCTTTGTCAAGTGGTGGAGTCATCTTCACAGTACAAAGAGGATTGTGTTATCTTCTTGGGTGGGACAAACAACTCACTTAGAAATGATTTATTAGAGATATATTCTTCTTTGGAAGATAGTTATAGTTTAAAAGTTTAAAACTTAAAAAGTTTCACTTTACTAGGAATGGCCTTCACTTGAATAACAATGGGAAAACAAAAGTTGCTTATCTTGTTAGAAATATTATTCATAATATTTTTACAGAAACAGAAGAGACTAAAAGTAGTGTAGCCAATTTAAAATCCCAACAACACACCTCACACGATGAGGTTACCAGTCCCTCTAGTTATATCAGGTTACATGAGTGAGGAAATCAGTAAATTGAAGAACAAAGAACAAGTGGCTTTTGCGCACTGCATCTCAGCAAATTTCCATAGCATTAAACACATGAGTGCAGGCATGGCAAAGGTATTTGCTGATAGTTTCGGTAAGCCATCCACTTCCAATTACACATACATACTCATCTGGCTTCTCAGATAGTAAATCAGGAGCTACTGTTTACGGTATTGTCACTAAGGCAGAATACCACCAGAAGCCTGATATACTCAACTACAACATAGGTTTTGAACAGTTGATAAAAGATTTTAAAAGAAGAGGTTTGAAGCAGCTTATATGCTCTCCTTTTGGATGTGTTAGAGACTTAATAGACCCCTACCATTTTACAGCAAATATAGTAAACTTTCAGCTCAAAACTAGAGCTGTGCTTATAGTAGCCCATGATGATCTTTTAGAAAACTAAGGAAAGGGTTACCCATCTCACAGTTCATCAGATATATGCAACAAAATATAGTATCCTTGCATAGACGGCTGTTGTCTCCTAACATTCCTGGCCTTGTCCGAACATCACTTTCCACCATGATTGGAACAGCTGAGTTATCAGATGGGACTGTCACATCTCAAAAACTTCAAATAGTTGCTTTGCCACCACCTACACCTCCTTTAACAGGTCTGAATAATGACAAGACAAGTGAATTCTCGGTGATGTGAATACTAGTGGGGATGGGTGTGGTTGGTTGTGTGCATTAAAGTCTTTCACCGACACCAGTGCACACAGCCTATTCCAGAGTCCTGCTACTGCTGCTGGCCCTTCACCCCTGCTGGTTCCTGGTGCTCTTGAGTGTGGTGAAGTGGTTAAGTGCAGTGTGGAAAAGCGGAATAATGTGAAAGTGTTACAGTTTCAAGTTAGCCAAAGTCCATCATGTTATATGAATAAGGTTAACGCAGAACTGCCTGATTTCTGTCACTTCCTCATTTATGCGCCATCTGGTGATGTTGGAGTATCTTTTTTAGGAAAATGAGCAATTCTTTAAACAAACCTTTAAGATTACTTCCAAGTTAATCTACAGAGTATTAGAAATAAGCAATTAGAACTAGAACAATTTTGTAGCGCTGAAAAAATAGATATAATTTGTGTAGCTGAGCATTGGTTATTGACTGAAGAAGTTGATTTGTATGTTCCCCAAGGTTAATTACCTGGAATATTTTTTTTTTTTTTTTTTTTTTTTTTTTTTTTTGTGGAAAAGATAGGAAAAATGGTGGGGCTGGAATATTTGTTAAACAAGGCATTGTCTTTAAAGAAATTAGTTTTGAAAACATCAGTGAAGAATTGCATTCAGAGTTCAGTTTCATAAAATTAGTCAATCAGAATATTGTTATTATTAGTTTAAATAGGTCACCTCAGGGTAACATGGAAATATTTTTTCAAAATTTTGAATTGGCTGTTAAGAAAATAATGAGGAGTGGGGCCTTAATCTGTGGAGACTTTAATATTGAAATGGCTGTTCTACTGAATCAATGTTCAATAGGTTTTCCAATTTACTAAAATCTCTTAATTTATTCTGCACTATTAAAACCCCAACTCATTTAAATGCTTGTATCAATAACATTTTAGTAAATTTCCCCTACAGTTTATATGATATTACCTCTTTTGAAGGACACTTTGCTGACCATAATTCTCATGTAATAAATATTTTCATAGATGATAAAAATGTTATGTATGGCAACAACAATGCTAATAAGAATAATAACATATATATAAGAAAACAAACAGATAATGAAATCAATTTATTTATTAATATGTTGAATGAAACAAATTGGGATAAGGTTAATGAATATAACTATGGCATGTTAACTATTGAGCAATAATTTGATAGATTCTTTAGGCACTACATTGATCTATGATATTTCTGTTTGCCTCTAGTTTGTAAGTCAATATAAGGTTAGGTTAAAGGGCACTAGGCGAGGAATTAGTATATTAGAGAGATAGGACATCAGCAAACTTACCTTAAAAGACAAGTTCACTAACATCAGAGTAGTAGTCACAAACACAAAATACACAAAATCTCACAAATTTTCAACACCACTGGCATTTTCTTCAGGTGAGCAGAGGGAGAGAGAGAGAGAGAGACACTGAAATGACTTCCACTATTGCTGGGTAGGTGGCTGTGGTGGGGGGTGTACGTCCATAGAGCAACACTCAGGTGTAGATGCAGTATTTCAGTTAGTATATATATAAAAATATATATGAAGTTTGCTGATGGGGAAGGGTTTGAAGAGAAGTGGTCTATCTTATGTTCAGATTAGGTGGGTCACGGGATTTTGTTATCCATTGGTGTGCTAATTCCATCCTTCGGAGTTGGGAACTATTGGCATGGGAAGGAAGGGATCTGATTATCTTAGTGGTGTAACACTGATCAAAATTTTGATTATGGAGAAGAGTATGGGCAGAGACAGGTTTTTCAGGATTTTGGACTTTGCAATCATGTCTATGGCCATTCATGCGTTTACGAAGAGTTTCACTGGTAAGGCCAATATATTGGGCAGGACAGTGCTGGCACTGGAGTTGATAAATTAGATTGGTGGAATCACAGGAGTGGTTTCCAGGTATCTTGTAGGTTAAGGAGGTAGTGGAGCTGGTAAAAGATGTGGCTGAGAGATGAATAGGGCAGGTTTTGCAAGATTTCTTGTTACAAGGATTGGAACCGGGTGGTTGCTGGTCTTTAGGACAGGTCAGGATGTCGGGATCAGGTAACTTAGGATGGACCAGGATTTGGCGGAGGTTTTTGTTTTGTCTGAAAGTTACAGTAGGAGTTTTTCAAGGAGATCTTTGGTGTGGGGGGAAGCTTTTAAAATGTTGAAGCCATCTTTCAGGATTTGGTTGAGTTTTTGTAGGCCATGGTGGTAATTAGTGATAAGGGGTAAGCATTGGGAACTGCTTCTGGTTTGTGGTTGGTTTTGGGACTGGGCTAAACGGATTTGGTTTTTAACAAGGTTGGTAGGGTAACCTCTATTTTGGAAAGCACTGACAAGTTGGTTGTTGTATTGATTTAGGTTTCTGGGAGAGGAAATGATACGTTTGGCACGGGTGGCTAGAATATAGGGAAGGGAGCGTTTAGTGTTGTTGGGGTGACAGCTGGTATAGTGAAGGTATTGTTGTTTATTGGTAGGTTTGATGTGAATATCAGTTTGAAGGACACCGTCCTCCAATCCAATTTCAACATCAAGGAAGACTATGCGTTCAGAAGAGGATTGCCAGGTGAAATTCAGGGATGAAAAGTTTTGTAGGCTTTGAAGAAAGGTTTCAAGATTGGTTTCGGAGTCAGTCCAGATCATGAAACTTGACTTCGACCCAACCGAAAAACACAACCAAGAACTGAAAAATCTCCTCCTTCATCATGCCAAAACCTAACCACCGCCAGCCAAATCCTGTGATTCCACCAATCTAATTTATCAACTCCAGTGCCAGCACTGTCCTGCCCAATATATTGGCCTTACCAGTGAAACCCTTCGTAAACGCATGAATGGCCATAGACATGATTGCAAAGTCCAAAATCCTGAAAAACCTGTCTCTGCCCATACTCTTCTCCATAATCAAAATTTTGATCAGTGTTACACCACTAAGGTAATCAGATCCCTTCCTTCCCATGCCAATAGTTCCCAACTCCGAAGGATGGAATTAGCACACCAATGGATAACAAAATCCCGTGACCCACCTAATCTGAACATAAGATAGACCACTTCTCTTCAAACCCTTCCCCATCAGCAAACTTCATATATATTTTTATATATATATACTAACTGAAATACTGCATCTACACCTGAGTGTTGCTCTATGGACGTACACCCCCCACCACAGCCACCTACCCAGCAATAGTGGAAGTCATTTCAGTGTCTCTCTCTCTCTCTCCCTCTGCTCACCTGAAGAAAATGCCAGTGGTGTTGAAAATTTGTGAGATTTTGTGTATTTTGTGTTTGTGACTACTACTCTGATGTTAGTGAACTTGTCTTTTAAGGTAAGTTTGCTGATGTCCTATCTCTCTAATATACTAAGTCTAATATAACTAAGAGTAAAAGTAGAAAAGTAAAATGGTACACTGATGAATTGGCTAGGGAAAGGAATGTAATGTTAAATTAGTTTAATGTTTATACAAATTTGAGAAATGTTGGTTCTGAGCAGACTCAATTAGATTATGCTGCTTATCTGCAGTGCAAACGTAATTATAGATATCATCTAATTGATGCTAAAAGACAAGCTTTTGAGAGCTTTATATAGACAGCCCCAAACAGGTGTAAAGCTGCCTGGGATGTTATCAGACTGGAGCATTCGCCTGGTGGTTCACAAGACAATAACACTTGACCCCAAACAACTTAATAGATTCTTTCTTGACTCAGTAGAGAATCTCTCAAATGGTGTTCCTAACACCAATACCTCTTTTTATGATCTCCTATGTGAAAGACTAATAAAATACCTGCTGATACATTTAACTGGCAATCCATTGGTTCAGAGGAAGTAGCTAGTGTCATTTCAAAACTATCCAATTCTAAAAGTATGGATGTATATTTCTTGTCAAACTATATAGTAAAAAAAAAACAGTTGATGTTATTAAACAGCCTCTCTCTTATATACTATCTAAATGCCTAGAAGCAGGGTATTTTTCAGACTTGCTTAAAGTGTCTAAGATAGTTCCCATTTATAAAAGGGGAGATAAACATCTTCCCCAGAACTACAGACCAGTGTCTGTAGTTCCTATATTCTCTAGTTTTTGAAACTCTTATGTATAGACAACTCTTTTGTTATTTTGAACATTCAAATCTAATATCTGAATCTCGGTTTGGTTTTCGTCAGGGATGGTCAACAACAACTGCTGTCATAGAAATAGTGAATCACTCTCTCAACGCACTTGATAACAGAAAATGCTTAGCGTTATCACTAATGAATCTCAGCAAAGGGTTTGAATGCGTCCCTTTTAACATTATTTTAGAGAAACTCAAATTTTACGGGGTATCGGAACATGCAAGCCAGCTTATTTTGTCTTATTTAGAAAGCAATAAGTCACAATTAAAGGTTTAAATTTATCAGTGGCAAATGTTACAAGGGGCGTGCCGCAGGGGTCCGTTTTTGGTCCTTTTTTCTTTACAATAATCACTAATGACCTGTCAAAAAATGTAGAAGTGGGATCTGTTGTATACGCAGATGACACATCACTTTTCACCAGTAATCTAAACTTAATTAACCTGCAACAGTCCATTGATTAAGCATAACTCAATGCTTTGAATTGGTTCTCCTCAAATAAATTCATTTGCAATCAGGAAAAACTCAAAAAATGATAATCAGTTTATCTCTTCATGGTCAATATATTCAATCATTCAAACTAATTGGCATACATAGACTCGAAATTTAATTGGACTTCTCATGTAAACAGTCTGTGTTGTAAAATCTCCCGAGTGCGCTATCTTCTATGGAAATTAAGTGATATACTTTCAGTTGAGTACTTAAGAATAGCTTATTTAGGACTATTTCAGTCTCATATATCATATGGCCTAATCCTTTGGAGTCATTCTTCAGCAGTAAGAGATATTTTGTTAATTCAAAAAAAGTCATAAGAACGATTTGTGGGGCTGGCTTCTTTGATCACTGCAGACCATTATTTGTACACTCTAAAATTTTAACTGTTATAAATTTATACATATTTCATATATTAGTTCACACAAAAACATATCTACACGTATTTACAAGCACAGAAGAAATCCACTGCCACAATACAAGAAATAAATCTAAGCTAAATATTCCCCAACACAGGCTGACAAAAATTGTATTATCACATAGAGCTAATTGTATTAAATTCTTTAATAAGCTGAATGAATCTGCCAGAGTTGTGTCAATTGTTATTTTTAAGAATAAACTGTTTCAATGGCTGTTAGTTAATCCTTTCTACACTATACAAGAATTCCTTAATTGTGACATTGACCTCATTTTTTGATTCAATGTAGATGATTTTAATTTATTACTACTAATTAATTATATTATACTAATATTTTAAGTTGACTTGGGAATGGATGGATTTGTATGGAGTTTCTAACATTACTATTAGACTTATGTTGTAATGATTGGGATTTGTATTCAATTATGACTATGCCTATTTCACTTGTGGTCAACGGCAATAAAGTATTTGTATGAATACTTTAATTTGATACCTCACTTGGGTATATTAATTTAACATTATCCAATTTTGGGTTTTGGAGCATACTTTTGTTTTATTTGAGGGGCAGAGACCTTAAACGTTATCTCTTCCCAAATACAATGATATAATGTGATTTGGGAGATAAATACCTATAGTTTGATAGTCCACTAGGGTGTTTTATATTAATACTATCCTTTTTTGTTTTCTGAATTTTTTGTTTGTTTTGGGGGCCTATACCCCTTATTAATTGCCCTTTTCAAAATCTTATGGTAATTTGAATTCAAGAGAAAAATAGCTTTACTTTGATACCCCACTTGAGAAGATAAAATCAGTAGTATTAAAAATTTTACATTTTTAAACATTTCAGTTTTTGGGGCCCGATACCCCAAATTTTTAAGTTTTTAGGCTGAAATTCATGTATTAGGTGCGAGTTTGTTACGCATGTAGAACTGGGAAGGTTTGAAATTTTTATTCAAGATATTCCTCAAGTTAGGTCAGAAATACTACTTTTTTGTGATTTTCCCATAAGAAATACATTGGGCCAGTTTTGGGGGTATAAAGAGGCTGCCATTTCGGAGCTGTAAAGAATTTTTTCAAAATCCCTTCTCATTGCATGCCTACAATATAGGACCAATCATCCTTCAAAATTTCAGGCTCGGAGGATTAGTGGTTTTTGAGAAACTGATCAGTGAGTGAGTCAGTGATATTTGGCTTTTATATATATAGATTTTATGAATTCATTAGTAAATAGTCTTTTTTTCAGGGAAAGAAGTGGTTCATCTCCTATTCCTGAGAATGAAAGTTCAAAATCTAATCGAGATTCTTCTGAGGTAGACATGGAAGGATTTTCCACTGCAACAAAAATTGGTCACTATAGTGAAGAAGGTAAGCTCTTAACTAATAAAATATTTTTGTTCTTGGCCGAAGTTAAAATTAACTTATTATTAGTTTCAATAAAGGAATAATAAAATCCTTGAGTAGTTTCAATGAAGGACATAACAAATCTGCAATTTCCAGACACAAACTGTGGTGTTGGAAACACAAACGTCATCAATAAGAAAACTGGACACCATGAAGAGGTTGAAACCCAGGGAATAAAAAAACGGAGAAGAAGCCATAAAAGATGTGAAGAGAATGTAAAGAGAATGAAAATGACTCATCGTAGTCCAAGGCATGGTAAGTAGATAACTGTTGTTAAAAAAGTATATTTACTGTTGGCGCAGAAATTATACGCACCCGAGTTTAACGGTTGTTTTCTAAGAAACTAAGAGGCCTATGAAAACTCCAATCATATGATTGTTTTCCTTGTTTAGTTGTGCGTTATGATGTATGAATTTAAAAATTTTATTATAAGTTTTAATAATATTTATCTTAGTTGGAACAAAAAAAGTACTGGAATTTTAACTAGTTTTCACTGTATATCAAATTTAATTTTTATTTATTCTTAAGATGTCGATCGTCAAGATGTGGGCAAATATGGATTTCGAATGAGTGTGATGAGTGTAAATGAGCGAATGTAGTCATTGTTAATAAGGCCGACTATGCCTTAGAAAGTGTCATTAATTAATATCCCAATGACAAATGTAGAGCCGGTGGTTATCAGCTGATCCCTTACAAAATGTACAACGACTCTGATTATTTACACTGTTATTACACAAAAACCTGTTCATTTAGCGCATTTTATATTTTAATATGTGGTTGATAGGAATGTTTCCTATACATTTTAGATTTTCATTTAAACAATTTTTTCTATAAAAATGTTCATGTTTCCTATAAAAAAGTTCTTATTAATTACATGAAACATTGTTTTCTTGGCTTCTAGAGGTCATAAAATAAATTATTTGGTTTCGTAGTAATCCTTATTACATATTTAGTTACAATACATAATTTTCATATGTGTAAGTAAATGCAATGTTTTTATATTGATTTAAATCAATTTAAACTGATCAATTTAAAGTTATTATAAATTAATTTAAATTGATTCAAAAAAACACTGAATTTACTTACACATATGTAAATTATGTATCGTATCTAAATATGTAATAAGGATTATAACAAAACCAAATAATTTATTTTATGACCTTTAGGAGCCCAGAAAACAATGTTTCATATAATTGATAAGAACTTTTTCTTCTTGAAAACATAAAATTCTAAAATTTCTAAATGTAACAAACATTCCTATCAACCATGTAATAAAATGTAAATGTGCTACATGAATAGGTTTTTGAGTAAAAATGGTGTAAATTTGATGTAAAGTGAAAATTAGTTAAAATTCCGGTACATTTTTGTTCCAACTAAGATACAAATTATTAGAACTTATAATAAAATGTTGAAATTCGTATGTCATAACACACAACCAAACAAGGAAAACAATCATATGATTGGAGTTTTCATAGGCCTCTTAGTTTCTTAGAAAACAACTGTCAAACTGGGGTGCACATAATTTCTGCGCTGACAGTAGAAAGTGAATTGTTTGTTATGTTATTTCTCTAATGAGTCTAATGTATAAAGCTAATTGTTTCTTCTCAGCTGAGGTCAGACTAGAATAGTGAAATTTAAAATAAATATGTATAATAGTTGTATAGATGTGATACTTCTGATTAGCAATATATCAAACTAATAAATCAAACTGGGTGTTATTACAAAACTAGGAGAGGGGATGTATTAATGTACCAATGTAGTGTATTAATATGTATAATAGTTGTATAGATGAGATACTTCTGATTAGCAATATATAAAACTAATAAATCAAGCTGGTTGTTATTACAAAACATTAGAGGGGATATATTAATGTACCAATGTATTGTATTAATATGTATAATAGTTGTATAGATGAGATACTTCTGATTAGCAATATATCAAACTAATAAATCAAGCTGGTTGTTATTACAAAACATTAGAGGGGATATATTAATGTACCAATGTAGTGTATTAATATGTATAATAGTTGTATAGATGAGATACTTCTGATTAGCAATATATCAAACTGGGTTTTATTACAAAACTAGGAGAGGGGATATATTAATGTACCAATGTAGTGTATTAATATGTATAATAGTTGTATAGATGAGATACTTCTGATTAGCAATATATAAAACTAATAAATCAAGCTGGTTGTTATTACAAAACATTAGAGGGGATATATTAATGTACCAATGTATTGTATTAATATGTATAATAGTTGTATAGATGAGATACTTCTGATTAGCAATATATCAAACTAATAAATCAAGCTGGTTGTTATTACAAAACTAGGAGAGGGGGATATATTAATGTACCAATGTAGTGTATTAATATGTATAATAGTTGTATAGATGAGATACTTCTGATTAGCAATATATAAAACTAATAAATCAAGCTGGTTGTTATTACAAAACATTAGAGGGGATATATTAATGTACCAATGTAGTGTATTAATATGTATAATAGTTGTATAGATGAGATACTTCTGATTAGCAATATATCAAACTAATAAATCAAACTGGGTGTTATTACAAAACATTAGAGGGGATATATTAATGTACCAATGTAGTGTATTAACCCTTATCACGCGGCATACGGATATATCAGTACAATGAAAATAGCTCTAAACGCGGCATACGGACATATCCGTATTGATGTATTTTTTAGGTTATTTTTATTTAATAGTACACTACATAACCGGAAATGGGCACAAAAGCCTTTAAATGCTTATTTATAGCCAACCGGATGCAAGCTGGTTTAATTTCACACAACAGGAAGTTAGAAACAGGTGTTATGATATTTTTGTTGCCGTGACGACTGACGCATAGCGCGGAATGCGGATATAACCGGATCTCGCTAGACAGTTCGCCTGCCAGTGCCAGTGTCGCCAGTCACAGCCAAGAGTCTGTCTAGTTGACATCACTAAGCTTTTGTTTACATCGTTGTAGTTATTCTTTGGTTGGTTTGTTTCATTTTATTGTTGAGTTTTTGTTTCTACGTCGTTGTTGTAGATCTGCACGGAACATCCCACACTTCACCCTGACGGATGTTTTGAAGTGTATCATACTGTCCAAAACTACTAACTAATTCCATTACTGTATTATAGTTTATTTGATAACATATAATGAGATTGTTTTTCATTTTATTTTATATTGTTTAAATTTAGACTAAAGTTATTGTACTAACTAAATATATAGCAGCGTATTCCATAAAATTGTTTTAATCATTATGTCATATTACAAAATGTAAAATTAAATAAATTTTTATGAAATGGCTATTTTTTATTACTTAAAGGTCCATTAAGTGGAAAATAAATTAAACTTTTGAAAAAAATAAAATTAAAAAAATAAAGTTAAATGCACGCTATTGAGACTTAGGCCAAATTTTATTCAGCGCTTTAAGGGTTAATATGTATAATAGTTGTATAGATGAGATACTTCTGATTAGCAATATATCAAACTAATAAATCAAGCTGGGTGTTATTACAAAACTAGGAGAGGGGATATATTAATGTACCAATGTAGTATATTAATATGTATAATAGTTGTATAGATGAGATACTTCTGATTAGCAATATATCAAACTAATAAATCAAACTGGGTGTTATTACAAAACTAGGAGAGGGGATAAATTAATGTACCAATGTAGTGTATTAATATGTATAATAGTTTTATAGATGAGATACTTCTGATTAGCAATATATCAAACTAATAAATCAAACTGGGTGTTATTACAAAACATTAGAGGGGATATATTAATGTACCAATGTAGTGTATTAATATGTATAATAGTTGTATAGATGAGATACTTCTGATTAGCAATATATCAAACTAATAAATCAAACTGGGTGTTATTACAAAACTAGGAGAGGGGATAAATTAATGTACCAATGTAGTGTATTAATATGTATAATAGTTTTATAGATGAGATACTTCTGATTAGCAATATATCAAACTAATAAATCAAACTGGGTGTTATTACAAAACTAGGAGAGGGGATAAATTAATGTACCAATGTAGTGTATTAATATGTATAATAGTTTTATAGATGAGATACTTCTGATTAGCAATATATCAAACTAATAAATCAAACTGGGTGTTATTACAAAACATTAGAGGGGATATATTAATGTACCAATGTAGTGTATTAATATGTATAATAGTTGTATAGATGAGATACTTCTGATTAGCAATATATCAAACTAATAAATCAAACTGGGTGTTATTACAAAACTAGGAGAGGGGATATATTAATGTACCAATTTAGTGTATTAATATGTATAATAGTTGTATAGATGAGATACTTCTGATTAGCAATATATCAAACTAATAAATCAAACTGGGTGTTATTACAAAACTAGGAGAGGGGATATATTAATGTACCAATGTATTGTATTAATATGTATAATAGTTGTATAGATGAGATACTTCTGATTAGCAATATATCAAACTAATAAATCAAACTGGGTGTTATTACAAAACTAGGAGAGGGGATATATTAATGTACCAATGTAGTGTATTAATATGTATAATAGTTGTATAGATGAGATACTTCTGATTAGCAATATATCAAACTAATAAATCAAACTGGGTGTTATTACAAAACTAGGAGAGGGGGATATATTAATGTACCAATGTAGTGTATTAATATGTACCAATATTTTATTTTTGGGAAAGGCAATGTTCGGTTGATTGATGGTAGACTAAGAATGTATCAATTGATTTAGGACGTCTTTTTCTTTAAATACTGATATTTTATTTTCTTTAAGGTGGATATAATTACTGTAAGTAAAATACAAACTCACTAGAAGTTTTTCTGTTTAAAATTGACGCTTCAGCCAGGTTTAGTAAAATTATTTACCAAATCTTGTTAAGAAATCAATAGATATTCTACCTTGTTCTATATGTTGGCATTTAGACAAATTAATGCTCTTTCTAGTCATATGATGTAAATTGCAATTAGTAGAGTTGTGTTTTGCATTAGTAGTTTTTAACCATTTTTAAAGTGTAATGTTATTGTGCCAACATTATTGTTTGTGATTGTGACATTAGCATTTTGTGTATATTTGTTTATTTGAAAAATTAGTGTTAAATAATAATAAAAAAAAATATTTTGTTAAATAATTGCATAGTATTTAATAAAATTTTGTTAGTGATTGGCAAAGTAATATTTTAACCTTCATTCTCTTCATTTGACCTTAAAATGGGATTTTGGAGACAAAACAAATGGTCCTCTCAAAAGTGTCCTCCAAAAGGAGTCTTTGACTTATTAGTAACACAAATTTATCTAATTTTTTTAAATTATATTTTTTAATATAGTTTTTTAGTAATAACGCAACAATTAGTTAATGAAATATCTTTTAATATGCAACTAAAAAGCATCTACATGTTATATTTAGACTGTGATATTATAATCTGAAATTTGTAATAAATTTACCTTAAATTAGCATTAATTTTAGAATGTTGTATACATCTACGGTTCACTTATAATGAATTGATCCTCTAATTAACATAATTATTAGCAAAATATGTTATCACATCAACATTTCAAATTACCTTTTAAAGTTAACATAAAGTTAAGATACTCCCTCATTGTCAATGACTTAAGTCTGATGCTCAACTGTGTACTATACGATATATTTTCATTTGTCACTCATACAAGGTGATTTGCATAAACAGGGTTTTTCACCTTTAAAATAATATTTTGACAGTCCATTTTTCATACAACAATATTGTTCATGATATTAAATATATTTATAGGGATACGGTAGTACAATTTCTATATGCAATCCAAGCATGAAAGTAATAAGGTTTTCTTTAATTAATATTACTGCAGGTATTTCTTTAGCAATCTCAACTTGAAATACACGTTGTTTCATATTTTCGTAACTTTTTCCCACAGCTGGCAGTGACAGTGATGATGACACATCTGAAAACTCATTAGATCTCTTGTCCCTACATTCTCGATCACCTAGACCTTCAAAGTATAACTTTTTTGTTCAACTTGGTAAGTGTTTTAGTAAAAATAAAGTTAGCAATTTACTTGTTGGTAATTTAATGCATTGCTAAGCCAAAGTCTCTTGAAATGAATCTTAATATCTGTGTTTGTTTTATATATCAATTATTCATATATTAATTCATAAGTTTACATTATGTTACAATATTATTACTTGTTATAATTTTATAATAACACTTTAGGCTGATGCTCCTTTGTCTAAACAGTCTGCACTAAATTTATTCAATACTCAGGTGAAAAGTTGCAGATACATTCAAGGTTTTTTTTTGGCTTCAAGATGGCGTTTCAGTATGTATTAGTCAGTGTTAGCAGCTATAAAAAGTTGGTTTTTTAAGCATTTTTAAGTATAGTGTGGGAGTAACGACTACTGGACACCTAACCTAAGACAGTGAGTGAAGTGATGTTATAGATTCTTACCAGTTTTTACTGCATTTAATTTTATTGTTGAAAAGAGTTTCACTGAACTGCTTGTTAAAAGGATTTTGCGTTTGTCAATTCATGAATTATGCTCTTGCTCATAACTTTTTTTTTCAACTAATCACTCAAAAACGTCACATTATTTAGGTTTGATTGAGTCGTGACAGACGACAGATCTCGAGTCACGGTCTGCAGCAAGAAAGCTTTGTCTTGTTCTTCTCTCCCATCGACCTATTAATAGAAGCGGGAAGATATTATATTCAAGAGTTTTGCCCGAGGTCATTCATTATACATTCTCGCAGGTTATTCTCTTCAACAACTGGGTTAGAAATATAGTATATTAGTATGTCCCTGGTCCCGGATCACACTTTTTGCTTAGTATGTATGAAAACAGTCCTTGAAACTGAAAAAGGACTGCAATGTGAAAACAAGTGCCTGAGATGGTTTCATGCAGCTTGTGTGAATATTTCAGACTCTGAGTATCATAAGTTATTGTCTGATAATAGTAGGAAATGGTATTGCACTAGATATGACTGCATTGAACCAAATAACCATCCGCTTAGCGGCTTGTTATCTAGATTTGAGACTATGTCCACACAAATGGCAACTATTATATCTAAGCTGGATATTTTAACAACTGTCCCTGCAGATATTTCAGTTATCAAAAACGAGTTACCTACTGTTAATGAAAAGCTGGATAACATTGAGCCCCATATTGTTAGCTCGGAAATCAAAATAAAGGCACTTGAGGATGAGGTTCAAAGAATTAAAAATAGTAACTCTTATTCTAATGTTGAACAGGTGGTTGAGGAAATTAACGACAGAGAACGGCGTTCTCGAAACGTGATCATATACAACCTGCCAGAAAGTTCAAGTGTCACTATAGCGACTAGGATTGACCATGATAAATATCTAGTTTCTAAACTTACATCAAAATTCTGCTCGGCGGAATATGATTCTTCCTTCAAGCTGTATTGTGTTGGTCGCACTCAAAGGAATAAAACTAGGCCGCTAAAGGTTGTCTTCAACAATACTAAACCCAGTATTTGATCTCTGCAAAAGGTTCGATCAGAAGGTGCTGAGTGATCTTGACGAGAGGCTTGAGGGTGTAAGCTTGTCACGTGATCGGACTCCTCAGGAGAGGAAACTCTTGGACAACTTAAGAGTCACTCTGAAGGACAGAACCGACAGAGGTGAAAACAATTTGACAATCAAATATATCAATGGAACACCAAAGATAGTGAGCAAGTTGGCTCCAAAAAACGATTAAGTCTCGGATCGTCTAATCTGCTTGTTTATTATCAGAACGTCAATGGTCTCAGGACCAAGCTTCATGACCTGTGTAAAATGGTTGCTTCTTGTGTTTATGACTTTCTGATTCTAACCGAAACGAACCTTACCCCTGTCATCAATGATATGGAACTGGGACTCATTGGCTTTGACATTTTTAGAAACGACAGATCCAAACTTACTAATGCCAAGGAGAGTGGTGGGGGGGTTTTGATTGCTTTAAAGTCAGAGTACCAGGCCAAAGTTATAACCACTTCTGTGACTGATATTGAATCGATTTTTCTCTCAGTTGACACCACCTCTCATCCAATTATTATTGGTGGTACCTATATTCCACCCCAACAGTCTGCCTTTGTATATGAACGTTTCTGTAAATCAGTGGATGAGGTTTTGTTGGAGTACCCTTCTCCAAGCTGTTTGCTCCTGGCTGGAGATTTTAATTTGCCGGATGTTAACTGGGCGGCGGAGGTTTTGGTTCCTGTTGGAAGAAGATCTCAGCATTTGATTGAAATGGCATCCAGTTTTGATTTGGCTCAGTCAAACAAGATCCTTAATTCACGAAATGTTACCCTGGATCTTTTGTTTTGTTCGGAGGAATCTCTCAGTGTCCTGACTGACGATGATCCACTCATTCCTGTCAAACCTGCTCACCCTGCAGTATACTGTGAATTGTTGGTTCCTAGTTGTCAGAAGAAGCGGATTGAATATATTTCAAATGATTTTCTCAACTGTGACGTTGATATGATATTCAATAGGATTAGCCGTTCCTTGGGGCCAGTGATGTTTCACATGCCCGATGCTCCTGACAATTTTGACAAACTGGTTGGTTCTTTACGGGATGCGGTTCTTGAATTCACTCCCCTCAAGAAGATCGGAAAATCTCGTTTCCCCCGATGGTTCTCTCCGGAACTTAAAAGGGCTGTTATTATGAAGAAAATAGCCTACAGGAATTACAAATCCAACCCAACCCCAATGCTCTATGAGGAATTCAGGCGGTTGAGATCCAAATGCAAGGATTTGAGTACCAGATTTCATGCAGATTATATCAATATTGTCAACACCAACGTGCCTAAGAACATGAAGTCGTTTTGGGGATTCATAAACAGTATCAAGAGCTCCCCTTCTTCAACGGATACCTTTTCTCTTGGTGATGCAACGGAAACTGCACCTGAGGGCATCTGCAATTTGTTTGCCAGCCATTTTTCTTCTGTGCTCTCCGACTATACAGGCCCTCCTCCTCACTATGACTTTGAGAGTTCTATAAATCTTCCAGCTGTGTATTTCTGGAAGCTGATGTTGAGAAGAAGCTCTCCTCACTGGACCCACACAAGCGAGCTGGCCCAGACCTTGTACCACCCATCGTATTGAAGCACTGCAGTGCTCTCCTGGCCCCTCATCTCACTCCACTTTTCAACAATCTTCTGAAGCTTGGTGTTTTTCCTGAGTCATTGAAGACGAGTTTTGTAGTGCCAATATTCAAGTCTGGGGACTGTGGAAATGTAAGAACTTCAGGCCTGTTGTTATTCAGCCTGCCCTTGGTAAGGTTTTCGAATCACTAGTACTGGATCATATCACGTTCACTTTCAAGGGTATCATGGACACGAGACAACATGGTTTTTGCCGAGGCAGATCAATTGCAACAAATCTCACGTTGAACGAGCATTATATCCACTCTTCATTCCGTCTCGGCAAGCAAGTTGACAGCATATATATAGACTTCTCAAAAGCCTTCGACAAAGTGAGCCACCAGCACCTCCTTGCTAAACTGCAGGCTTATGGAATCTTGGGAAGTCTTCTCCGATGGTTTGGATCTTATCTTGCTGACCGTTGGTTGCTTGTGAGGATGTTTGGGGCAACCTCTCGACCCTTTCTTGCATCATCTGGAGTACCCCAAGGGTCCCACTTGGGCCCTTTTCTTTTCTCCATATTCTTGAATGATATTGTGAACTGTATCGAAGTTGACTGTTTAATGTTCACCGATGACATTAAAGTATTCACACGTATCTCTACAGCAAGTGATTTCAATGCTCTCCAATCAAGTCTCTTGAATATAGAAAATTGGTGTCATTCTAGTATGGAAATGAATCCCAGCAAGTGCAATGTCATTACCTTCCATCGTTCTGCTGAACACACTATCTTTGGTTATATGCTTCATGGTTCCCTCCTGAAACGAGTTGAATCTATACGTGACTTGGGCATTAATATGACCTTCAATCTGAATTCTACTGCCCACATCAACAATATTATTGGCAGAGCTGTTCTTAACACATTCGATGCTGAAAAAATATGTTAAAAACATGTCAGAAACTGAAATAATATTTTGTAAAAAAACAATACCTTATATAGTCAGGAAACAGGGTTGATACACCAAATCCAGTTTATGGCCTCAATTCTGGTAGATCGGGGCTTCCGAAGTGATCGTCCGCCGGCGGTGGAGCCGCACATCGCAACGAAACCCATGCGCGCCGCGAGACGCCTACCGCAATTAGAACAGTGACAATAGTTATAAACACAACTCGAAACATCACAATTATATACACACACTCTATTTACATATATTTACAGCCCATCCATCCATCCAGTACACATTGTCTTTTAGTTATCATCGTGATATTTATCAAAACACTCCCCCAAGCACAATCCTGGCTTATCAGGGCAGGTTTCACAATAATAAGTTGTTCTGATTTGTTTGCCGGTTTTCATCCAACATAAGCGACAGTTCTTCCTTCTCAAGCGGTTTCTGTTGTCACGTTCAGTAGTTCTGGCAAATTTGTGGGCGTCCTGCCTCGCCCTTTTTTGTAGTGGGCTCTCGAGAGTCACTGTTGGTTCTGGTAGAAGACCGCGCAGCACTTCAAGACGAAAGTCGTAAAAGGTCATTCTAGGATTGTGCTTGTTGTACAATGCATGGGAATTCAGCAATAACATTTGTAAGATATGTACAAAAATTTTTTTGTACCATCGTAGTGTTTTACGTTCGCACGGATAATATGACAGCATCTGATCTGCGCGATCGACTCCACTCATATGAGCGTTATATTTTACTATTGGGAGTGGTTTTTTTTAAATATTTCCTCTTTTGTCCAAGAAGTCGACCATCTGATTCTCATGCTCCGTAGATAAGTAAGATACAACGCGTTTGTCTCTCCATTTCGCTACCATGACGCTGTTCGCATACCTAGAGATTGTCTCGCCCTTTTTCAACGAAGCATTTTTTATTTCAACTGGGGTGTGCTTTCTATCACTTCTAAGAGTCCCTGTGCAATAAGTTTTATTAGCAAGTAATTTTGCGGCTAGGGTGAAACTATTATAATAATTGTCCATATAGACAGCGTGTCCCACGCCTAGCTTTTCACGCAAAAGATGCATAACGACTTTTTCTGTGTGTCCAACCCCACCAAATTCCTTATCACTAGCACCAGCGTATACTACAAATTTTAAGATAACACCCTGATGGTCTGTCAGAGTGTACAGTTTTACCCCGTATTTATGGCGTTTGCCTTTTATGTATTGTTTGAAGTGGAGGCGGCCCCGCCATAATACCATAGCTTCATCCAATGAGAGTTCTTTTTGGGGGTAATACGTATCGAGCATTTTCTTGTTGAAGTAATCAACCATGAATTTAATTTTTTGTATGGGATTGTTTACTGCATCGTTTGAGTTACTGAAATGTAGACAGCGGAAAATAGAAAGAAATCTGTCTCTAGACATAAACATACCAAAACATTTTAGCCCAAATAAATATTCTTTTCGCCAGTAATCTTGTATTCTGTTGAGACGTATCGTCCCAGTGTGTAAGAGTAACCCCAGAAACACCTTTAGCTCTTGTATGTTGAGACTTTTCCAAGCATGGATTCGAGATTTAGGCATGAGTGATGGTTTGAAAAATACATCAAGCGCATTTTGATTAGTAAAATCACAAATGTTTTGAAGAACATCGTCATCCAGCAACAAATTAAAAAAGTCCAAAGGACTGCCGTTACCTGGAATTGGGACTAGTAAAGTTTCTTGTCGTACAAACTCAATGGGTCGCATTCCTGAAGTTGAAATACGCCATACAGGAGTATCATTTCCAACATCAGAATCATCAGATTCAGAAGAATCAGAGTCATCTGAAACATTTCCCATCATCTGATGTTGGATTGGGTCATCAACTTCACCATCACTGTCGGCATGTTCATTGACAAAGTCAGGAGCCGAAGATGGCCCAGGAGTTGGTTGAAACATTGCAAAAAATATTAAAACGCACTATACAAATATATTTACAATATAACACAAATCACAATACAATATAACACAACACGATACTAATGTTTCACTATTATACACAAAAATACAATGGTAAAACTCCGATGCAAGCCAACTGGCTCAAAATGGCGCGATCCACGAATGGCGAACACCGAAACGTGACGCGAGACACAGGCAACAATGCAGCGCAAATCCGACCGTTATACGGTAAGTGGCTAGACCACACTGAATTCCACAAACAAGCATTGCATCGTCAACCGCCGGCAACAGTCCCGCTGCGCGCGCAGGCACGCTAACCCCCGCCCACTGGCTCGAAATGGCGCGATCCACGAACGAAGAACAAGGAAATGTGACGCGAGAAACAGGCTATAATGCGACGCAAATCCGACCCTTCTAAGCCAAAGGGCTAGGCGACACTGAAGCCTACAAGCCAGTATTGATCCATACACCGCCTGCGGACTATCCGCTGCTCGCGCAAGCACTGCTATCACCCGCGGGCGTGTGACCCGCACTCAATGTGTTAATCTGGGATTTCTTATCAGAACCTCCAGGAGTGGTTTGAGCATTGATGCAATGAATGCGGTCTACAAGGCTCTTGTGAGGTCAATCTTAGAGTTTGGTTCTACTGTGTGGTCCCCGCATCAGGTTGTACTTATTCAACGTCTGCAGAAGGTCCAGGACAGATTTGTGAGAGTGGTGGGAGTTAAAATGGGTTTCGACTACCAGTCTGTGCCTTTGAGTGAAGTGGAAGAAATACTGAATCTGCAATCTCTAGAGTCTAGACGGCAATTACAGGACCTTATTTTCCTTCGAAGAATACTCCTTGGGGATGTGGACTGTCCTGAGATACTCGGCCTTATTGATCTGCGAGTTCCTGGACGGACAAGATCTGCTCAGACTTTCTATCATCAAGCCTGTTCAACTAACTATGAGATGAATAGTGTGGTTCCGCGGCTGCATAGATTGGGCAATTTGGTCTCCTCCAATTTCGATTTTTTCAATGGTAGTAATCGCCAACTAAAGTTAGTATTCTATAAAAAATAGGAATGCCTCATATATGCTGTTTTTGTTGTTTGCTTGTAAACTTAGAATTAAGAATGATCTCATTTTCAATTTTTATGTAGTTATTAACTTTGTCATAATTTTACTTATCATATATATTCTTGTGTAAGGAAATTTTTTGTGTATGCATTTTGCAGTTCTTTGTCAACTATGCATGTAACGTGCTTTGAACTAGTTTTACATTAATACTATTATTGCCTGTGAATGATTACGTACTGCATGTTAGTTCTTGATCTTGTTAAGTATGGAAATAGTCTTGAAACATTATTATTTTTGTGAATGATCACTCTGAATGTTAGATCCTGGTTTTGTTTTCATTAGCTGGCTAATTCCTCTATGCATGTATGCATCATTGAACTAGTTGTACATTAGATTTGTATTTATTATATATATTTATTATAGCTAGTGAATGGTACTGTACTGGATGTTAGATCTTGATCGATTGATTAGTTTGCTTGGCTGTAAATTCTCTTTCACTAGTCTATGTATTTGCATGTTGCATGGAGAATTCCTGAAGCCTGAAACTAAATAGACTGATTTCATTTTATTTATGTATTTATGTGATGATTTGTATGACACATTTGTAAATTGGCGTATGCCGTATATGGAAATAAATAAATAAATATGCTGTAGTACATTTAGTACATTTTTGGTACAACAGAATTGTCCTAATATTAGTTAACTAACTTTCTGTGTGGCAAAAAAATTCATAATAAATACAAACTGCCCACGGGTTAGTACTAAAATTCACAATATCAGCTGTGTAACGTTAAGGTTGAAATAATCATTGTTTGTGTACAGCAAATGTTTGGTTGCTCTATGCTGTATATTAAATGTGCAGTAAAAAAGTTAAATGGGTCAGTAAAGTTAGCTATCTGTGTAAAAAAGGGGAAAATAGTAATTAATTAATGACCCTCCATCCCCCTTACAAGTATATGGTGATTACCCACGCACTCGTCATTACATGTTCAGTAGTATTGACCCACCCACATACAATTTAATTCTTTATTTTTAAGACATTATTATAAAGTATACAATACACATGTACAATTATACACATATTGTAGTATTGACCCATCTACCCTCCCATACATACATACAGTGGTATGGACCACCAATACCACTATAGTGTACGATAGAGTGGATGGATTAATGCCACTGTACTTATATGAGTAGGTTGGTGGATCAATTACCACTGTAAATATATGGTTGTGTGGTAGGGTCATCACCACTGTATGTATATGGGTGGGTGAGTCAATGCCACTGTAAGTTTATGGGTGGGCAGTTGGATCAATATCACATAAGTGATGTGTTTTATTTAAAATCCATTTTACTGAATTTCATATTTTTGCTGTTTTTAATGATATCTTTGAAAGAAATCACATGATGACTTCATATTACATTATTGATGCAACAATCCTGTAACACAGGATCATGACACTGGTCACAATACACAGAACTATGTTTGTACTTTTGCCAATAAACAATGAAATAATCCATTTTATTATTTTTTTTTTTTTTTTTATCAATTAGATAAGTACATGATTTCCTTTGCAGTTTAACTTTATAGTTTTTAGTGTGGAACACTTCCTAAGATGATAAATAGGACGTTTTTGCTGTATCATAACTAGTTGTCAGTTTAGTTCACAATACTTATTGTTTATTACACTGCCACTATTTAGTAAATGTCCACTTTAAATGTACAGAGTAGTTTGATTTGCTTTTAACAATCAGAATTATTATGCATTATTTCCTTTGTAATATATAAATGTTATTATTATAATCTTGTGATCAAGTATGTCTTTACTGGAAGAAGAAATGAAGGATTGTGTAGCAGTGTCATGTGACAGAAGTAAAGTAGGATTGTGACATAAGATTATTATGACAAGTAAACGTAGAGTTGTATGGCAGTGTCATATGAAATAAATAAAGATAGAGATATTAGGACAAGTAAATGAAATGTTGTGTGGTAGTGTCATGTAACATATAAGTAAAGACTTATTAAGACAAGTAAATGAAGGATTGTGTGGCAGTGTCATGTGAAGTTAGTTATTTTTTTGAAATCTCAACAGTAAGTCTTGTCACGTTAATATAATTTCGCTCAGTATTTTTTATGCAAAAATCTATTGCAGTTTTATAATCTTAATCTCAACGTTAAAATAAATATAAAAGAACTGAAAACATATGTTCAAGGCTTGTTGACATTGATATCAAACTAAATTACTTTAATATCCATCGTAAAAAAAATAAATATGGAATATCACAATTTTAGCACATGCTTAGTTATGCCGAAATTCTGATAAATAAATTTTATAAATATTAAAAATGATGTTAACAATGATTTATGCATCAGATCCAGAGCTGGATGCTTCTCAGCGCATTGCAGTCCTTCAACAGAAGCTGTCTGAGCTGCGCAAGACATACATGTCCGTCAAAGCTGAGCTTGCAGGCATTGATAGACGCCGTAAGAAACTACGGAGGCGTGAGCGAGAAGCTTCAGGTACTAAAAAAGACTTTTACGATTGTTAGAGTAAATCAATGACATAGTCAAAATATGATTCAAATTAATGTTGAATTCAAATTAATCATGGCCTACTATTGATTGAAACTGTAATTTTTAATGTAGAATTATTGTAAAGAGGTAATTAGAAGTCTGTAAAAAGTATATAATAATAATAGTGTGGTAATGATTAAAATGTTTTTAAGATATTTACAGGATCATCTTTATTAAAACATATCATCTTCTAGATAACAACTCAGATACAGTAAACACCCTCTCGTTTGGCTACCTCACGTCTGGGCCACTGGACGAATTAGAAAATGGCCGAACTAACCGAACTATTTAAAATAAAAGTGTTATAACTACAGTAAATGTACTTTCGAGTGTAACTTTTTAGGAAATATGTTCAATAGTTGTTTTAAGGGATTTCTGTGTAATAATATAATTAAAAAAAATAAATAACACTAAGTGCTTAAATACATGACCTGTCACGATGCTTGGATCAGCTGCACTTGTGAGTTATACTTAACTGTCAGGTGGCCGGCCGAACCAAAAGAAGTAGATTGAGAGGGAGTCTTCTGTGATTAATCCATAGATAGTTAATTTAAATGGATAAGATAGTTCAACCAATTTATATACATTAAAGAAGTCATCAACAGTTTACATGTTAAGTAAGATCAATTAGTTAGTTCTCAAGAAGGTATAAATAAAGTCACCAATACTAAAGTTTGGTAAATTACTTTTTTCTACAAATTTATTTAACAAAGTTTACATGGATTAAAAGACCTCATAATAAAGAAAACATTCTTTTTAATAAAAACACCAAAACATTTCATTCATATAGTGGCCCTTAATGTTTTTTGCTTGCTTCTTCGCTGTCAAGTCATGTAAACTAAGTAGTAGTAAAAGATCTCTATGTGTTTCTGTCTACTGCTCCATAGACTTTATGTTTCTGTCTACTGCTACATAGACTTTATGTTTCTGTCTACTGCTCCATAGACTTTATGTTTCTGTCTACTGCTCCATACAGTTTATGTTTCTGTCTACTGCTCCATAGACTTTATGTTTCTGTCTACTGCTCCATACACTTTATGTTTCTGTCTACTGCTCCATAGACTTTATGTTTCTGTCTACTGCTCCATAGACTTTATGTTTCTGTCTACTGCTCCATACACTTTATGTTTCTGTCTACTGCTCCATAGACTTTATGTTTCTGTCTACTGCTCCATAGACTTTATGTTTCTGTCTACTGCTCCATACACTTTATGTTTCTGTCTACTGCTCCATACACTTTGTGTTTCTGTCTACTGCTCCATACACTTTATGTTTCTGTCTACTGCTCCATACACTTTATGTTTCTGTCTACTGCTCCATAGACTTTATGTTTCTGTCTACTGCTCCATACACTTTATGTTTCTGTCTACTGCTCCATACACTTTATGTTTCTGTCTACTGCTCCATACACTTTGTTTCTGTCTACTGCTCCATAGACTTTATGTTTCTGTCTACTGCTCCATAGACTTTATGTTTCTGTCTACTGCTCCATACACTTTATGTTTCTGTCTACTGCTCCATAGACTTTATGTTTCTGTCTACTGCTCCATAGACTTTATGTTTCTGTCTACTGCTCCATAGACTTTATGTTTCTGTCTACTGCTCCATAGACTTTATGTTTCTGTCTACTGCTCCATACACTTTATGTTTCTGTCTACTGCTCCATAGACTTTATGTTTCTGTCTACTGCTCCATACACTTTATGTTTCTGTCTACTGCTCCATAGACTTTATGTTTCTGTCTACTGCTCCATAGACTTTATGTTTCTGTCTACTGCTCCATACACTTTATGTTTCTGTCTACTGCTCCATACACTTTATGTTTCTGTCTACTGCTCCATAGACTTTTCTGTAGCTTTGAAGCCTTTACAATGAGACACAATTTCAATTTGTCCTTCGCTGCCTTTTATTTTTTCAGCTTCTTCATTGACTGTCTCCACAATCATATCGTGAGTGACTTCTAGTTGTTATTTTTTGTAAGTTCATTTAGTTGTGTCATCATAATTAATTTCTTCATCTGAAGGAATTCTGTGGGCTAGTTTTCATTCTCTATGAACACAATATCCTCTTAAATATTCAATAATTTCCTCCACAATCTTTATAAAGTATTCTGACTCTTAACAACTTCCTTTCATGACTTAACTGCCTATAGAAATAAGATATTTAATAGCAATTTCCTTGTAGCTATATCTTTTCTATCATTGATCTCACTGTGAACTTCATGCCATCACTAGTGTAATGTATGTAGAAGGTTCCCTATAAGTTTTTCAACCCGTATTGGTTCATTAACTGAAATAGTAAAGCACTCAACCCATATACATGCAACAGTATGACCCACCCACCTATGTACGTTGGTATAGAGCCCCACATGCCCATACATTTACGGTGGTAATCACTTTCCCTCCTGCCCAACATGTATAATTATATTTACCCACCCACCCATGCACCTGTGTAGTTGACATTCAGGAATACAACAATGTCTTAGTTTCACCGTTTCTCTGGTATCAAGCTGAACTAAGTTTTTAAAGAAAGAAAAAACTCCTTGGAAAATAATTTGAGTCCATCCCAAGCACTAGTCTCATTTATATATAGCACAGAGAGAATAGAGAGAGAAACTTGTTTACGGTGATTCTTTCTTTGATTTCATAATTACCAAGATCAGTTATCTCTTGCTCAGAGCAAGTATTTTTGTCGGAAGTTAACGATGTTTCATCAAGTTAAATATCTAATGCAGTGAACAATTTTTCATCTCAGCAAAAATATTAAAAATTTTTAATTTTAAATTAAATATTTAAATATTAATAACTTCAGCAGACTTTAAATACTCTAACTAAGAGTGTGTAAGTAGTGATTTTTGAGTTCGAGCTGAGTGGAGCCGAGTAGTTGGCATTTTTTCTGAGTATCAAGTATTTTCGGGCGACTATTTACAGAATGATTTCTTGTTCACACAACACAACTGTAAAAGGCTGATGCCATCATAAGCCTATGTTAAGTTTTGCCAGATTCGTAAATATATACATCTAAACTGAACACAATAATTTTGTTTTGTTTTTTTAACTGTAACATTTGATAAATAAAACTTTTTACTTCCTGCCTTCCTACATTTTTATATGGTATTGTTTTGTTAAACATTTTTCCTGAAATCATGACTAATATGATGTGAGAAAGTATATTATTAGTTGAAACAACGTGGATTATGAAGATTTCTATCACTCATATCACAGATAAGATTTTCTATGCAAGCCGAATATTTTCACAGCCGGCCGATATGTTTATCTGGTGGTTCCGTTCAAAGTGTGTCCCGAAAACGTACATTAGCTTGTTTGCAAAAGCTGCATCCAACCGAACTGATGCTAAAATTCAGGTGTCATTACCAAGCCTAATGCAGTCAGTTAGTTTCAGATTTGCCTCCTCTAAACAAAAAATTGATTGTGTACACACCATGAATATTGAATGTGTGGGTATTTAATTCAGTAATAACAAGTCACTTATGATGAATTATTTTTTAAATTATGATCGGTAATGAAATGTGTGCAACTTGAAACTACTTCGATACATGAGGCTATACTGAGCAACAGACAAAGAATTATTTCATAATGAGAAATTTATGAAAACCTGGCGAATTTGAAATATAATACTGACATAGTCAGCTAATATAATAAATCTAGCCGATATTGGCGATGAGAAGTAGCCTGAAATATCAGCTAAGTGCCAACTAGTGATACAATGAAATAATAAAGATAGTGGGCAGCTAAATTATAAACTTGTGAATTAAAAAAGTTACGTTTGATAAGGCTTTGATTCAATAAAAATTATTTTCTGAATCTCTAAATTCGACATATTTTGTTTAGAAAAGGTCTTCCAATAACATGTTTCTCATTCTCCCTCAATTGGATTGATTGTTTGTTCATCGATGTAGTAGTTAACAATAAGAAAAGGGAATCGTTCAGTGAGTTTACAATTCAAAATTATCGTATTTTACCACTTTTTACACTCCAACTGTGCTATTGTCTAGTGTAGTCAGGAAACCGTTCAACAATTTGGCAGAAAAAAATATCGTATGCGCAAATGTTACACAGTTTTGGCGATCTAAGGTGTTTACAGAATAATAATTAATGTACGTTCGTTATGGATATAGCTATTGGTTTTTTAAAATAAATCAATAATGTTATGTCACTCGCTTCTAGAATGCCATTACCATATTTTATATGATACTAGCTGTACCTGCCCGCTTCGCTGGTCATATTGAGTCGCTGGTCATATTGAGTTTGATTATATAACCTAAATGACTCTAAATCAATGAAATATCGCTATGTTTAGGCAGGTCCAATGAACTTGCTGTACATGTCTTAAAATTAAATTTAAAATTTTTCGATTTGAATCAGTTTATTCTTGTAGATAACAAAGTTTCTAAGTCTAGACAGATCGTTGTCTACTTTTAGAGGGCACAAATTACTGTAGTTGACCCTGAATCAGTGAAATATCGGGTTTCTCGCCATATTTAGCCATGACCTGTGAACTGGCTATGCATTTGGTCAAATTAAATTGTAAATTTTCCGATTAAAATCAGTTTGTTGTTCTCTTAGATAAAAAAGTTTTAAAGAAATCTATAAGACTACTTTTAGAAGACAGAAAGTACTATATTTGACTCTTAATCAATAAAATATTATGTTTCTCACCATGTTTAGCCATGTCCTATGATCTGACTATGTATGCTTTAAAACTAAATTGTCAATTTTATGATTGAAAACAGTTTGTTCTCCTAGATAACAAAGTTTCAGTCTATAAAAATCTGTAAGTCTACTTTTAGAGGGCGCAAAGTATGGTAATTGACTCTGAATCAGTGAAATATCGTGTTTCTAGCCATTTTTAGCCATGTCCTATGACCTGGCTATACATGTGTTCAGATTAAATTGTATATTTTCCCAATTGAATACAGTATGTTCTCCTAGATAACAAAGTTTCACAGTTTAGAAAAATCTGTAATTCTAAACCGTAAATTAACCAATTTGATTTACAAATTGGTTAATTTACGGTTAACTCAATTTACGGTTTTTACTCAAATAAAAAAAATCTAGCTCTACCTAAGGATGAAGTAAGTGAGATAGAGCAAAAAGTCATAGGGCCAAAGTTGTAGATCATCTCAACTTTGGTGTTGTTTTGCTGCAGAACTATTCATTTAGCTGCTACAGTCTAATTAGATAAACGCTATTTTTGCCATTTAAAACTTTTTGCACTAAAAAGGCTGCCATCTTCATTTACTAAGAATTTTTAAAAATCCTTTCTTATTGCACATCTACAACATAAAACCTTTGACTCTACAAAATTTCAGCCTCGTAGGCTTAGTACTTTTTTAGTTACAGTGATTAGTGAACGAGTCCGTGGTATTTGCCTTTTATAGGTATAGATGATACAGTATTTTCTTCCGTCAAATCATTGGACGATTCTCTGCTCAGATATCAATCAACTCGCAAGAAATATATGATAATTTCAGTTCTGAAAAGGAGCTGAACGATTCCTTGCACGTACTAGTACAACACAACCAAGATGGTCTTTCGCCTAGAAAAGATGAGAAGTTCGGTTCTTTACAGTAATGCGGATCGATCGGTTCAGGCCAGTAAAATGACCTGTCCTCAGGACCCTTTTGATTGAATGATATTATTGATAAGAATGAAAATAGGCATATTTTCCACGTTAGATTTGTGTCCATTAAATCTGTGTCGGTAACAGGCCTTTTTGAGCATCTTGACAAGGATCTCTCGTCCTCTTCCCCTTTCTTGGGTCATTTCATTTCAATTTTCTTTTTTGTGTATAGACAATGAATACATTGCATCACAATCGTCAACTACATAACCTACCCATTCATACTCACAATAACCCTTACATACATACATTTTGCCATTCACACTCCTTTCACACCAGATCAGGTCCGAAGTTTTGTTTTTTGTAACTAAGCTATAAGTTTGGCAAATCATCCCAGCGATCCATCATAAACTCATCAAAAGAGTAAAATGCTTTTGACACCAAAAGGGTTTTCAACTGAGCTTTGAGATTTTTCCCGTTTTGTTGTTAGATACCTTCAGGGAGATGATTAATTAATCTGACATATACCTGAGAAGACAAATTTCTGAATGCATTTGTTCTGTGCTGTTGGACGTGTAAGTTGTCCCTGCCTCTCGTCTCATATTGGTCATAAAGACAGTGACCAGTAGACTCGGTCAACCAACATTGTTGATTGCTACCTTCCCAGCTCTGTTGTTCACTTTGAATTGAACTAGTACAAATCATAATGTACGAACTCTTTCACTATGTTGACTAGTTCATTTGATTGTTGCTGTGTACTACCTATCCTTAAGCATATTTCATAATTACGCATACCAAACTGATAACGAATGATTAAGGGTAAAATAAAACACAAGAAAGCATACAGTTTTCATTCATAGCTTATAAAACTGTTTACTCTTAAAACTAAATTAAGAAGTAAATCTAATATTTTGTCAATCGAACTTCGAGTAGTTTCAGAAGCTTCGAGCCGAGTTCGAGTAGTAAAATACTCTGTCAAATACTTGAAGTTTCGAGTACTTGCACACCCCTAAGTTTAACAGGCGAAATGATAATTAAGTATCCTAATTCTCTACCTTGTTTCCCAGTGGTGAAGTTATCCTCTGCTTACCAGCAACTTCACTATCCTCTTTAAATATTTTATGGAACAAGTGTTTGGAACTTCAATTTCGTGTATTTAAATTATTTGAAGAGAAGTCTCTTTTATATTTTGATTTAGGGTAAATAGTTTTTCTATAAGGAAATTGGTAAATGTCTACAAGGTCTAGAATAAAGAAATTCTTACATTAGGTTATCCATCCAATGGTTCACTATCACAATCTGATGTTAACACATTTGTTGCGGGTGACGTAGAACTACGTCATAGTGGTCGTTGCACACTGGCTAATGGCGTAATTTTCATCATTTTATGTCAATGTGAGGCCAGTATTGCACAAGAAACTATACATCCTACAGTAGTGTTGTCACTACATGACCATATTTTTTTGTCAGTGTATAGTATATAGTGTATGTTTCTAGTTAAATATTTTTGTTATTTATAGTGTTTATAAAATGGTAACCCTTGCAAGGGTTCCTTTTGAACAGAATATGAGTATTTGAATCAGATGACAGTAGGTTTACAGTTCTAAGACATAACGGGAGATTCAGATTTCTTTATTACAGCTTTTGATGATGCTTAAATAGGCTGAAATGGAATGAACTGGAGGGTTGAATGGATTAAATATTGTAAATACCTAGCATTTGAACTTATATATGAAAATATTATATAAATTGCACATGAATCAATTTTACAATGTGTTGAAATATGTAAGCGTGTGGGCATGGTGCCAAGCTGGGCAAGGCAGCTCCGCACCCCACTTTACGCGACTGCATGTGCCACCATAGCAAATTTCTTAAGGACTTGACTTGCGAATTGTTAAACATTGTATGTTTTAGTTACCGTATTTAAACAAGTAAATGTGGCAGTGAACATAGCCGAAAACAGAAGAGTTGACTTACTTATTCATATAACTCTTTAAAGGGAAGTATTGTTTTCAGGAAATATTTTTAAAATGAGGAATAGGAATATGAAAATATCGATTGCTGGTAACATTGACCTGAAATTAGCTAAATCCATTTATAACAATTCATGTTTTATTTAATTAAAATAAGACTTGTCTGTATGGTTCATTTTCCCAAAGCCAATTAAAACTTTAGGTCAATACTTTGGGATTGGTCATTACCAATAAAGACACTTTGGCTGACAATAACCATCTGATCATGAAAATATCTACTTGTATCAAGACCTAGTAATATAAAGAACACTGAGCAGTTTCTAATAGACCAACACTACGTGATTCGAATTCCACGTAAAGCTGAAGGCTATTGGGCTATTAATAAGTAGTCCTTTCCGAGCTAAGTCAAACTCAGATAGTAACAATGACTACACTCGTTCATCTTCACTCATCACACTCATTTGACATTCATATTCGCCCAAATCTTGAGGATCGGCGTCTTAAGAATAAATATATGAAAAAAAATAGCCATTTTGTTAAAAACACAAATTGATCTTTATAGATCTCTCAAATAACAAAACTGGGAAGATGGAATACAGGCTAGTTAAGGCTAATTAATACCTCAAGCGAAATCTGTTTCAAAAGTAGTTTCCATACTGGTAGAGTACTTTTTGTAATTTACGAGCTTTTTTAGTAAAACAAAGTATTAAATATAAATATTTTATTTATTGTAGAATATAGTTTTTCTCAAAAAAATTTACTTTATAATATATTTACAGATTTTGTAGTAAAAATTAGAAAAGGATTTAATTTTTTAAAAGATGAACAAAATTTCAACATTTGATAAAACATTCTGAGACTCCTAATAGGAGTATACTAACAGATTTGTTCTAGCAATTCCACGATATTACTATTCATGGTTCGCCCAAGGATTAAGAAATGATGTACAGTTTATAGTTACCTCGTTAATTCAAACCTTTTTTGCCGATTTTCATTGAATGTTTTTGCATCAATTATCGTTCATCATAAAATAGCATTGATGCTGAAAACATTAATCGAAAATCAACGAAAAAGGATTAATTACTAGGTACATGGTACCTTACAGGATACAGGGTGAGTTTTAAATCAGTTACCCCTTAACTTGTTTCCATAGTTTTTAAAATATTTCCTTTTTGAATATGCCATTAAATTAATACTAACCCACACTCTATTTAGAGTGTTTCAATGTTATTAACAATCACTTAGGGTCTAAGATCTAGGAGTCAACTTCAAAATTTTAAATAGGAACATGGTCATAACTAACTTGACACCCTTTTAAAATTCTGATTGCACTATTGTTTTTAGCTTGTTTTTTATGAAATGATGGTGTTAAATGACATATCACATGACCAACTTAACAATAAAATAATCTACATGGTTGGAAAACTCCTTTGTCAGCCTTCAGATAGTACAAGTTGGTTGTGTATTGATTTGTTCAAAAAAAAAAAAAAAATTTACTGTTAGTTGCTGTTGAGGCGAGAAAACATAAATGAGTTACTTTAATTAAATTGTGATGTGTGAGTGCAATCAAGGGGTCAACATGGAAATCACATTGGTGTGTGAAGTTTTATAATACTTAAAAAGGATCATCAATTGCATTTTGTAGTTTTTTTTCATAATAGTCTAGAATTATTGAATTGAATTATCGATAAAACTGCAACAAGAAACCACCAACTTTGAATTCAGTATTATACAAGTGTTTTAGAGTTGTAGATTGAAATTTAAAATTATTGAATTTAATTTAATTAGTTGTCATTGAATCTACATAATTTTAAAATCAGTTTCAGTGAAAACGAGTGTAAAATCTGAAGTCCCCTGCTCATGATGGCAGTTCTACTAAGAATCATTTTCAAGACTTAACTAGATTAGAGACAGTAGTGTAAGATAGAAACAACATATTTTTCCAGGTAATTTTATTAAGTGTTTTATATTACAGATAATAGAAATATATTTGTACTAGAAGTTGGTCAATGACAGCAATATTAGTGTTAATATTCATGAGAAATATCTGTCATATTATAAATATATATACACACATATATTTCGAGAAAAGTTATTCTGTACAAGAAAGACAAATTATTTTATTGTAAAGTGAATCATATATTTATGTATGGTATTTTTATATTTTCTATAATTTTTTGTACATATAGAAGAAGTTGTTTTAGTTGTTTCACAGATCATTTTATGTTGAATTTGTAGTTGTTTTTAAATGTGTATTTATAATCATTGTCCGCTATTAGTATAAGTTGTTAAGTTTTGTAATTACATAAAATGTACAATTAGATTTTTAAAATAGTAATATTTATTTATGATAAGGAAAGGATTACGTAATTATATATAATAATAGTGGTTTCATTGATCTCTATTCTTCCAATTTTAAATGTTATACATTCAACAGTAAAATGTTGTTGTAAATAGGTTGTGTGATTTATTGCAGTATGCAATCAATTAAATTTACTGCAACAGGAAAATTACATGTATTACTGTTTTAATACATACATTATTGTATGAACTGAATGAATTTATATTTTTTGTTATTATTAATAAGCATTGCTGGTTCAATTTCAAAAAAATATTTGAGTGTTATTGTTTAATTCTTAAAAAAATATTCTTTCATATTATGTACTGATAGTTTTTTGTCATGTATTTTAAAATCAGACTGTACAAATTTGTTTTATAGCAAATTTAACTCAATTATATAAAAAGTATGAGTTCTGTGCTTCATGAGGCAAGTTAACAAGGAGAATGTAAGTGTAAAAGGGCTTGTCTTCATTCTGTATGTCTATTATCACTGTACTTATGTAGAAAATTACATTTACTATGTGCTTGACTATTCATATCTAAACCTCAGGTTGGTGAAGAAAAATTATTTCATACTAGTGGACACCCTTGCACGCTTTTGCATGCCAACCCCGTCAATCCTGCTCTCAAAACACCTCAGCCTAAGGCATGTGATTTTTGACAATAAAAGTTAAAATAAACTGTATCACATAAAATCACAATATCAAATTTATTCACAGTATCTCACTCATATTACTTGCGTTGCAACCTAAATAAACTGTATCACATAAAATCACAATATCAAATTTATTCACAGTATCTCACTTATATTACTTGCGTTGCAACCTAAATAAACTGTATCACATAAAATCACAATATCAAATTTATTCACAGTATCTCACTCATATTACTTGCGTTGCAACCTAAATAAACTGTATCACATAAAATCACAATATCAAATTTATTCACAGTATCTCACTTATATTACTTGCGTTGCAACCTAAATAAACTGTATCACATAAAATCACAATATCAAATTTATTCACAGTATCTCACTCACATTACTTGCGTTGCAACCTAAATAAACTGTATCACATAAAATCACAATATCAAATTTATTCACAGTATCTCACTCATATTACTTGCGTTGCAACCTGTTTATTAGTATAAACACCCCATTATATTACTTAGCTTATTTCAAACGTGTTCATTTCATTTCTTTTTATTTAACAGCTGAAGATTAATTAAACAAATAAAATAATCACATTAAGTTACCATTGAAACCTTCAAGTCCAGTGGGGCGGAGCTTTACAGCCGAATGTGAATAAAACCATGCTTACAACCATCTCTGGTTTAATATTATCAAAGATCTAACATTCTCAATATTACAAGCACTGTTTTTTACATTCCAACAGTTGTTAAAATTGTATGGATATCATTATTTACATTTGATCAGCTGTTACTTTTCGATTCATTTAAATCTCTCTTCATGTTATTCTTATGTCCTAAAAACGTTCTTTGAGGGCTTTCCGTGCCTATTAGAGTGAAAATATTGAAGAATTGAGACCTTATTGCATAACTATGAACAGAAGCATATTTTTTGACACCTCAAGAAATAAGGAAGAAGTTGTGTTGTCAAAACACAGCTTCACATAATATATATATATATATATCTCCAAGTAAGCGTTACAATATTTTTCTTTTGTATCCTATCCTCAAAGAGCATTGATCATATTTTCTCACATCATTTTTAATAACATCTATTCTTCTGCTCCATCCCTCCCTGAAAAATCAAGTTTGGGCCTGATAAAAATTACTTATTAGAATTTTAAAGGAATCAACCATTTGGGACACTAGTTTGTGATACATTGCAATCATGAATATCAGCCTGAGGAGAGTTCAATAAATATTTTATTTAACATCTTTATAATAATTGACAGAGTCATTTCTTATTTAAAAGCTTAATTAATGAAAACCACTTGTTTCAAAATTGTAGCATAAATACATAATAATAAAATAACTTCTAATATTGTTTAGAAAATAGTATCTATCCCTAGAATCCTTGTACTTGTATTTTGTAAACTTAAACAGTTTTTGTTGTAGTATAGTTTTTAACTTATAAAAGGTAATTTAAAGGTACTTTATCAACATTAAGGCTTTAGTAGTCTGTATTAAAAATATAGTTATAATAAAATATTATTTAACAATCTGATAGTAATTGTTAAAAGTTTGATATTATAAAATTCAGTATAAAAATTATGTCTGTAAGCTTACAATAGTTGATTAACCTTTTGAACTCCATTTATTTTGCCACATGGTGCCCTGCCAGATCCATTTAATTTTTTCCAATTTTGCTTATGTTTCTTTTATGTAGTTAAAATGACCCATTATGTTAGCAAGTACTAAGTGTTATATACCAAATTACTAGGTATAATCTGCTGAACCTTTTTATGTAATTTATTTGTAAATTTTGTACCGATTACTCAGATATAAAAATTAAAATATAAAAAAGTTTATATTTTGATTAAATTTTAGCATAAATTTTTCTTTTTTAATTTGGCATGAACATCAGTAAAACAAGCATTTAATTCTAGACAGAAAAACACTAATGTGTTTGTTTTCTAAAATATCTTATAACTTCCATATACTACTTTATAAAACACTAGCCGAGTACCCGTGCTTTGCTACGGTTATTTACTTAATTACTTAGCGGTAAGTTAATTGAAAATAAAAGAAAGGTAAGAATTAATAAGCAATTTAAAATAATATTTTAAACTGAATCCAACAGGAGTAGTAGTATAGGAAAGCACGGAAGCGGTCTGTAACAGAACAGCAACTGGACCGAACAAACCCCACTGTGTGCAAGAATGTCTGTTCTCTGAGGGAGGGAGGTGTGTTATCAGTATTGTTGACCTTTAGACTAAACCCAGAAATTCATGACCGAGTCTGACATCAATTTTATGCATCACACCCTCTTTAACTGTTAGCTAGCTAACTAAACAACCTTCGTTAAATTTAGATCAGTAGCTACTCAAGTGACTACTAAAGTCGTTGTATAAAAATTTAATATAGATAGATATACTTGCAACGGTTCAATATCCTAGGTCATATCATTGTAGACATAAAGTTAGTATAGTCGGTCAGAATTAGTAAAGAAATAATATATTATTTTATCCTGGTAACATTATCTTATTCCTAAAACTAAAACACTATAAGAAAAAAAACCGGCTATAAAAATTAATTAAATTAGTCAAATACAGCACTTATGGCTGACATATTGCTTTTCATATTTATTTTTAAATATTGTTTTTGGGCTGTTCTGGCTCTAAAGCTGTTGAAAGTTGTTGAAAACTACATTATTTACCATAATACTATGTGTTAAAAAAGTTAAACCAACTAATTATTAGAGAAATATTTGCCAAAAACAGCGTGATTTCTCCACTTTTTTGATGAAATTTCGGAAGTTTGTGCTTTTTTAAGTCAAACGGTGAGAGATATGAAAAAAAGGCAAGAGACCAAAGTTGTAGATAATCTAATTCCAGACTAACGATTTTCTGTCAAATTTTAAATTCGATGAACGGTTAAGCCAGTAGAGCCAAAAAACTGGATCGACTACACTACGCTTTTGGGGCTTTTTGGCACCCCCAAAACCCCCCTTAGAGTTGGAATTTCCCAAAATCCTTTCTTATTGCACGCATTCAGTATGCAAGGAATATTGTGTAAAAATTTCAGCTTCCTAGGTATTACTGTTTGGGCTGTAGAGCGATCAGTGAGTGAGTCAGTCAGTGAGTGGTATTTGGCTTTTGTATATATAGATTACAAAGCGTTTTAAACTACCAAATTATCATTTTGTAGAATACTAAAGTTTAATGTTATGTATATCACAATTTTTTACCTGCTGCAGTTTTGTTTTGTAATCACACTTGACACATATGCAAATAGTAGTGATACTGGTAACAGTATTTTGTTCAAACACAAATGAATATATATATAAAACCGTAAACTTTCGTCGAACAAAGCTTCAATGTTTTGTCATCTAAACTCTCTACATGTAGACGCCATAATACTAGCTGTACACGAAAACAGTTCATACATTTACACTATTTGCACTAAAATATAAATGTGCATTATAAAAGGTTTAACAAACAAAAACAATACTTAATTTACTTAATATATTGGAGACAAGATATAATTAAACAATAATTAAAGCTTTTTATATAAAAACATATGATAAATATACCTAAATAGTCGTACTAAATTATACATCTTTTTTTTCAGCATGCCATTTTTTAAGTTATATTACCATAAAATATATATGAACAAAACTATATTATGAATATAAAAATCCTTTTATTACATTTTTTAGAATCATTTACATCCGATTAATTAATAAAATAATGTTTAATTTGTATATAAACTCATGGTAACAAGAACAACTGTAGGAGGTTACGCTGTAGACTGTGACGTCACACGTGAATCAGCTGATTTGATTATTGTATGAACTACTTGTAAATTAATCTATTAATCACATGGAAGCTTTAAGCTATTTAAAATTCAACAGTTTGAATGGTAACCAAGTCAATTAGAATAAGTATTTTTCTGTTCATTTGTTCCACTCAGCTGCAACTTCGCCTGTGTAACGTCATGCAAGATCTGCGTACATTGCATAAACTTTACAATCCCAGATAAAATGTGTAAGAAAAATAGGCTTTCTTTTTTCAGATATAAATCTGATTTCTCATAGTTGTTTATTTGATTCGTTATTCGATAATCTGTGTAATCAAAAAGTATAAGGTTTAAAAATATCATGAGCTCGGTCTTGTAAGCAATAAGACAGACTAATTCTAAATGTTAGTTCAGTAAATATAAAGTTTCTTTATTCAACAAGTCCGTATGTGTGTTTAGAAAACTATTTATTGATATGTCTACGCAGATCAACGATAGTTGAATAAATTGTGCATGAATTAAGAATGTTTTTTAATTCTTTTCTTTTTGGCTACATCTAATGTGAAGAGTGGTTTAACAAGTTACTGTATACAAAAGGAAGTTTCTTATATTATAAATGTTTATTGCCTGCATTTCATTCTTAGCTAATTAGATAAAATGCCAGCTTACTGCTAACACAAATTGACTGGTTTAATTAGTTTTATAAATTTACCTATCTATGTTATAAAGAAAAACTATTTCATACATAAATCTTACAAAATCTGGCTATATACAAGAATTAAAAACGAAAAATAAACATAAACCCAATCTAAATGGTGCATAGTGTGAGAGACCTCCATTCCTCTCCAGCATAAGTATGCTCCAAGTACAGCCAAGTTTATTAGTTAGCCTATTAATTTAGCTCCAGTTCATAATACACGAACATTAAACTTTGTGATTGCTGTACGAAATCATTTGATAGTTTTTCTTTAAAATATGTTTTTAAACATTGTGTATTTATCTCAAACAAAACTGAAAAGAAATTATGTTTTTATACGTATAAAGATAACACTTAGCATTCTTGTGATGTTTAATAATCAAGATCGATTTTGGTCTCGAAAGACCATCTTCAGTTGTACAGATAAGATTATATCTATATATATATCTATATATAATTATTTTATTAAAATTGTTAAAATGCAATATAACTTTATGCGTAGATACTGTTTACATATAATTAATTAAACTTGGATTACAGTTTGTAATATATAATATTCAAAAGTATAGTTGAGAATGCTAGCACATACACCATCAAGTAACTTTGTGTGGTGGAAAACAGAATGTATCACACATGTGCTGGCCACACACCATTTACCATTGGTTAATGTATACTTATGTAGAGACCCATTTTGTTGGCCCTTCTACACCAATGGTGCAGCTAGCTCCACCCCCTCCCAATTACAGTACGAATTACAAGCATGACTTTGTGCATTATGAGAGACCATTGTGCACTTTGTGAAATGGATTCAATAAACACTCACTTTTGTACAATAGCTTGTGAATTTTACATAGGAACTAACAAGTCCTATTTAAAAACAAATAATGATAAAATACGTGATTATGATTACCTGATTGTGCATGGTTTTAAGTCACCTTATAAACATTGTTCTTATTAGAGATACAATGTTACATTTCAATGCGTATTTAACGAACTGATATTTTCTGTTAAGCAGTAATGAGTTTGAAGTAACAAATAATTGATCTCAGTTAGACCATGGTAATGTGGTATCAGACTAATTGTTTACAAGGTAGTCATTTAAACAACATGAAAGTAATGTTCTGCCGTTCCTTGTGAAATTATACTTGATGGGTTTTGTATATTAACTAATATTTTAATGCTTATAAAGTTTTTATTAGAATTACTTTCTTAAATTGAAATAATGTCCTTGAATCAATATCAGAAATGTTGTAAACGCCTTGATTAAATTACAACCTGTTTATTTCTTTAATGTTGTATTGCATGTAAAAGTAAACTCATTTATAGTTAGAATATTGTCTAATTTTTCAACATTTTAAGCATGATAAAAAGGGTTGTGTTTGGATATTCATTTATTTTAAGTGCACAGAATTAATGTTATGTGTATACCTCATCATTGATATAATAATAATACAATTTTTCTAGTAAACGGTGCTAGTATTACAATATTTCGATAGTTTATTTTAGAACTAAAATTTTTTTATATTTAAAATCTTGACAACACAATTTTAAATGAGTCGCCATTTTCCAAAATGGCGGACAACTTAATTTTTTCTTATGAAACGTTATGTATTTAATGACAGTTTCTGATATAAAATGTTATTTTATTATTTTATTAAGAATCTTTCTACCTCCAGAGAAGTATGAACTTTCACAACTACTGCAATTTATCTACCTCGATATTTGGGAAAGTTCAATGCCAGAACAAAAGTTTTCCTCTATCTTCAACCAGCAAATTTGTGTTATTAGAATTATTGCACACATTTTGTGAATAATTACAGTTCATTAATTTAAAATTGTAATCACAGACTGTATGACCTTTTGACTCTTCTTACTCATGTTAAATATATATGATATTAAAATAAGAGTTAACGTCCTCTAATACAGCACAAGATTCGAATAATGAACGACAGTTTAGATGGTGATATCCCAAGCCCTAGTTAAGTAATTGATCTAAAGTTGCAGTAATTAGATGGAATCAGTGGCAGCTATCACACTCACTAACATATATACATAACTAACTTTATTAAAATTTCTCTGCAACTAGTTAAATATCAAATAAAGACCAAAATGTCCAATTGTGAATCAAATCTAGTGTTCCTTATTAGGAAATATTTAGCTTAAGGTGGCCTCTTCCTGAACTGCCGCTGGGTAGTCGGCAGCCCTATAGTACATATATAATTTTACCACCAGCGAGCCAAAACATAGTGTTCTATTTGAACTGTATAGTTTACTTTTATTATTATAGTGAATTATAGTGAACACTATAATTATTTATAGTTCAATCTAGTCGACCATAAGTTGATACTATGAGATTTTTAATTAAAATCATAAAATATGGTTAATAAAGTTTCACATATTTCACTGCAGAAAAATTATAAATCTGCACAACATTTATAAAAACTAACTTTGGTCCATAACAACAATTCATCACCTACCAAATAACAATTCAATTGTTATGATACAATCATTATTACAGACTGAATCGTTGAAATAGAAACTCATGTTAGTGGTGTTTTTCGTGAAGTGAAACGACCACTAATCGGCCGGCCATTGACACTAAATTAATATTTATATATATAATATGTATTAACATTTTTCTAAGCAATGGTTTGTATCTGATATCTCAGTCCACGCATTATTAGTTGATCATTGAAATATTAGAGTACCCCCTCCCCCATTAGTCAGTCCTTACAGCAGCCTGTCGCTAAACTATATTTAGTGCAAAAATTCTGCACTATTTATGAACAATCATGCACATACTCTTGTCAGCTAGTACAACCCCCCATTGCTTATTTTGTATCATATGTATACTGCAGAGCTATAAACCCCACACAAGGATATCTACATAATGTGCTTGGTGCGTAGTGCTCAGAACCAGTTGGAACTTCTCTTGGGAGCCCATAAAACAATGTTCTAATATTTCACACACTTATAAAAATACAGTATCCTTATTTTAAACAATAATTTATGTTATAATGGATCTGGTAAATGAATAAACATTTTAGACTCATGTGGATTTACATATTGTCCTAATGTTTTAACATAGTCTAACAAGTGTCCAATGTATAATTTTGAATTTTTATTTTAAGATAAAATAATGTTTTATTTATATATATCATGTCTACAGGTTATTTTGTTTTACAAAAATATAGTAATATTACATAATTTCCTGTTGTTAAAATAATTTTTAGAGTCAAGTGTTGTAAAAATATCTTTTATAATATATAATTTTGTATTTTTGTTCAATCAAAAGAGTATTATTAGTATATATTAATTATTTGTCAATAATTGTTCAATAATTTTAAATAAATATCATAGAATGAATTTTGGATGTGAACTGTTACCCCTATTTTTCTGTCAGGGCTTGTAAAGATAAAGGAAACATTAACTTGAAATTATAATATTCTGAATAGATCATTTGGTTTATTTAAATGAGAGTGATAAGAAATCAAGAGTGACTTAAGCAGTTACTTTGAGTATCCCTCCACGAACTATAAGAGTGGGCACACATAAGGGATGGATTAAAGTACATACCACCAAACAATAGGATTAAAAGTAAATGACACACTTAATCTGAGATAATGATATATGAATGAAAGTAAACAAACACACTCCTTAAGGGAGCATACATATCCCTTATATGCTGAAATGAAAAGTCCTCCACTGTCCATGGCAGAGTTGGGAACTAAGTCATGCAGATGCTTGAAAGTTACAAGACGAAAATCTACTTCTTTTACTGGCGCAAGCCGGAAATCTTTGCCCAATAGGTTATTGAGAGACTGAGTTGAAGCAAAAAATCCAGTCTTTTTATATTGTAACTGTTGTGTTTTTCTGGGCTTCCCTACAAGCAAGGCTACTTACATCTATTTAATTTTGTTCGTACAGCAATATATTAGAATGAACTAAATCTGAATATTATGAATGCCCACCCTTACACCTACAATGGTATTTACTTACCTGTAGACTCATGCACTGCATGGTTTTGACCCACCCGTCCACTCCAAACATTTTTGGTTGTATTGAACTGAATGTGTATGGAATTATTTATTTATTTTTATTTGTACAATGCTACAATACAGCACAATTGCCAATTACACTGTAGCATTAAGAATATTATTAATAAATCATATCCAACATGCAAAAAGAGTCCAATAGTTCATGCACTGCAAGCGGTGATTCTATAGTAATAACACGAATGTATAACATTATGAATTTTAGCCACATACACTAAATATAACTGTATAAATATAACAATACATATAACTATATAAATATAACAATCAGTATAAATCTATAACAACCAGTATAATATAAAATTGCAGCAGTCAACATGAAACGAGCAAATAAATACAGTTTTATTCAATCAGTAATAAATTAGGCAACAAAAGGATTGAAATGTACACATTAAACAGTTAAATACAACAGCATACACTATAAAATATAAATTGTAAGGTAAATAAATAAAATATATATATATATATATATATATATATATATATATATATAAGTAATTTAAAAAAAACAATAGCTATGGAATAACCAAACTTAGTAAATTATTTGTATAACTCTTCAAAGATTCCTTAAAAATGTCAACCTGCAGAGAATGAATTCAATTCTTCAATTCAACCTGCAGATCTAGGACTGAATTAGCCAACTATCTTTCACATGCAAAAATAATAAGAAGAAGAAATGGAGGGCAATGAGAATACTTAACCCTGCGTTAGTCGCGCACGGTCTCAGATTCCGGGTGCAGGGAATTTTTATTGTTATTTGCTTTTGAGTTGGCAGCCTGCACTCTCCTTCCGTCTAGCTGAGTTTTAGAACCCCCTCCCCTATTCTAACGAGTACAAGCAGTGTCTGACGTAACCTTGATGACAATAGACTTGTTTTGTTGAAAGCCTGGTCTGATATTCCGGCGCGACAATTTGTGTGGATATTACCCCGGAACTGGTTTCCGTGCGCGACTATTTGTGTCAGTAAAACTTCACAGTCAAGGACCGGCATTATTTTGTGTGTATATAAATTTATTTATTATTGTTTGTGATTTTACCCATTAAAATGGATCCTAAAGAAGAGGAACGTATTCTACAACTTCTACGTGAAACTCCGAGTGAAAGTGACCCTATAGATGATCGGTTTCAGTCGGAAGAAGATGATTCTCGTGCTGAAAGTGACCACAACACCGATACTGAACAATCTAGTGATGAAACAATTCATGTTGGACCTCACCTTCATCATGAACCTCCTCCACCTCAAGCTGTTGCACCTCAGCCTGATATACCTCAACGAAGTCGACCAAGTATTCTAGGTAAGGATAATACTAGTATCTGGTACTCACATCCTAAACGGCAAAATGTCAGAGCAATGCGACAAAATATTGTTACACGTTTGCCTGGTGTAAAAGGTGCCGCTAAGAATGCTGATACTCCAATAAATACGTGGACATTGTTTTTCCCAGAAACTATGCTAGACAATATTGTCAGTTATACGAATCAGTGGATTGAAGACCATAAAAGTAACTTTTCTAGAGAGAGAGACGCTCTTGTGACAAATGGGGCAGAAATTAAAGCTTTTTTTGGACTCTTGTATATGGGCGGAGTAATGCGATCATCCCATTTAAATCTAGATGATCTCTATGCCAAAGATGGAACTGGCATTGAATTTTTTAGAAACGTAATGTCACAGAAAAGGTTCAGATTTTTGCTACTAGCCATAAGATTTGATAACAAAATTACGAGAGTAGAACGAACAAGTTTAGATAAGTTAGCTGCCATTAGAGAGGTTTTCCAGCAATTTAATGAATGCTGTAAAGCTCACTATAGTGTAGGTGCACACACTACAATAGATGAAATGTTGGAGCCTTTTAGAGGCAGATGTGGCTTTAGACAATACATAAAGTCAAAGCCAGCACGATACGACATCAAAATATTTGCTTTAACGGATTCTAGGGTTTGCTATGCTCTAAATATGGAGATATATGGTGGAAAACAACCTGCAGTGCCACATCAAGTAGACAACTCCCCATCTGAAGTAGTTCTTCGTCTAATTCAGCCAATATCTATGACAGGGAGAAACTGTGGACAATTGGTTCACATCCGTCCCTTTAGTTAGTACACTGAAACATCAGCATAGGTTGTCACTTGTCGGTACAGTAAGAAAGAACAAGAGAGAGATACCTCCTAGTTTTGTAGAAACAAAGGGAAGGCTTCCTCAAACAAGTCTCTTTGGCTTCGGTGAAGACATGACACTTGTTTCATATGTCCCCAAAAAGAACAGAAATGTTCTCCTTCTGTCATCCATGCACTTTGATGACTCCATTGATGAAGCATCTGGCGATGCTCACAAGCCTGAAATAGTGACTCTATACAATTCCACTAAGGGAGGCGTAGATACGCTCGACCAAATGAAGGCTATTTATTCAGTAGCCAGAATAACTAATCGGTGGCCACTTGTTATTTTCTTTGCAATGATGAACATTGGAGGGATTATTAATGTTCATAATTTGGCGGTCCAACACCCAACAGGAAGTAGCAAGAAGATTGTATTTGAAAACGCTCAGCCATGAGTTATGCTTGGACCATTTGAAAGTTAGGGCTACTTTGACCAACCTTCCTCGACAGCTCCAGGTACAAATTAGATCTCTAGCTGGAGTACCAACACATCGACAAGAACAAGTCGCTTTGGAAGGAACCACTCATGGTCGATGTTCATTGTGCTCTTGGAAACAAAACAGAAAATCAAAATTTAAGTGTGCACGTTGTAATATTTACATCTGCGGCGAGCACACTGGCCTCAAGCTTTGTGTCAATTGTCCACTTGAAGTGCCAGAAAATATGGAGATTGATGAATCAGACTAATACAAGTGCCATTACCAAAAGGGACTTCTAAATAAACTCTCTATGGAAATTATACAGGATTAAACTCCATTCAAATTACTTATTTTTATTATCATTACTGTTATTATTATTCATTTTTATTACTACTACTATAGTTCTCAGTATAGAGTTTATGTTATATTACTAGATACCTGCACTTCACAAATTTATTTTTAAAGTTTTTACTTTAGAGAGGTGTTTTCTCGTTTATTATTTCTGCGCATTTTATTATTATATTATTTACTTACGTTCAATTTTTCTTTACAATTATTTAATTATAAGATTTTAATGCACTGTAATCAATATCTATTATTAGTTACAATTAATTGTAAAAAACATCAGTTTTAGTTTTTAATTTAATACCTTTTTATTATTTTACAATAATAGTTAACCCAATACTACTTGTAATCAATTTACTGTGTTTTACTAAATTGAAGACTTTCACTTTAGGGAGGAGTTTACTTACGTAAAATATTTCATTATAATTTTAACAGTTCTGGTTATAATTTGTGTTTAAAAACAACATTTTTACAACAAATTACCTTTTAGTACTTAGAAAACATGTTGTAAATAAATATCCATATCATATTGTAATTAGTTTTTATTTTTGCTACTGTTTCCCACGCATATTAGAAACCCGGTCTCCAACTCCGTGCGCGACAAACAGTGTTTCAGAACGGGCGCGACTAACGCAGGGTTAAACAAGGTCAGGTACTATAGACATCCAAAGTAGAAATGACAATAGTATGTTTTTAGGTACCATCTTTTTGAAGGCAATTCCTTTGCCTGTTGATTATACATGTAAACACAACTTTCTTACCTTGAGTAATTACTAAGCACTATGGGATATAATATATCCATACTATATTTTCTACGGTGCAGTCTCAAAATTTCCGAATTCCAGAAGAAAATTTGAGTTAAAGCTCTGCTTTTACTAAACTCGTTTGCTTGATTTTTTCGATAAAGAGCGTGAATTGCATGCAATATCTCTTAATTATTTGTTGTCATAACATTTTGCTTAATATATCATTTTTAAGGATCTATATAATCTGCATCTAAATGGTTGTCCTTTAATTTATTTGCAATTACTTTTTTAAATGTGATAATTAACATGTCATATTTTTACATATTAATAATGATTATAATCATTGCAGGTTATAATCATTACCAGATTATGTACAGGTTATAATCATTATTTTAATAAATGTAATCTTTTGCTGCAGAAATATAATATGAGGTACAACAAAGATTTCTTTGTTTCTTATGGGAGAACATATTTATGATAGTGGATTCAGTAAAGCCTTACATCGGCACACTTTTACGCTTTTCTACACCAATTTCATAATACTAATAAGTTATACATACTTGTAAAGATGTGGGACGTGGACATAATTATATTCAGACTCTATAGGCTATTATTTTTATTTTATATAATAGGCCATATAGTCAGGCATATTATTCAAACAGTGGATTTCCTCAACGGCTAGCATCCACAGGTGTCGAACCAACCCCATCTCCCACCCACTCCTAGGCCTTCGGAAATTTGAGACTCACTATCTAAGTTATTGGGGCTGTATATTTCTTACAGAAATTTTGACTGTTTCTTGCTTATTTCATTCACGGAAATTTTGGGACGACACGATTTTCTACACTTAAAATATAAGCTAAGCCCTTGCATAAAAAAAAAGTGAGCAATGCTTTTACCCTCAGGTAGTCTCTTATAACGACAAAAAGATACTTTGGAGCCTTTAACTTTAGGTGGTAAAAGAAATTACACTTGACACCTCTATTCAGAGAATTAGAAGTATTTATGTGTAAAACATATACAGTTTTAGCTTTATAATGAATGACTTTCCTTCCCACTTCAACATGTATCGTGGTTCATACACTACTATGGACTCCCTATCTCTGTTTTGACACTTGTCAACAGGAAAATTGAACCTATTATTCATTTATTTACTTCGTATAATTTTATTTATCTATGTTATAAACAGCTCTTTTATGGTTTATTTTTTAATGAATGAAACTACACACTATTTAATTATGAAAACTATCATTTCATAATAATAAGCCATAAATCAAAGTTCAAAGTAGTTCCTGGATGGAAATGATTTGTAGGGATTGTTGTCAGAAATATATTACAATCACGCATAATTTGCAAATGTCTGATCATAAGATATTTTCGAAATAATCTGATCATAAGGTATTATAAAAATATAAAAATGTATGCTTTTTAAAACATAAGAATAAGAGAGCTGCTATTGAGCAAAACCCACAAGATTAAAACAGAAGACTAACAGCTGATTCTGAAATTGGTCATAAGTCAGTGTTAATAATATTAAAACAAAATAATATGCACTCGCATTAAATAGAGAAAACACTAAGAATGATCATTATTGCAACCATCCAACATCTGCTTCTCCAATTGAATGAAGACTGAAAAGAGTGTAATATGCAGACTTGATCCATATCTGAAGTTCCACTGTCACTTATTTGATCTCGCAGCTTCCAAATGTAATTGAAGGATATGGAGACAATACACAATAAATGTAAAACCGAATAGTTTATTCATAATCTGGAAAACAATTTTTACTTAAAATTTGACTTGTACTGTAATACATTGTAGTTGTTCCATTTAGCTACCATTTGTGTGATGATACATTAGATAATAGTATTTTTAACAAAAAAATCTGCATTCTTTCCCTCGTCTAGAAGATGACATGTTACAACCTGAAATAAAAAAAGAACATTTCATAAGGTTAAGAAATTTGAAATACCTGTAAATATGATACCTCCATAAATTTTACATAAGCCTGATTACGAGCTTACCAACATAGATATCTACATAGATTACCAAAACTCCCATGAACACATGAAAAACAGCATGATGATCAGGGATGGTGAGCTCTGTCTGTATGAGAGAAAAGATTTTTTTTGACATTTTAGTTGTGATTCCTAAATAGAGGGTAAGCTTATTCCAAACTAGTAACATGAGAACAGGTTTCCAATTTTGATTCTTTTTCATTAGTACAATACAAAATACTTTTTTCTTTGGTTTGTTTTTATACTTCATACTTTAACACTCTAACCTCATTCTATGAAGAGTCCTTCCCTAAGTTACAACAGTTTGGTTACTTACAATATCAATCAAGGTTAACGTCTCACTTGCCCTACTTCACTTGTTGCACATAAAAATAAACTGTTTTCTTGTCTGATCTAAAGTTTTCACACATTTCCTTCAGTATGCACAAATATCAGGTGTTTTTCCACAGTAGCGGACACTTGCAGTCCAGAAATCCTATTAACAGTCGACCATAGGTCTAGTATTTGAGCTATAAATACATGAATTGTCAGGTTATTTGTCTTACCTCTTCCTGTATCTTATAATTTTTCTAAGGTAGTAAATTATTTTATCTAATGTTATGAAACTCGCTTACTACTAAGCAATTTTATGTATTTCTTCTCCTATAATATTTTTTTTTTAGAATTCAGTGAGCATTCAATTCAATGAGCAACTTACAAGCATTCAATTTAATATTTTTTTTCATTTTTAAATCAGTCTATTCTTTAATATCAGGTCTCTTCTTTTATTAAAATTAACTTAATCTTTTAACACAAAAAGTCACTGATGTTTATCTATAAACTTAATTCTGGAAGCGAATTGGTCCCCACCAAATTTCTCGACCTGGGAAGAATATAAGATAGCTAGATGTGATTCAATTTAAAGCTCAATGGCCAAGGACGGTGGGGGAAAATATAGGGAATGTAAAAGATTACCTGAGCTCTGCCCAACTGGCCCTAAAAGATCAAATGGCCCTTAAAGAATTTCTAACACAGAGAAGTTTTATTATAATACATACAACAACTGTTTATAATATTTACTCTAGTGTGTACACTGCAGATTTTTAGTGTGAATTTAAAACCGTCTGATTTGTTTTACAAGAAAAAAAAACAGCTATCAAAACAAAAATATTAAATATCTATACTGTGTGACTGCTTTTAATAGTCATATACAACAGGTTAAATACTAATGTTAACCCTCCAAGTGATATCGGCTCGGTCCGAGCCGTTAATGACCCCCTCTGAATCGATAACGGTTCGCTCCGAGCCGATCGCGAAAAGCGCCGCAAACAAATAACTAAAATCGGAAATCAGTTATATTTTATACTAAAATGTTCAGAAAGAGTTCCTCTTTATGATACTCTATGTCAAACGTTTTTCAAATACGCGGGAAAAGTAGTATTGATTATTTACGATCAGCTGGTTCCCGCGCTCAGTCATTCGTGTTCTGTGACAAAGCGTCGTATATCAGTGTTGTTTATTATTCCGTTTAGTTTAGTGCGTTTAGTTGTTTTATTTAGTTTGTATGTTTGTAAATATTGTTATTATTTGTAAATATGAGTCAACTAAGCCGTTTGAACCACTTCTGGAGACCTAAAGGAACTAAAAAGAGAAAGGCACCTGCTGAAGCGGAGTCAGATTCTGAATAAGGGATATTTATCCTCGTTATTCTATGTAAATATAGTTATAATTTGCAAATTGCTGCAAAAAGTATTTTATTCAGTTTTTAGAAACATTTACAAGTGAAAATAAAGTTTTACAATCCTATATAAATATTAGGCCTATAATGGAACTTTATAATAACAAATACACTTTTCTGAAATTTCTGCTTTTTTATGCTAGTACAAAAACATTTTCTATATGACTTTATTATATACTACAACATCTAAACTGTGAGTGTTATATATTTTTGTGTTCAGAACTAAATTGTGTAACTTTTGTATACAATGGATTTTAAAAGTGTTTCCATAACAACTATAATAAATAGACTCAAAAACAAAAAAAATATTTTTGAGAACATTTCTTTTCAAGTTCATCCAAAGTTTCTCAAGATAAGAAAATTTTTGGTTGTTTTTCTTTTTCATAACCATTTAGTACATATTATTTAGAACATTTTGATATGTAATATGTCATATTACAGGTATATTTAAAATTTTTTATGAATTTTATAAAAAAACACTGCGCGATGCCTAAAACAGGCCTATCACTGAAGAGTAAAATATGTATCACTTGGAGGGTTAATCATATAATGAGGCTGAAGGCAGAGGTGTCACGAGCGCAGCAAAGAAGACTTACTAACAACCAGCATCACTGAAGTTGAAGGCGAAGTAACATGAGTGTAGCGATTGAAGGGGTTGGAATCAATGCGGGGGTGTCCCTTGATTCAACATTACTTTGCATTTTCCTACTTTGGCTGCTTATCACTTATCTTTGATAAGTTTTTTTTTAATACTTCTAACACTTTCCTTTCTACCAAAATTCAGAAAAACTGTACAAATAATAACAAAATTTTAACAATATAAATAAATGTTGGTATATTCCAAAGCATATTCGACAGTAGAATAGTTGTAAATACCATGAGCTAACTAATTTAAAAATTATTAATATTTATTAAATTAGTTATTAAAAACTGTACAGCACACAAAATTTTAATGAGATAATTTGTCTTAAAACTCCTGAGAACTTTGATATGCACTACTCTTGCAGAGGATAGAAAATTAAGAAAACACTTTACGCTGGAGCAAAACTTCTCAATACCTAAATGACACAAGCCAACCACTAAACATTCGAGAAAATTGAGTGCCTGGCAACTGGACTGTTACAGAAATGACATTAGAAGGAAATTAACACCTTGAAACAACAAATAAAGTACACAACAAACAAATCATTAACATAGGTGCTTGTTCTTCTTAATGATAGATTGCACAGCGTCCTGCCGGAAGGACTTTGCGTACTTCCACGAGGCCCAGATTTAACGTTGAATATGAGTACCTTCTATTTTGCCAGCAGGACTCTAACCTGAACCAAATGAAAGAACGGGAAATTTTGAGTTAGCGCAAAAAAGAATCATGTTGTAAGCCCCATTCGTTCAAATATGGTGACCAAACTAAGAAAGAGTGACAGTGTGTTCATTTTAGCAACGTATTTCGACCATCAATGTATACTACTCTACTCATTAGAGTAATATACATTGATGATTTCGACCCGCCCAACAGTTAAAACTCATGGAGTAACAGTAAATTTGGTAAAAACTACAGTATTTTGGAACATTAAAATCAATATCGGGATGTTTGGCTTTGTCAAGTTACTTGGGATGTTCACAACTGCACGTCGAGAATTCGAATATAAGACATTCTACTTCATTGTGCCAACCATCGTCAAATGTGAATGTTGAATCATTTCTTCCCTTTTAACTTTCACCCATTTGCGTTAGTATAGAGAAAGTATTGTGATCGTCTATAAACATTTTTTTACATATTGGTCTAAAAATCCATTTTAGGGTCCACTGAACCCAAAAAAGTGGGTTTTTAAAAAAAATTTTTTTGGTGTCTGTCCGTATGTGTCTGTGCGTATTTGCAATTCGCTGGAGACCAAACGAATGGATAAATATTTATGAAATTTGGTATGAAGGTGCATTTAGTCAATGTCTCCAGACTAAAAATTTTTCACTTTTTTGAAATTTTAGTTTTTTTTAATTTTTATAGGAAAAAACATACAAAAATGGAATTTTCTCAAAAAAAGGCCTTAACGATTTTGATTAACTTTTCAGGAAAGATGTAAAATACAATTTAAAATATTTTTGGAAAAACCGAATGCCTCTAACTTGACTAGTTTTTGAGTTATGGCAAAAAACATATTTGGGAATCAAACTGTTAATTTTAAAGTTTTGATTTTTTAGTGTTTAATATGGAGGAAAGTTTGTGCCAATTCTTTGGAACCATTTATTTTATATGATTTTTTTAATTTATCTTTTTTTCATACTTGATTTGCAAGGGCACTTGTAATGACATAAAAACAAATTTCCAAGGAAAACATATTTTTCTCTTTCTTTAACTTTGTTCCAAAATTGAATATTGTCTTAATTTTCAATACATCCAGATTAATATAACATAAATTTTTCTATTAGCCAATCCTCTATGTCAACACTTATTATATGTTTCTCTTTTAATAGTAAATAACATATATATACAGTATATATAAAACATGGCCATGCAGGGAAATGTAACCTTTTCTTAATTGTAATAATATTTTATTGGTTGTCAAACAATGTTGGTGATATACAGTCATATATGACTTTTGAATATTCAAATGTGATGTTAATCCAAGACAGCCTATTTTACCTATGAATCACACGAGAAGTTACATAGAAATATGCTTCTCTTTTAAATTAGCGTATTAAGTTAAACTAGTAATTGTACAAGTAATTTACATGTTATTTCTTATCCAAAACAACTCTTCAAAACAAACGTACTGCTGGAAGGACTGGGTGCTTCTGGAAGGACCAGTAATGTAAAAAAAGACCAAGAGCGTGTGTCCTGCTGGCAGGATGACTTGATCAAAGTTGCCCTAAACAAAAGTCCTCCTGGATGCAAGCCTGTACAATCTATCATTAAATAATTTATTTTAACAATGTTTATCTTGAAGGTAGTACTTTAAGTTTGCTAAGTATAAAAAACAAATATAACTGACATAAACATTGTCCTGGTTTTTACCCTACTCTTAAAATATTTTATGCAATGTAAGTAAAGATCACAAAAACCCAAATGTATTACAATGAAAGTACAAAATGTACAAAACAATCTACAGTTCAATTTCGGTGAACCTCATTTAACCTCCTCAGACAAGACATTCACATAAAAATAAAAAAAATCCTTTGATCGATCACCATAACATTTATACATTTTGTTCTTATATCGTAATACATTTGTGTGACTTTTACTCCTATGGTATTTCTAAACACTTAATATGCTGATTAAGAAAATATTTTATCACACTAATAAATACATACTTGATACAATTATTCCTTTGTCAACAGTTGTTTTGTACTGAACTTATTCTACCGTGAAGTTTAAAATTAGTTAGTCTGCATCTTTCAATCAATTCATGTTGTAATTCCAGCCTACTTAAGCATCGTGGACAAACTGTTTTTGGTAGAGGGTCTTCAAAATGTACCTAAAAACAAGTGTTTACTTAGCTACAAGAAAGGTTGTAAAAGAAGCAGTTAATTACAGAGTAAATTGAGCTTCTATCTTAATATCTCATTATATAAAATTGAAATGCTCACAGCAAATATCATATAGCTTTTAAAATGAATATAAAAAACGTATATATTAGATTATACATTATTTTTATATTGCATGCAAATAAAATAATAAATGCAAGATAGTAAATTGAAATATTTTTACTGAGAATATTTACTTTGATGAATTTTAAAGGAGTGGTAAAAATATAAGTTAAAAAGATTCTGACCTTTTTCATTAACTACTTTGGTTATCTTATGTTAGGTTTGGTTAGGTTATGTTTAGTTATGTTATGTTAGGTTTGGTTTGCCTATGTTAGACTAACCTAAATTATGGTTATGGTAGTGAATTAATGGAAAAGATTCAAATAGGCCTAATCCAAAGTTTATAATCTTCAGTAAAATCCAGAATTGTTGGATTTTTGCAGTTTTAAAAAAAACATTGACTTAGAACTACATTTAGATATAGATATATATATTATAAAGAATCAAATATCACCGATAGGTCAGATATGTTAAATATCAATGATGTTTTTGTACCTAGTGACTTATTGCTATTAATTGTCATTTAGTTTGTTACTGATTAAGTATTGTACCTTGGGATTGGTAATTTATATGAAATTGTGTTGACTACATTTTTCTATTTTTGTTTTACTTTTACTATACAGTAACAATGTGTATATATATATATTAGGATGTAATAAAATTAAAAAACTGAGTACCCTTATATTTTTTTTTTTTTTTTTTTTGTTATTAAAACTCAATACACAACATGTTTCAACTTTTTGGTCATTTTCAAGTGTAAATTAAGTAATTTATTAATTATATATATATATATATATATATATATATATATATATATATATATATATATATATATAGAAAAGTTGTAAATCCTAGGGCTGCTATATATGATAATGTTATAATAAAAATAATAACTGAGCACCCTTACAAGGGTAAGGGTGCTCAGTTATTACTTTTTACTATAACATTATCATATATATATATATATGTTGTAATTATTTGGAACTAAAACCTAATTTATATCCTAAGAAATTGACGATTGTAATGCATTTTGATGTCCTCGTGTGCTTCTGCAATAACAAATTATTTATTTATCATTCTTCAAGCTTGTTCCTTACTGGATATATAATTTTATGTTATAAGATGAAACAAACACTCCAGTAAATAGTTTTTTTTTAATTTTGTTAGGCCTTTCGGTACCGTAACAAAGTTACCATCTTCAGACACAAAAACTAAATTAATATTGTTTACATTTGATTTATTTGAAAAACACATGATAAAATAAAAATAATACATATGGAATAGTTTAAATAAGAAAATATATATATATATAAAAATTGTATAAATTAAAAATAAAAGTGGTGAGTTTTCAAATATTCCTGGCTCGTTATTAACAAAAATTTCTTTGAATTTTTTTATATATAAGCTTTAATAAGCATCTAATTGTTCTTTATTTTAAACTTCTTTTAGTAAATTACATTTTGTAAAATTATGGTTGAAATTGATGCAGTGTTTTGCTATCGCTGATTTCTCTTCTTGATAATTTAAAAAAATAATATTTGTGTTCTTTTAATCTTGTTGAAATTTTTCTTTTGGTTTGATGACCAATATATTTTTTATTGCAATTGGCACATTCAATTTCGTAAATTCCAGACTTTTCTTCATTAATTTTGTCCTTTGGATTTCCAAGTAAATATTTTAATTTTGATGTACATTTAAACCATAAATTTTCATTAGTGTTTTTTAAAACTTTTTTGCATTACGTTTGAAAAAGATCCATATGTAACACTTCTCCAAACAGAATTTTCTTTTTCGGGTAATTGTGTTGTTCGGTTTTGTTTTTCAATTTGTTGTCTTTTGTTATTAATCATTCTTATAGTTATATTCGGGTTGAATCCATTAAAAATTGCAGTTTCTTTGATTTTTGTAATTTCTTTATTGAAATTTGAGGTAGATAAAGATGTATTAAATAATGAATTAATGAAGGGTATGTAGCTCTTTTTTTAGATGCTCGATAGAATGAATCAATTGGTATGCATCTTAAATTCTGTCTTGATTTTCTATATATCGAATATCGAATTGAATATTACCGGATGCTTTCTTTTAAGAAGGATATCTAAAAAGGGAATGGAATAGTTGTTTTAAATTTCATAAGTAAATTTGTTGGTTGGATGGAATGCATTTATATATTTTATAAAATTTTGAAGAAAATTATTTTATAAAAATTCTCATTACCGTTAAAAACTGTATACTTATATATATATATATATACAATTTTTATATATATTGATTATTTTTTAATTTAAATTATTCCATATGTTTTATTTTTATTTTACCATGTGTTTTTCAAATAAATCAAATGTAAACAATATTAATTTGGTTTGTGTGTCTGAAGATGAACTTTGTTACCGAAAGGCCTAACAAAATTAAAAAAACTATTTACTGGAGTGTTTGTTTCATCTTATAACATCAAATCAATTATATAATTGTGAAATGTATACATAGACCTAATGTACCCTATTCTCTTTGGTAACTGCCTACCTTTCAAATCTAGATAAGGCTTTAAAATCAGCAATTCTACTGATTAATAAGCCAAACAACTGTCAATAAAGACGGGAATCATTTTTTAATCCAAAATTCACCTGGAACAAAATCAGTTTAAAAGAGTTTGGTAGATGTAATATTTGAAATGAAATTATTTAGGCCTACTCCTCAGAAAACAATGATTGTAAGCTGCACGGATTGTTAAAAATGTTCCAAGCTTTTTAAAAACATTCTGTTGGGTCTTCGCCTTGGCTGGTGAAGGTCAAAACCCCAGCCCCTCTACTCTTCGGCGGAAGGGGATAGTGTCAAGTCAGAAGCGGGAAGCAACAGATGCACTCAGCTCCGTCCCCTTTCTAATTTGGTTCATTTCATTCCATTTTAACTGTCATAATTATTATAGATTAGTTTCTGGTATTATATTCATCTGCATTTACTTGTTTTATTCATTCATCTAAATTTTAACAGTTCATATTCAGTGTTTAATAAACAGTCATTTATACATTCCATTTTCAATATTTTATTCTTTAAACCTACTAACTAACCACCGTTGCGCATCAGCATGCAACCGAACATGGTCCTCCGGGCCGGACTCTAATCAAATTTAATAACTTTGCGTAACTAATAAATAACATACAGTCAGTGCGAGTAGTGACATCTTTGTTCGTCAAGTGTTGTGTTAAATTCAGTGTTCAGTGTTAACAACAGTTACAACAAACATAATCACAGTTTAACTACCTACAAACAGTGACAGTGTCTAGTGAGACTTCATTTCAAACTCATGCATCTTCATTTCAACATTTAAGAGTACTATACAGCAGAGGAACCAGGGCGTCACCTTCGGCACTCGGCAGTCAACCTACAGCAGTCTTGCAGAGTATCGATCGGTCGCCACTCCTTCGGGGAAGACATGCCATTGTGCCGGCCTCTTGCCGTTGCTTCTCAAAGGACACCGGATCGACCCTTCGTAAGTGCCTCTCACAATGACTTTATAACTTTACGACGTTCCTAAATTCCAACCCAAGACAACCCCTACAATCAGCTGATATTGATTTTCCATTCACTCTCCCTTTCAAAACGTACTCAATAGTTTGTTTACATTGCCCTGCCATTAGTTAGAATTATTACAACTGTCACACACAATTGAAGATCTTAAAGCATTAAAATCCAAAAGATGTCAACTGAAATCAAAATTAACAAACTTTAGATCATATTTAGAGTCAGACAACACCACCCAGTTAAAATTAAGGTTCAAGGATTTTGAATCACTCTGTCAATCTTCGATAAGGTAAAAAGCCAAATCGATGCCATAGAACAAGACAATCAGGATGACAAGAGGGAAAGCTTTGAAAATTCGTACCATGAATTAGCAACTAAAGCCGATGATATACTATCCACACGATCAATAAACATAAACAGTCAATCATACAATATCAAAATAGACAAGCAAATTCTATATCTAGCTAAGGATACTCAGTCAAACTGCCAGCCATTAACCTTCCAAAATTCTCAGGCAACTAAGAGGATTGGATACCATTTTACGATTTATTCCAGTCCCTCGCACACAATAATGAATCACTGTTAGATGTAGAAAGTTCCAATACCTAAAAACATCTTTACATGACACTATAAACCCATACTTTCTTCACTGGAAGCGTCATCACAAAATTACTCCACTGCATGGCTCTTTCTAAAAGAAAGATATGACAAGAAGCGAATCATAGTCAACAAACAAATAGGTTTGTTATTAATATCGATTCAATTTTCAAGGAGAATTGTACTGCTTTAACCCTCCAAGTGCTAAAAAGCCCGATCGGGACGAAATAAAGATCGTTTCCAGTGCTAAAGTCCCGATCGGGACGAAATAAACATCGCTTCACAATGCGTAATATATCTCAGTTATTAATTGTTGGATCAACATATACTTTATATAGTATTACTCGGGAATAAATGCTCTATCGAAACAATATATTACAATCTAATCTAGTGATGAATATAATCGAACATGGTTAGTCGAAAAACAGCTGTTATTTTACTCTTGACAATCGTGACTAGTTTCGCATTGTTGTTTATACTGTGCGTAGGGTCCCGTGTTTTCTTTTGATTTCGTGTTGTTTATGTATATATTTTTGTATGAAAGTTAATTGTAATTAGTATTTAGAAGTAATTATGAGTGAATTAAGTAATTCCAGTGCTATTAGAAATGTTTTGAACGATGAAGATAGTGATTATAGATTTTAGATACGTTGTTTTTATTGTTTATATTGAAAATAAATTTTCATATCATTGTAAATAAGGGCTATGTGTAACAAACAGTTGGAAACAACAGTAATATTGTGTTTTTTGATTTTTTTTATTTATAATTGTGAAAAAATATGACTGTAACAATGTTTTTCAAAAAGTGCAATTTTTTCTCTTATGAAAAGTTTCAAACAATACATTTTAATAATTTTTTTATGTACAATAAAGAGCAAATTTGTAGTATTTTTTTAAATCAGAATTGAATGGAGAACGGTTTGTATATAATGGAATTACTTGTGGGTCGTTACTATATGCTAATAAATAGACGCTAAGTGAAAAATTGAAAAAAATGCTGTTGAAATATTTACAAAAAGTGGTCTATAACTGAGACACCATTAGAGGTAAGTGTTCAAACTTATTTTATTATTGTTCTACATGTTCTACTGAATAAAATGATATATAATAAACTATATTATATATCATATAAAACTATATTATATATCATATAATATATACTAGTTTTAATAAAAAAAATTGAGTTAAATAAAGAAATTTAGCAGTATACGCGGGCAAGCAAAAATGGCCTAGCACTGAGGTGGAAAAAATCAGCACTTATAGGGTTAAGAAGCCTTCTTGCCACAATAAACCAACATTTGAGATGTTTAAAAATCTTAGGTCAGCCCACAGACAGTTGAGATACAGTACCATCTTAATATACATATTAAGTAAAAAATTAGATATGTACACACTTAAACACTGGGAGACTCAAAACACCACTCAAGAGTTGCCCAAAATGCAAACTTTCTTAGGATTTCTCAACAGTAGGTGCCAAATCCATGAAGCCATCAACCAATTTAAGACAAATAATCAACCCCAGCTAAAAGAAACTAATACAAAGCAGGGACAATCCAAGGGTAGCTTTGAGAGTCGTAAAGAACCCTACATGTTGAGCCACTTGTCAACAAGTGATAAATGTAGTTTATGCAGCAATGAATACAATAAAAAGCCTCAATTTGTGTACCAACTGTTTCAACAAGGCACACAATAACTCATCATGTTTGTCTGGAACATGCAAAATCTGTTCGAAACGTCATAATAATTGTGTGTTAACTATAAAAGCAGTGTGTGTACAGCCTCAACTATTACCTAAGGACACCGTTCAACTAAACAAACATGATACATCAACTGTTACAAAAGCAGACACTTTTTTATTAACTTCTAAATCTTCAACTACCTCAAATGTACTACTATCTACAGCAGTAATCTATGTCCAAGACAGTCACGGTACCAATCATCTCTGCCGTTCCTTATTGGACAATGGATCCTAAACAAATTTCATAACCAATAAAATGGTACAAATAGTCCGTTTAAAGAAATCCAATAATAATCCATTAACATAAGTGGGATTAGTAACAAACCATCTTACACAACAGAGAGTGTGACCTGAAACATCACATCCAGATGTACAAGCTACAAAGGAGCAGTTGGAGTTCCAGACCATCCCAACAATAACTCAAGACATGCCAACATCACAAATAGATACGTCAGCATGGAAATTGCCACCATGAGTCCATCAGGCCGATCCTGACTTAGGAAGTACGGGGCCAATTGATATGCTGCTAGGTGGAGAAATATTCTTCAGACTGCTGTGTGTCGGGCAGTTTATTCCAGCACCAGGAGCTCCCATCCTACAAAAATCGTTGTTGGGATGGATAGCTGGAAGCAAGGTCACCTCAAATGAATCCAACCAATCATCTCTATGCCTGTTAGCTACAACAGACAAGCTTCATTCTCAAATGAAGAAATTTTGGGATATTGAAGAAATCAGCGACACCAATACCAGAACTACAGAAGATGGCTGTGTGAAGAACATTACGTAAAAAGCACTAAACGTAATAAACAAGGCCGATACATCGTAAGCTTGCCACTAAAAGATAATATCCATGAAATAGAGGACACCTACAATCAAGCTCTTACTTGACTACAAAGTACAGAAAGAAAACTCAAAATTAATCCCAATTTAAAAGCATCCTATAATTCTTCCAGCCATATCTAATATGGAAAGTTTAATAATCGAAGAGGAACACAAGGGGACTTTACATGCATGACCGCAATTAACACTTGCATCATTAAAACTGCGCTTTTGGCTTATAGGAGGACGAAATGCAGTGAGAAGAATAATACAAAGATGCGTTAGATGCTTCAAGGTAAACCCAAGCTGCTGTCAACCACTAATGGGTAACCTACCAAAGGACAGGATTATTTCTTCTCGCCCATTTTTGACCACTGGATTATTGTGGGTCTGTGTACACAAAAACAAGTCAGTTATGAATGCTAAATTGATAAAATTATACATAGCCGTTTTTGCGTGCTTCTCAATCAAGGCTATACATCTGGAGTTGGTGTCTGACTTATCAACAGAAGCTTCCCTTGGGAACTTCAGAAGGTTTACTTCAAGGCGTGGCCTCTGCAAGCATATATATTCTGACAACGAAACAAATTTTGTTGGCGCCTTCAGAGAAATACAGGAAGTCGGAAGATTACTGAAAAATGAAGAACATAGAAGAACAATGATTAATGCCACTGCAAAAGAAAACATAAACTGGCACTTCATTCCACCTCACTCCCCTCATTTCGGTGGTCTGTGGAAGGCAGGAGATGTAAGGAATCAAGAATTAAGAACCATTTATTTCAGTTGACAAACTTCTAATTTGAATAGGACATGTCAATAAATAAACCAAATGACCAAGACCTTGGAACAGCCTCCCTTGAAGAAATTTAAATAATAAATTAAGACTTCCACTAGGCTATATATCTCTTTTGTGGTAATATTCCTGGCCAACAAGAAATATTTATCAGTAATGTTTATCTTGTACTGTTCTGGTCAATCAATAGTCCATGACGAAGATTTTAAAAAATCTACTTTTCCTGTATAAGAAAAGGAAAAACAAATGTTCTTAATAAGTTCTCTTACATTTTTGAAAATAATTGAGGAAATCACCTGCATATCAAATTTAAAACAATCTTTTAAGACTCAAAACCACATAACACAACATCTATAGAAAACAAAATCATAAATCAAATTATAAAGTTGGCTTAATATTATTGCAATGATCCTATGCAATATTATTGTATTATACATAATCAAATATTAGTAATATGTTAACAATCAATTATGTAATTGTGAAATATATACATAGACCGAATGTATGCTATTCTCTCCGGTAACTGCCTACTTTTCAACCGACCATCACTTTAATCGGTCCCTTTATCCAAATTAGTGACTTATTTTTAACCTGCCTTTTTTCTTTGAATCATACAGGCCTGTTTATTGTTGCCTGCTTCATTCCTCAAAAGAAATATAATTATTACTGTATTACTAGTTTACCTAGAGCTTCTGTGGCATGTTGACTTTTGGAATATGTTGGAAATATAGAAGTTTTAGGATATGTTGGTTTGTATTGTGTGCCTTTATGATTAATTACAGTAAGCGTTTTGTGGGTAGTCATTTTCAACTTTTTTTCTCAATATACACATATAATGGACTAACTTTGAAAGTACTAAAAAAATTGAGGGGAAAGCTGGGAAATCTACGAAAATAAGGAAAAACTGAGCAATTTTTTTGCTTCTACATCCATTATTGTTGGTGTAAATATATTGTTGTGTGTACTCAAATTGAGCGGAATAGCTTCCTGATCACAAATATAGAAGAGTTTTGCAATCGGAAAATTATGAAGAAGCGTGTTAGAGCCGGAAATGTGCTGGTTTCAGTATGGTTGTTAGGTTTGGTAAAGTTATGTTAGGTGTCATTTAGGTTATTGTATATAAATAATACATTTTGTGAGCAAGTTAATTTTTATCAACAAAAATATATTAGGCCTATATATAGTGATTACGGCAGATAGGCCTATTATTAATTAAAAAGGCTACAAAATTAACTATACCTCTAGTTCAAGTTATAAGTAGAGGAGATGTGCATATTTAAGTTGGAATCACACAATTAGCCTATTAGAAGTTTTTGGGACTTTACACAGCTGAAGGCTATTCTGAATACTGTTCTAGATGAAAAAATTGATGATGGCATTTTCCTTATTATCTAGGCTATCAAGACAATTTCTCTCCGAGATCTCATTAAAATTTGCCATGGTGAGGTAAAAAGTTAAATAAATTTATATTGAGTTTATACAGAATAGCCCATTCTAATTAACCTTATTTGAATTAAAGTTGTCGTAATCAGATGATAAACTAATGTAGGCCTAGAATGACCAGTTACTGGTTGATAAGTCTTAGGGAGATGTGTTTGAAGGTTGTGTGACTTTTTGAACATTAACCCATTGTGGATCACTGACAAGCTAAGCTCGCATAAAACAATCAGCTTTTACTTTTAGCTCCAAATAGTTACATTAGACTCTACTAGGTTGTGAAAGCGTCTGTATTCATGAACAAGTATTTTTTTAAGTGGGGTTCCTTTATAAAAACTTTCATTAATATCTAATAATCACAGTAGAATGTTAAAGTAAAGGAAGCAGTTTATATTTTGTTCAGTAATATAATACTGTACGGTATTTAGTTTAGATATAGTGCGTTTCTGTCCATGTTGGTGCACCAATATAGCAAGGACACAGAGGTTAGTGAAACAGGCACACAGGACTAAGGAGGCCGTTGTTGTCGTCAAGCCGTCTATTCGATGACTCAGACATTGTTATCTCTTTGCCCAAACTGCACACACAATATTTAGATTATGACTCTGACATCGTCTCGGACACCCTACCTATAACTTGGCTCTCCACTTGTTGCCACTGCTATATCGCCGCTACGCTAGCAAGCCACTGTTACATCTTAGCAATTACCTGCAGTTTTATTGCGGCACGCTGATACTGTTCTGCCGCCGGTGCACAAATTAATTCACGCAAACCCACTGGGGTGTACACGTCTAAATAAATCAATCTGCAATGGGTTAAGAAATGTGCTCAAGCCCATAGTTTCAGCGTATTTTAAAGGATATAATATTTTATCAGCAGTGAACGTTCTAACAGGATGGTCGACCAATCAACCAGTAGATCTGCAAAAGCAATACTAAAATAGTTTTACTTACGGTAATTGGTAAATATTCATTTATTTTCTTAGCAAGCTGCCTTCTTGCCCCTTCTTCTCCATAAATATGTATCACATTCTTACTCATTTCTGAACATAATCTACAAATAAATCCAGTAATAACTGCATTATCAACACTGCCCATGTTTAACTAATTAGGAAATAATTGGTCTAAGAAGGTTGGCTCTTTATAATTTTGATCATGTAGTTGTCCAATCTATAAACATTCAGGAAGGAGTCTTTAAAAATAATTACTTAACTGACGTAGCACATTGTAATTACATTAACAGGTTCAATTAAAATCAAATCTGACGCATAAATGTAATATTTAGTTAGGTCATTAACTTTTAACTTAACCCATCATCTTGTAAGTACGTTTCACAAAGGCCTAATTGTCAGAAATGGTAATTGTCCAATTCCCTGCCTTCGTCCTACTTCTGTAACCTTCGGTCTCTCTAAGTAAATATTGAAATTCACAACACAAACTGTAAAAAAATACTATTATTCATTGGTACTCAGTATTACTTTATTTATGTTATGCTTGCTGATCTTAATTTTAATTATTCTTTATTCTCAGTTCAAGTTGGACGGACAGCTGATAGAATCAACCAATCAACGTAAGTCGTTGACTGTAATGATTGGTTGTTCATGTTCAGTTCATACCTAGTTCCCAGTTGTGTGTTAGTGTAAACCGTATCAAAATAGTCCGATGACATTTTAGGCGGTGTTGCCAAATCGTTTCTGAGAATCACCAAACCACAAGGTATCCTCTATGACAGGTATGCGTATGCTCAATACTGTCAATTAAATTGGCGTTTTGTTTACAAAACAACTGTATGATAATATTTAAAAGTATGTAAAATGTATGTCATGTATGTAAAATGGTGTATGCTGTAAATAAATAAAATAAATAAATAAAGAACTTAAGAACGTTGTGGTAAAATTAACTATGCTAAGTGTTAATCATGTAATTGTTTATAGCATTATTATAACATAATTATATTATATACTATAGAAAGTACTATTAAATGTTTATCAAGTGAAGTAGCTGTTTTTATCCGTAATTATATCACTAAATATATATGTCATATATATATATATGAAATGGGGGTATGCCCACCCATACAAGCACGGTTTTACTAACCCACCCAACCCACCCATACAGGCACAGTGTTACTGACCCAACTGCACACCCATACAAGCACGGTAATACTAACCCACCCGCCCACCCATACAGGCACAATGTTACTGACCCACCCGCCACTGTTACTATCACCCATACAGGCTTATGGTGTACCACTGTACTTTTATGGGTGGGTGGGTGGGTCAGTACCCCCTTCCGTGTATGGGAAGGCGGGTGGGTCAGTACCACTGTATGTGTATGGGAGGGCGGGTGGGTCAGTACCACTGTACGTGTATGGGAGGGTGGGTGAGTCAATACCACTGTACGTGTACGGGAGAGCGGGTGGGTATATATATATAACCAAAACACGTGCATTATAACACAAACGCGGTAACTATTTAGATATCACGACGAGACTGCGTAGTACACTGGAACGACATATTGTCGTCACACACTAGCGATTACTATACAGTATATCACTAGGGACACGAAAATAACACACACACAATTTAAGTACACGAGCGTTTATTCACCTTGAAACACAATAACACTGAACTCACAACTCACAATGATTTGCACTACCGCAATATCCGAGTTGTTCCACACTAACGAACTGAACAATCACTCACTGACTGAAAACTCAAAACTGAAAAACTAGCAGCGGTGCAGCCGCCTTATATACATTTGTTACAATCTAGAACTTCAAGAACAAACTTGACCCCGAAGGCTCCAGAAGCCATGGAACATATTACAACAAAAAGAAATTAATAGAACATTCTGTCGTCAATATGTCAAAATACGACAGTATGATATCTTTTATCCTATAATTGTCAAAAGTTTAATATTAAAGCATAAATAAAATAAGTTTATTGTTTTAAGTAGTCTATTTGGTAATATTTACACATAACTATTAATTATAACATAAAAGTTGTATAGCTTCATGAAGCTACTGGAAAGTTCTAATGTAACCTATATGATTCTACTCATACCTGGTAATTCAAATTATACTATTATGTAATATTTAATATATTTACAATTAATTGAGCCTATTACTACGTAGCCTAACATAAATAACATAATATAGCAAATCTTAAACATGATTTGAAGGTTTTACAAAGTTAGGTTACATAATAATAGGCCTATTACTAGGCTAGCCTACATACGACAATTGTCCCCCCTAAAACCTTCAATATCTGTTTTATACATTTCTTACTTTTCTAGGTCTTAAATTATATCTATTCCTAAGTTTAAAATCTTCATCATGCTGATCATCCAGAAGTATCGGTGTTCGTTGATCTTCGTTGGATTCAGCAGCTTCATCACCAGCCTGTGAAGGAGGTATCCATGGCTGATCCTCATCTTCGGCTTGGGTGTTCTCTCGAAGAGTCCGAGGTAGTATCTTCAGCTCCGAAGCGTGGACTTTGATCGGTGGATCGGATTTCAGGAGGTACACTCCATTCCCCAGCTTCCTTTCCACCTCAAATGGCCCGAGCCACTTTCGAGCCATTCCCGCATGGAACTTCTGAAGTTTGTTGCTCTGGGAATAATTTCGGCGAAGCACTAGTGTACCTGGCCTGAAATCAGTTTCTTCAGGCTCATCATTATTCTCCGCCTCTCTCCTTGAACGAATTTCTGCCTGACGATTCATGCGTTGAATCTTGATTTGATTTTCATCATTCCAGGCAGCAGGATCCACCGGTTCCTCTTCTCGTCCGTGGATGATATTCCAATCACCGGTTCTTTTTTCTTATTGATGACGTTTGTATTTCCAACACCACAGTTTGTGTCTTCTTCACAATAGTGACCAATTTTTGTTGCAGAGGAAAATCCTTCCATGTCTATCTCAGAAGAATCACGATTAGATTTTGAACTTTCATTCTCAGGAACAGGAGATGAACCACTTCTTTCCCCTCTTGGGGAGTTTGAGATAGGGGATAAACTACTTTCTGGAGTGGTTGGAGGTGTGTTCTCCATTACAGGGGCAGCCTCATTGACAACTAATGGAGTTGGTGCATACGGAGGAGGCAAAGGCGGTGGTGGAAGGGGTGGTGGAAGTAAAGTGGGAGGCTGAGGGGCCTTGTAGATTACAGGATGGGCACTGGCAGCTAGGGATGGGAAATGTAGTTCATCAGACGGAGTTAGTTCACTCCGGAGTTATAATGACTCGGAACTAGTTCCGCGGAGTCGTTCCAACTCCGAACGTGGTTCCAGTTCAACGTGGAGCGAAGCTCAAGTGAGTCGCTCCGAGTGGATTCGCGCGCATCGCGTACTTCACTCCTTTGTTTTGATCGTTCCAACAACTCTGGAACTATGTTAGTTCCATGGAGTGGGGAGAGATACGTCGACACTGCAGCTGCTCTGACTGTGGTTGCGCGCGCATCTCATTCTCACTCCTTTCTGTCGGTAGTTCCAAAAAGATAGAAATCCAGTCTATTATTGCATTGTTTTAGGTTATATCCAGCTAACAATTTGAATTGTGTATTTTAATTATTTTACAAAGAAAAAGTATGAATGTCTTAGGAATTTTCCAGCAGAAAGTAAAGTATTGTATATTTTATATGCGTATATTTATGACATATAATACTCATTTATTCTAGTTCCGAAATGAACTAGTTCCGCACTAGCACTCGGAGTTGGAGCTGTAACTCCTTAACCGGAGTAGTTCCTTTGTTGTCGTTCACTCCGGAGTTACCCATCTCTACTAGCAGCACTTGCAAATGGCAACTCAGGTGGTGATGAAGATGGCAGACTATCAACTGGAATAGATGATGAGGGAGCTGGACTGCCAGGAATAGTTTCTTCACAAAGTAAACTCTCCAAATTTGTATCTGTCTCTTCCACTTAATTACCTTCTTCTTTTATTTCAGCACCTTTCATATCTAATTCGTTTAATTCATCAACGATTTCTTCTGTTTCACATTCTTCTTCTTTAGATAAAGATGGGATAGCACATTCATCTTTATCAAATTCAGTTTCTTCTTTTTCATTTCAATAGCTTCTAAAACAATTTCTTCGTCCATTTCTACTTGCTCTGTTACTTCTTCAACATCCACCTTCATATCACCATTATCAATTTCAATGGTCTCATTTGACTGACTTTCCTCAACTACGGTACTTCTTCTTTCATTATACATTCTTGTTCTCCCTCACTTTCATCTTCGTTGTTGGATACATTTTCATGTTCGCACACCTCTTCAATTATTTTACAACTACTGATTTCTAACTGATCATTGTCATCACTTTCTATTGATTGAGACATCTGTGCTTCGGCATTATCCTCATTTTGAGATTCATCACTTTCTTGACTAGTTTCAGAAGCACTATCATTACCTTTTGCAAGTGATAGTAAATCATCATCTTTTTTATGAGCTGGTTCTGGGAGTTCAGAGAGAAGATCTACATCATTACTATCTTCCTCCTCTGTAGACTAGGAAAGAGCTCTTTGAATAGCACTTATAATTGGATCATCTTCAGTTTCAACATCATTTTGAAATTTCGAGAATGATTCAACCATATCAATTACATCAGATTCTAAACTTTTAACTTTAGTATCCAATTTTATATAATTTTCGCTTATCTTATTGTTTAGGGAAACCAATTCATTCTTTATCTCTGTTGACTGGGCTGCTAGCTTTTCTGACTGGGCTGCTAGCTGCACCGAAATTTGCGCGATTATGGTACTCACCATATCCGTCGGCGCTGCTGGTGGTGGGGGCTCCTGATAGTCGAACTCCTCTGGGTTCTGTCCTTTATCCTGTACGTCCTGGCGTAAACGTAACTCGAGGTAACATTTTCCGCCGCCCGTCGGCAAACCACGCTCCTCCAGTGCCACGCGCAACATCGCCGTTGTCATTTGGTCGATTTTCATCCTGTAGTAATATCCTGTCACGGTCGCCAATTGTCGTCACACACTAGCAATTACTATACAGTATATGACTAGGGACACGAAAATAACACACACACAATTTAAGTACACGAGCGTTTATTCACCTTGAAACACAATAACACTGAACTCACAACTCACAATGATTTGCACTACCGCAATATCCGAGTTGTTCCACACTAACGAACTGAACAATCACTCACTGACTGAAAACTCAAAACTGAAAAACTAGCATCGGTGCAACCGCCTTATATACATTTGTTACAATCTAGAACTTCAAGAACAAACTTGACCCCGAAGGCTCCAGAAGCCATGGAACATATTACAACAAAAAGAAAGTTATAGAACATTCTGTCGTCAATATGTCAAAATACGACAGTATGACATCTTTTATCCTATAATTGTCAAAAGTTTAATATTAAAGCATAAATAAAATAAGTTTATTGTTTTAAGTAGTCTATTTGGTAATATTTACACATAACTATTAATTATAACATAAAAGTTGTATAGCTTCATGAAGCTACTGGAAAGTTCTAATGTAACCTATATGATTCTACTCATACCTGGTAATTCAAATTATACTATTATGTAATATTTAATATATTTACAATTAGTTGAGCCTATTACTACGTAGCCTAACATAAATAACATAATATAGCAAATCTTAAACATGATTTGAAGGTTTTACAAAGTTAGGTTACATAATAATAGGCCTATTACTAGGCTAGCCTACATACGACAATTGTCCCCCCTAAAACCTTCAATATCTGTTTTATACATTTCTTACTTTTCTAGGTCTTAAATTATATCTATTCCTAAGTTTAAAATCTTCATCATGCTGATCATCCAGAAGTATCGGTGTTCGTTGATCTTCGTTGGATTCAGCAGCTTCATCACCAGCCTGTGAAGGAGGTATCCATGGCTGATCCTCATCTTCGGCTTGGGTGTTCTCTCGAAGAGTCCGAGGTAGTATCTTCAGCTCCGAAGCGTGGACTTTGATCGGTGGATCGGATTTCAGGAGGTACACTCCATTCCCCAGCTTCCTTTCCACCTCAAATGGCCCGAGCCACTTTCGAGCCATTCCCGCATGGAACTTCTGAAGTTTGTTGCTCTGGGAATAATTTCGGCGAAGCACTAGTGTACCTGGCCTGAAATCAGTTTCTTCAGGCTCATCATTATTCTCCGCCTCTCTCCTTGAACGAATTTCTGCCTGACGATTCATGCGTTGAATCTTGATTTGATTTTCATCATTCCAGGCAGCAGGATCCACCGGTTCCTCTTCTCGTCCGTGGATTCTATTTGGTAATATTTACACATAACTATTAATTATAACATAAAAGTTGTATAGCTTCATGAAGCTACTGGAAAGTTCTAATGTAACCTATATGATTCTACTCATACCTGGTAATTCAAATTATACTATTATGTAATATTTAAGATATTTACAATTAATTGAGCCTATTACTACGTAGCCTAACATAAATAACATAATATAGCAAATCTTAAACATGATTTGAAGGTTTTACCAAGTTAGGTTACATATAGGCCTAGTACTAGGCTAGCCTACATACGACAATATGGGCGAAATTAGCTGGTTTGTTTATTCTATTAAATACTGGTAATTAAATACACCAATTACATAGAAGCATTCACCTGAATAGTTAAGCAAGTAATTTACTACTTATCAGCTCAGCTGGAATTATAATTATGGGAATTAGAACAGTATTTTGTGTTTATTTTTACAATTTCGCCAATGTGACGTCATTTGAGATGTGCATGATACCTACCGTTTCCTTTTCTATGTACCGTGGTTTATAATAATAAATGATAGTGTTTGTTTACTGCAACAGATGTTTAGACAAATCATCAATATTTTCAACGAATTTATAACTGACAACATTGATGTGTTAGAAGTGAGGAGAGGGGCTTCACATGCCACATCTATCATCGGACTATTTTGGTGTGGTTTACACTAGAGGTTTACCACATGCTGTTGCATGTGAAGCCCCCTCCTCACTTCTCGCCCAGCAATGTTGTCAAACATAAATTCATTGAAAATATGAATGATTTGTCTGTCTTCTAAACATCTGCTTCAGTAAACAAATAACATAATTTATTATTTAAATTAATATAAAGCTGTACAAATTTATATTATTAATACATATCATAGTTAAGTTTACTCCTACCTTTTAGAGGACTTTAATTAGTATAATTCAATTAGTTTGTAAACAAAATACTAATTAGATTGACAGCATTGAACATATGCATACTTGCCGTAGATGAAACATGTGGTTAGGTGGTTCTCAGAAACGATATGGCAACACCGCCTAAAATGTCATCGGACTATTTTGGTGTGGTTTACACTAGGAGGGTTTACAATTACAAACTGCATGCGGCCCCTTGTGTGTTTAGTGTTCATGAATTTTTAGACTTTGACTATAAAATTATAGTCAAGCCGTTCTAACTTTACCTCTGAGTTTTGTAGGCTAAACTTGAAAACCGACATAGGCAACGTCGCATCCAGACCGTCACAGCCCTCCTCTAAATTATACATCCGGGGACTCACAACTAGGAATAATGTTGGAAGGTACAAATGTTTTTTTTAAGTGGGAATGAAAATCTTTTTAGTGTTTAACTGGGAAATATTTTTTTCTGATTATGAGTGTCAAAAAACTAAGGCAATCGGACAATTTTAAGTTATAAAAACTATCAGGCACTAGTTGTGATTCATCTAGACCGGAAACAAATTAGCCGTGGGACAGGAAAGAGCCAAGCGCTCAAGATATACAACGTTGTAATGCCTTAACCGGTGAAAGCACTCTTAATGAAAATTAAATTTGTGGAATTTTACTAAAAAATTACTTTCTATTTACAACCTAACCAATTCCATCAAGAATATACAGCAGAAAATATACAATGTTGCCATGTTGTACTCCCCACAGAGGTAAAGTTAGAACAGCTGGACTATAACACAGACCAAACGTAATACCACAGACTTTACTCATGGACTATTATTGGTCTGAGCTAAAAGAGAAGTACGTACAACTCACGATTCAAATGATTTATTCAGCCATTAAATTTTTACAAACAATAGGCCAAGTCATATAAAATAAAAAGCATACATCATGCAGCATTCAAATTATTCTAATTGCTAAATAACCTAGGTTCTAACTAATAAAGAAAGAAACATGCAAAATCATAATAAAAAAAACAAACTTGCAAATCATCATGTGCCAAACATTAAAACTTGCAAATCATTGTGCCAAATATTCGAAACATGCAAATCATCATGCCAAATATTTGTGGAAACATATCCTCAGAAGTTTAGCCCTAACCTATAAATACTCCCTCAAGCATTTGTGGTCTAAGTTGAAATATTCATCAAGACAGTAAATTGGATCGTCTATGAGCCAATTTTTTAGCACCTTTGACAATTTTGAATTTGGAAGAGCCCTTATAGATAGCGGTAGCTTATTATACAATCTAATACCTGTAACAGGAAAACAAGATGAGGATTTATACAATCTAAGTCTAGACATAAAAATATTTAATTGAGAAATAATATACTACCTTGTTCAATCACTTTTATTTCATATACTACATGTTTCAATCCTTAGATTATCTTCAGGTGTATATTGCAACAAATCTTGAAGGCATCAATAAAAATTTAAATTAGTTAAAACTTATTAACCTGATTTTTTTATTTAAGTTTTTCATTTATTGTTGTACAATTATTACCATTATTTAAAATTCTTTTTTATTTATTCATCCATATATTTATTGAATATATTTTAATTTGATTTATTAGCTAATTTAACAAATTAGAGTGCCGATTTCTAGAACAGACTTTACAAAGACAGCATAGTTGTTTATTTTAGCTTATAAGAGGTTTTAGTGGAAATAAAAATGAAAATGACCTTACTGATTGGCCGTAATAATAAATGTAAACAAACAACATAGGAGATAATATATACTTTTCTACACAGAGATAAGATGCAGGCGCAGCTCAATGGGCAACATGAGAACTACAAGATCAGTCGCATGTTAGAGGGTACAACAGTGGTGGGATTAACGGTTACTAAAACGTATGGTAGGTATCACGCGCATCTGCCCCCACTACTGTTTGAAGGAGCAGCTTAGCTGAAAGCAGTTGACATACCTCACTGTGTATATTGCATTATGTCAACTTTAATATCACTATTAATGTTGACATAATAGTGTCACATTAAAGTTGTCGTATGTAGGCTAGCCTAGTACTAGGCCTATATTTATTTATTTATTTATTGAACCAACGGCAATGCCTTTTTAAACAAAGATTAACAAACATGCAAAAATAACTGTTGTACACTAACAATTATATGAAAAAACATATGACTATAAGAAGTAACAAACAATAGAAAAACTACGCAGTAAAGTAAATAAATAGTAACAACGAACATGTTTAAACTAATATAAACTTTCAAAATTCAACAATGAAAAGACTAACGCTAACTAGACTAAACAAATGATAACAATAAACCAATACTGAAAGCAAATAACAAAATAACTAGCGTTATAATGAAAGTGTGTAAGTGTAATGTAATCGGATGAAGTGTGTAGGTGTGTGGATGTGCGTGCGTGCGTGCGTGCGTGCGTGCGTGCGTGCGTGCGTGCGTGCGTGCGTGCGTGTGTGTGTGTGTGTGTGTGTGTGTGTGTGTGTGTGTGTGTGTGTGTGTGTGTGTGTGTGTGTGTGTGTGTGTGTGTGTGTGTGTGTGTGTGTGTGTGTGTGTGTGTGTGTGTGTGTGTGTGTGTGTGTGTGTGTGTGTGTGTGTGTGTGTGTGTGTGTGTAAAAGTTGGCAGGGTGTGAGTATTTATAGGTGAGTGGAAGGAGGGTAGAAGGTTAGGAAGGAGCGAGGTGAAAAAGGTTTACAGACAAGATAAGTCCATCATTTTTAGCTTCTTCTTAAATGCATGGATGCTGTCAAAGTGGAAGTCAACCTGACCAGAGATAGCATTTCCGATGCTCATTAGGCGAGGGAGTGGACTGTTCTTCAGATAGTTTCTGCTGTGGGCTCTTCTTATGAACGGCTCAGAGGATCTAGTAGTTCCTGGAACACGAAACTCAACTAGCTGCAGAAGTTCTGGGCAGTCAAGAATTCCACGAATCAACTTGAAGAGGAACACAGCATCAGCAACAGCTCTCCGATGCTCCAAAGGCCGCAGGTTGAACTTCAGAAGCTCGAATTGATCAACAGGCACATCCCAGCAACGATAGCCCAGCGAGAACCCCATCATTCTAATGAAGCGACGCTGAATTCCCTGAAGTCTGGTTATGTGAATGTCTAGGTAAGGTCACCATACGACGCCGCCGTATTCTAGGACTTGGAGTACAAAGGACTTATACAAAAGACCCAGTGAATGTGCTGAAAGATCGCTCTTCGCCACTCTGGCAATAAGACCGATGACTCGTCTAGCTTTTGTGCAGATGTCATCAATGTGTTGCTCACAAGATAAAGAGGATGTGAGATGGATACCAAGGTCTCTTATGTCACTACAACGTTCCAGGGTTGCTCTATCAGCAGTGTAGTTGTTGACAACAATGTTTCCCCTTCTACTGAAAGTAATTACTTTACATTTCTCAACATTAAGAGACATCTGGTTCATCTCACACCAATGCATAACATGATTAAGGGACCTCTGCAGAACATCACAGTCTTCTCTAGTCTTGATCGGGTAGAACAGCTTAATATCATCAGCATATAGTAGAAACTTAGATTCAATACTCTCAGTAATATCATTGATGAAGACATTAAAAAGATAAGGTCCAAGCAGGGAACCCTGAGGAACCCCGGATTTCACTGGGAAGGCATCAGACATACCGGAGCTATATTTCACTACTGAAAATCTATCACTCAAATAGCTATTAATCCAGGTTAAAAGAGGCTCGCAGACTCCATATCCTTTCAGTTTTTGAATCAACAACTTGTGGCACACCTTGTCAAAAGCCTTACTAAAATCTAGGTAAATGGCGTCAACCTGCAGGCCCTGAGAGAAACAAGTGTACATAAAATTACTAAACACCACGAGGTTGGTAACTGTAGAACGGCCGGGTGAGAAGCCGTGTTGCTCTACAACTATGATGTTTCTAAAGACAGGTTTCAACCTATCTAAGACAATGGCTTCAAATATTTTGACAATGGGTGACTGAATAGTTATGGGCCTATGATTACGAACGTCGCTTCTCTCACCAGCCTTGAAGATGGGTGTAACGTAGCTTGTTTTTAACCCGGACGGAAAGACACCGCACTGGAGACTACTATTAATTAAGCAGGCCAGGTCCGCACTCAATAAATCACCACAGTATCGCAACACTCGAGGGGGAATACAATCAGGACCACAGCCCTTGGACACATCCAGAGAATCAATAAGTCTTTTAACTTCAGAGGGTGACGTCGTAATTTTAGAGATGTGTAGGTTATTTTCCTTATCGGGAAAGTCAGGAATGCAAGCACTACAGTCATTGAAAACATTAGAGAAATGCTTGGCAAACAGATTGGCCATCTCATCAGGATGGTTAGCCTCATCAGGCCCAAGTCTAACCGAGGAAGAACAATTTGCTGTGCGCCTAATATTCTTTACATGGGACCAAAAAATCTTCGGGTTCCTGGGTAAGATGTCATCAATGTGAGAAATATACGACTGATAGCATTGAAAGGATTTTATCCTGCATGTGTTCCGGGCTTGGGAAAATTTGAGATAATCACTTTCTAGGCCAGATTTCTTGTAATTTTTGTGAAGTACCTTCTTCATAATCACCTGCTCCCTTAGCTGCTTATCAAACCACGCTGGAAAGGAAGATTTGTTAACCCTCTTCAGAGGTGTGTGCGACTTGATAATATTGCTCAAAGAAGTGAGGTAACTATTAAAAGTGGTTTCTACACTCGAGTGAAGTGAGGCAACATCAATATGTAATTTGGATAAATCCGATCTTATCTGTTGTAAGTCGCATTTGAAGTAGTTGGGGGCATACGATGACTTCCCATCAATGGAAAGTTCGGATTCCATAGCAAGGTCAAATTCGATGGCTGGATGGTGCAAATCCTCACAAGCGAGCAAATCCTGAGCCTTGCAACAGCGAATATTGGTATTCGCAAAAATCAAATCCAGTTTGTTTCCTTTATCATTCAATATGTCGTTACATTGCTCAAGATCATGACTGCACAAAACATCGTACAGGAGATTTTCAGACGCTTCAGGTGAGACAGAATTTCTTAGATTAAAATCCCCTAGAACTATGATGTAATCATATTGAGAAGTTGCCAAGATAAAGTCGTCGAATGCATCACAGAATGACTGGAATTTAGATAAGGATGATCCGGGAGGAATGTAGGCGACACATAATAAAAGATTCTTTTGAAGTTCCAGCCCGACTTCAAGAAACAGTGCTTCAAATCTCAAAGCAGGATAATTGTGAACTTTGACATCTGAAAGAGCGGGAACGGCCACTAATACACCACCACCACCAACCTTATCACTAGTATCCGAAGACCTGTCGCATCTAAATATCCTGTGGGGACCCCCACCAAACTCTCCATCACAAACAGAGGCATCCAACTTAGTTTCCGTGAGGATGACAAAATCATAGGGCGAAGAGTTGAAGTTCTGAGTAAAGTTTGGTAACTTAGATCTAATGCCATTAATATTTTGGTAGTAAAAACTAATTCTAGCATTGCCGTTGGTAAATATTAGTTTTTTTGGTTTAGGGTAACAATTTTAGGAGTGCCATTACGATACTTTATTGAAAGATTGTGCTCACCAGCTGAAATCCTAGTTTCGAGCTCCTTTCTCAGCTTGTCCAGAGTTTTCAGCTCGAGTGGAGTACGATCACGGGAAAGTTTAAGATCTCTTAGAAGGGGATTTTGTGCTACAATCCTGTCAGAGGAAAATCCCTCAATCACCTTGTTTTTATCGGCTTCAGAGGCAAAGATTACTTTAATCGGCCGTATTTTATCACTAACTGGTTTGCCAATTCTATATGTAACCTAACTTGGTAAAACCTTCAAATCATGTTTAAGATTTGCTATATTATGTTATTTATGTTAGGCTACGTAGTAATAGACTCAATTAATTGTAAATATATTAAATATTACATAATAGTATAATTTGAATTACCAGGTATGAGTAGAATCAAATAGGTTACATTAGAACTTTCCAGTAGCTTCATGAAGCTATACAACTTTTATGTTATAATTAATAGTTATGTGTAAATATTACCAAATAGACTACTTAAAACAATAAACTTATTTTATTTATGCTTTAATATTAAACTTTTGACAATTATAGGATAAAAGATATCATACTGTCGTATTTTGACATATTGACGACAGAATGTTCTATAACTTTCTTTTTTTTGTAATATGTTCCATGGCTTCTGGAGCCTTCGGGGTCAAGTTTGTTCTTGAAGTTCTAGATTGTAACAAATGTATATAAGGCGGCTGCACCGCTGCTAGTTTTCAGTTTTGAGTTTTCAGTCAGTGAGTGATTGTTCAATTCGTTAGTGTGGAACAACTCGGATATTGCGGTAGTGCAAATCATTGTGAGTTCAGTGTTATTGTGTTTCAAGGTGAATAAACGCTCGTGTACTTAAATTGCACGTGTGTTATTTTCGTGTCCCTAGTGATATACTGTATAGTAATCGCTAGTGTATGACGACAAAGTCTGATGTCAACTTTAATACCGTGACATCACTAAGCTGCTTATTAAAACAGTTTAGCCAGTCTTGATTTAGCTCATCAGTTACAGCACATATATCGGCATGTTGTTTCTGTACACCGTCGTTAACTAACAATTGCTTAGCCAGCTTTAAATTAAATTATAAGATCGAATAGAATAGTTACACATACATATCAAACAGTTACAGCAAACCTACAAAGACAAGGCTATATAGTTTCTTGGAGATGGTTTAATCAAATGTGTGTATACTTTTCCATTGATAGAACATTTAATTCAAAGTATATCGTGCATAATGACAGTGCAATAGAACTGCAGACAGCAAATAATATGGATAAGCGCTTACTGTTCACTGCTCTTGGCTTAGGCTTACCTGCTTTCTGTAACTGTTGGGCGGAAATAGCTGCTGCCGAAAAGCAGGTATTCTCACTGAACTGTTTAGTAGCTGAGCTGCTAACTTCAATAAACTACTGCTTCAGCGTATTGAGCACATCCCTAGTTCACATTTGCCGCATCACAACAGTGCAAGAGAGCTGCGGACAGTAACTAATATAGAAAAGCGCTTACTGTTCATTGCTATTGACCAACCTGCTCTCTGTAACTGTTGGCGAGGATAACTGCTGCCGAAAAGCTGGTATTCTCACTCAACTGCTTACTTTAATAAGCTGCTGCTTATAAGCTTATTTAGCACATCCCTACGTTCAATTAATACCTCACTAAAGTATTTTGTCATTAATAAAAACTCTTAAGAACGATTCTTTAGTTACCCGCCGCGATCACACAGTTTAAATTCCTTAAATCCAAGTTAAATCACTTAGCTATCAAATAAATCTTCAGAAATATTAAGTATCACACTATCAAAATAATTTAACTTGTACTAGGAAGTATAAACTATGCCTTTTAGCAAGAAAAACTTAACCCATTGAACGCCAACAATTTAATGTCACTTATACATAATAATGAAGAAGAGACTACCTCTACTTCTCAGGTATATCGATTGCTGTGATAAATAAGAATTGAACCTCTTGAAATGAGGAAACTGAATAAATCTCCAAACTAGAAAGTAACGTCAACCCTCGATCTTTGACACTTTTAAAATTGTCTTATTCATCACATTGTCCATTCGTTTGGACATCCCTATGTTTAATAGTTGTGTTATTTACTAATTATTAAAAGTAATCGATGATAACAATTTAAGGTACGAAATAAATATGTAACATTTCATGTAATAATAATTTTACATGCGGTAGTTATAACATAAAAGATGATATTAATAATGTACAATGCATAAAATTAACTAACAAAAGCAGAATGAAATCTAAATAAAACTTGAGCTACCTTAAATAAGAAAATCTAAGGAGGTTTTAAGAAGTGCTCTGTTGAGATACGTACGCGTTGAATGGCCAATTTGCTGCATTTTAGCATTTAGCATTCCATTTAGTTTGAATAAACGGCATCAGAATCTTTAAAAGACACTGTGAGAGAAACATGTGTATCTTGCATACTAAGTGAATATATATATATATTAGAAATTGGGGGCTTAAAGGAGGTAAGTTGTCAGGCGCATGTCATACTGTCAATACCCTTAATGTAATTAATAGACGCCGATACGCAATGTTGTGGACGTCTAGTGTTACCTAGGTAGCAACTACATCGACGTATTGCCCGACTTAACAGAAAACAAACCGATCAATATCTCCTCAATACGATTTTTTTACCAAAACGAATCAATCCACATTTTGCACGAGTATTTTCTTTGAACCATTTGCCATTAAATTATAATTATTAGCTTAGTATCCCATGTTTGATTATTTGATTATCAACTGAAAAATTACTTCACAAATTAGTTTTTAACTTATTTCAAAACTATTCATACATAACAAATTATTACAATGTTCGTATTTGGGAAGAACGTAATAATTGTAACATTGCTTGGTAGTTGGCTATGCCGTAGCACAAAATTGGTGGCGTGAGAGGTGTTAATAAAATGTGTATACATCATAAACGATAGGAAAAATTCCAACTAAAATGTTTCTTTTGATTAATAAAAGTGTAATTGTGTTACTACACTTTATTTAATCAATAAACTGCTTAATTTTTCAACGCCAAGACGTAGTGAAAACCCTATTCTCAACTATCTAACGGATCTATGGCCTTGGTGGTTCAATAGAAAAGGAACATGGAATTCGTTAGACATTGAATTAAGCATTGATATAATAATTGCAATAAAATAAGAGCTTTATATAATGTGTCCCACATAATGTATGCAATACATTTTTTGCACGCATTAAAAGAAACAAATATAACGATATATTTTGAACGAGTATCAGCTAATTTATGTATGCTATGGGGACTCACTTTATAACTTTAAAAGGAAGTTAGGATATTGGATGGCGTGGTAAATTAAATTTACCACATGAACCTAAAATAATAAAGTCGAAATGTGAAGTTCGATAAGGATAACCATAGTTATAAACAAGTTTGTGGCTGTAACAGCAACTCGCGTGACATTTCCTGGTGACCTTCCGTGAAGAAGCGCAATCTCAATCCTCCTAATCGATCGGGGCTTAGCGTTGTGTGCCTTCTGTCAGACATTGTTTACAGAGCTGTCATAACTTTGAAATATGGATGACATAAGAATGTGGGCTACTAGGTACGGCATGCCTGCGTGCTTTCCACATCGCGTGAGACTAGTTATTCCGACTTTCTTTGTTTGAAACAGATCTGTTTAAATCGACAGATTTACGTCTCATTCAGAAGTTAGTTTGAAATTAACAGATTGATTAGAATTGATTCTATGTAATTGACTTCGTGAACGATTAAATGGAGGAACTAACAAAACTTCACGCTAGCGCTAATGATCAATATCTCCTCTAGTTTCAATAGGCGACGAGCATGCGCCCCTTCCATGTAGGGTCGGGGCGGACTGTTCCAAATTCAAACGTCCATGAACTTCTCAACATTCATTGTCGTCTGCATCACGCTTTGTTTATGTTTGTTTTTATGTATGGCGGGAAGTTAAAATGTGTTTTTTGTTAAACGGTTGTTTTATGTGAAATCAAAATGCCAGTTTGTTTTAGTTTTGTAAAATTAGATGTGTTCTTTTGGTTTTAATTTAATATAATGTAATCTGATGAGGAATCGTTAGTAATATTTTACCATATTTAGCATGTTCTGCATAAGCTATAACAGTTGGGGAGGTTAGGAACTGGAGTTAACAAGTAATATTATTTCATCTTTTATTTACTTAAACTAAATGTAATAAAGATTATTATATCAATCCATTTCATTAACAATGAAACTAAATAGTTACAAGTGCTGAATAACAATCTAATTTAATTAATGTGACCAATTATCACTGTTTTGGAGAATGAGTTTAAGCCCAAGTGAAAGTGATGGGTTTTATGCTCGAATGTCAAGACTGGAACTCAAATTGAAAGAAAGGTCTGTTTCAATCATTATATAAAATAAGGTAACTGAGATTTTTTTTTCATTTGACCAAAAACCCAATCACCATGTAACTAATTCCTTTTATATCACACATTATACAAGTGTCAATTAATACTTTTACGTAACTTGGCCAGACAATAAAACAATATTTAAAATTTGTCTATTTAAAAAATTGTTCAATAAAGGACATGTGTAATTAATAATATTGGTTGTCCTATAAATATCTGTAATTTACCTAAACAGCATATTATAAGTTTTTTTTGTTAATTAACATGTTTGTTAATTCACAGAAATGTATTAAACTTACACAATTAACCTTCCTGTGTTCACTGTAGCCCTGTCTTATCTGACTATTTTTAAGACAGGTTTCATAATGTTATATCAAAATTTGTTGTTTGTGCAGTGAGGAGGAACGCCTTGAGCTGGAAGAAAAATTCAACAGATTGCTCCATACATGCAAATCAAAGTAAGAGTTAGATCTTTGAATATAGCTGAACTGTTGGGTGTAGGTTCTATAACTTGTCGCAGGGATTATTTTAGTGTCACCAATATATTAAATAATCAAACTCAACTTTATATTTATACATTTAATATAACTCAACTTTATTTTATGAACACAATAAGAAGCCATTACAACTTAATAACCAAAAACATGTGCCAAACAATTCTTTTAAATAATAAAGAGTTAACATCACCTGACATAACATTAGATGTCATTCACATTCAAAGACATCTATTACAACACTTGATTTTATTGCAATAAACACCCACCCTCAATAAAAGTAATATCTGAAAAGAAAAAATGTCTTTCAATATTTACATTGCTGTACTAGTCCTGTACAACTTCAAAACATTTCAAATGAGGGTATTGTCAGCTATCTGACTCTCTGATGAAATATATTTCAGTTCAGTTGTTTTATTTTTCACTTTTTCTTTTATGAAGTGGTACCTGACGTTAACATTTTTGAGCCTTTAAGTTTGTGAGCTACTTGCTACTCGTATGGTAGATTGATTATCCTCAAATATCACAGCTTTGCTCAGAATGAGGTATGTTCATATCGTTTAACAAATTTTGCAACTAACAAGCTTCAGTAACAGCTGTACTCAAAGCTTCAGCTTCAGTAGAGGATAACGAAACTGATATTTGCTTTTTCGATGACCAAGAAATGGTATTCTCACTCAACTTGAATAAATAACCTGTAGTGGATTTTTTTTCTGTGTAATCACCTGCCCAATCTGCATCAACATAGCCTTGTAACTCGAGACATTTACCCTTCATATAAGTCAAGTTTAAATTAATTGTTCCTTGTATGTAACGCAATACTCTTTTTAAAGCTGTCCACAGTTTTTCACTAGGATGACTTTGAAATCTACTCAAGAAAGATACAGGAAACCAAAATCGGGGCTTGTTGCAATCATTGCATACATGAGACAACGTATCAGTTTTCTAAATTTGCCTTCCAATTGTTTATCACCCTTCTTAGTTTCACCTAGATTTGTTTTAAAATTTGGGTCCATTGGAGTGGATACAGGTTTACAATTCTCCATTCCAAATTTTGTAAGAACTTCCTTTAGATAATTGATTTGATGTTGTTTTTCCTGACAAGATATCATGTTTAATCTGTATTCCCAAATAAGTAGGCCCTTCTCCAAGATATTTCATTGCAAGCTGTTCCATCAAATATCGTTTGATGATCTCAACATGTTTCTCATCAGTTCTAACAATAAGTAGATCATCTACATACAACAATATATATGTTCTAGTTGAATTATTTACTTTTGAGTAAAGACAAAAATCAGCCTCTGATTTTATAAATCCTTCTTTTTCAATAGTTGTGCTTAACTTATCGTTCCAATTTTTAGGTGATCTTTTTAGTTCATAAATTGATTTGTTTAGTTTTAAAACTGAACTCTCCTTGTCACTTTTATATCCTTGAGGTAGAGATAAGTAAACATATTCACTTATATCACTTATATGTAGAAAAGCTCCTTTTACATTCATATGACACATAGGCAAACTTATTTGATTAGCTACCGTTATCAGAACTCTCATAGTTGATAATTTTGCAACTGGCGCATAGATGTCAGAATAATCAAACTGGTATTTCTGCTGAAGTGCTGGTAAATAATCACTGCTGCAGTGATTATTTTAGTGTCACCAATATATTAAATAATCAAACGCAACTTTACATTTATACATTTAATATAACTCAACTTTATTTTATGAACACAATAAGAAGCCATTACAACTTAATAACCAAAAACATGTGCCAAACAATTCTTTTAAATAATAAAGAGTTAACATCACCTGACATAACATTAGATGTCATTCACATTCAAAGACATCTATTATAACACTTGATTTTATTGCAATTAACACTATAACTTGAAATCTGAAAACAAAATGTCTTTACAATATTAAATTCTTACTAGTTGTAATAACCTCGTTTAAGTTTGCAGCTATGATTTGATTGAAATATATTTCAGTTCATTGTTTTACTTACACTTTTTCTAGAAGTGATACACTGACTTATATTTTTGAGCCTTTGTTTGTACAGTTGTACTGCTGGTAGATGTGTTATAATTATGATGCACTTTGCTCTTTGATTGGATTAATATTTTACAAATTTTCAATAACAACTTCATAACACTTATAAAGCTTTAGCTTCTTTTAGAATCGAACTGTATTTTTTTTATGACATGAATGGGTTTCTCACTAACTTGATAAAAACTGTAGTATTTATGTATTTGGTGTTCACATACCCAATTTGATTACAAGCTTAATAAAGACATTTCCTTCATATAAGTAATTTTTTAATTGTTGAGTAACAGCATATCTTTTATGTAGCTTTTTTGGGATGACTTTAAATCTACTCAACAAGATATGTGAAGACCAAAGTCCGGGTACTTTGATATTTTAAAAAACTTTCAGACATGTTAGCAATTTTTTATCATTCGATATTTCACCAAATTTGTTTAAGAACTTTCCATATGCAGTGATACAGGTTTTAAATTCCCATTCACAATTTGTATAGAACCCATTAGAAAATTTGATTTATATTTGTTTTTTACAAGATATCTTTTAACTCTTTTTATTCCATTAGGAACATGGAGGACCTTCTCCAAATTTTAATTGAAGCTGTTCCAAAAATACGTTTTCTGTAAATCAAATGCTATCAAAAAAATGTAGATCATGTACAACAACAATTAAAAATAGTTCTATTTGAATTATTATTCATGTTTTTAGTAAATGAAAATAGCCTCTATTGAAAATTGCTTTTCTATGTCTTAACTTATCGTTCCAATTTTAGGTGTTTTTTATTCAAAAGTAATTTGTTAGTTTTAAAACTGAATCAATTGTTACTTCTGTAATTCCTAGGTAAATAGTAAACATTTTCATGTATTCATCATGTAGAAAATTCCTTTTACATGCTCCTAAGGTAATTTGCCCCTCACAATTTGCACAGCTCAAGAAAACCAACATAAATATTATAACGTGTAAATGAGTAAATAGTTTATATAAATTTTAAAATACAATATCGTCCTTGAAGATCCTACATATGTGAAAATTAGAGTAAAGCAAAAATATTCAAGATCTCAGCATTAAAAAAAAAAAATATTTTCCAGTCTGAACTGATTCATAAAAATTTCCACACTATTACAACCTTGATTTTTGCAATCTATATAACAGCAACAAAAAAATTTTGATTTAAAATCTCTCTAGGGACATAATGTTTTTGTTGTTTCATGAACATTAATAGTGACAATGTTTTTGGTTTAAATTGGAGATAGATACACAACATATATAATAATTAGTCCCTTATGTACATTATAATTGGCCTGGTTTATTATCTGATTGGCATTATTCTTTTGTTGATTAAGAAATTAAAGTTCTCAAAATTTTAAATAAAATATTTGTTTTTGTGGTGTTTCATTTTTTAAGAATACAGGTCGGGAAGATAAATTAAACCATATATTTATGTTTTGGGTCACTACCAATGATTGTTAAATTTTCTTGTTAGTGCATTTTAGATTTGTCTGAAACAAGTGTATTTTAATGGAGCTTTTTAAATTCAATCTTAACACATCACAGTATGTAAGCTAAGAATTAAAAAAACCTTCAGACGTAATGAAACAGTTTAATTTGATTTATATAATACAAATAAGAACTTCATATGCATGTATACAGGGGTTTCGAAAAGTCTGTAAACACCTTTTTAAATAATTTGATAAACGGGCCACAAGTAGATGATTTTAATCTTGCATGTGATTACATGCTATGTTGCTTTACCTTATTTTATCTATATGTGTAAGGAATCCCATAATAAGACAAAATTTTAAATGTAGAATATTCAATTGTCTTTATCTAGAGAATCAATGCTCCAACAAATATGACATGGAGACAATTGGTGGTAAGATTTACACCTCATTATCCTCAATTTTTTAATAAATATATGGAAATAGCCGTCAGCTTGAGAAATGTTATCTATGTCAATCTGAATCTTATCCATTGTGCTGGAAGTTCAAATTTTGTTTAATATACAAAGGAACAACTGCGGCAACTCTTCTTGGAGGAAAGTCAAATAAAATTCATCATTTAGGTGGCCAGGTAATAGTAATGGACCAATTAGCTGATTGTATAAAATCAGCTAATAATGCAATTTATGTTCTATTACCTCATGTCCTGTTCTGCCCATAAATGCTCATTAAGCAAGTTGTTAACACCATCTCTAGTAAATTGGCCTCATCCGTGGAAGTAAAATACACTCGTAGAGCCATGTATCTGCCTCAAGACGTAAATGCCTGAGGATAATTTGGAGCAAACACGTCATACTCGAAAATCTCAAGTCAGTGTCCAAGATATATTTCAAGAATGCCACAAATCCGACCTCAAAACATCCATCTTGTAAAAAATGATGCTGGTTTTAAAAAGTTACAACGTAGGTAACTTTGACATGTGTCTACCTGCCCACCCCTACACTTACAGTCATATTGACCCACCCACCCACCCCTACACGTACGGTGGTATTGACCTATCCGTCCACCCATACATGTACTGTGGTATTAATCCTCCTTGTTGTGTTGAGTAGTATCATCCTCCCACCCCTCAATATCAGCCCTTTAACCAAAAGTTCTTCGGTATGGTGAGTGCCTCCGCGCTCAGGTGCATGTCTTCAGCTAATACTATATATGTGCTTTAATATATAGTACTTTTTCGAGAAGAGCAGTCCTTTACAGAAGCACCTGAAGTTCCAGAATATACCTCACAGCCTGGCATCTCAGTGGGTCCAACATCTCCCATTCGAGTAGAGCTTCCTACTGCTACTCTTTGTGATTAGAAAATCGGCAGACGGTCTCCATGCATCTGGCATTGACTGCTTTTCCTCAAAGTCTTTCTCTTATTTAAATTTGACTATCTTTCATAGCAATATCCAAGGTTTGAGTCAACCATTGAAAGTTGATCAACCAAATTTTTTCTCTCTGGTATGAATAAAAAACCAAATATTATTTGCTTAGCCGAACATTGGCTTACCAAAGAAAATAATTTCCTTCTGAACACAATAAATAACTATAGGCCAGTATCAACTTTCTGTAGGTCTAATCACATTCAAGGAGGAGCGGGCATTCTGGTTGAATGTCTGCCGAAGAGTTCAGTGAGATAAGTGATTTTTCAAAGGAATATATTGTTGAGTGCTGTGGAATATATGATAAATATCCAGTTGATCTCATACTTGTCTGTATTTATCGTCCAACTCATAATGAAATTGACTTATTTGTCCAGTCAATGAAACAACTTTCAATATTGTTAAGACTTATTTATTTGAGAAGCAGGGGATCACAAATTGTTTTGGTAGGAGATTTTAACGTTAATCTCTTTAATAATGACTGGAAAAAATTGAATTTTGTAACATATTAGAGTCGTATAACCTAACTATCAATATTAACGAAGCTACAAAAATAACCACCACATCTAAATTCTGTATAGAAAATTTTTTTACAAATTTTGAAACTATTTCAAGCAGTGCTATACAAACAGGATTATCAGATCATGACGCACAATTTATAGCAATGAACACAAAACAAACTACCGGTAAATAACTTAGTTCTCAAAAGTAAAACCCGTTTTACTTTTGAAAAAAAAAAAAAAATAAATAAATAAATAAATAAAAAATTGAGAAATTCATCACCTTTTTAGAAAATGAAGATTGGACAAGCTTAACAAATGTATCATTAACTAATATCAATGATATTTATAAAAAATTTCTTAGTACAGTATTATTCCATTTTGAAAGGGCATTTACTTTAACCTCAGTTAAACAGAGGAAACAACCAGCAAATAAAGGATGGGTAATTAATGAAATCCGGATATCAATTGAAAAAAAAGACAGCTGCATGAGCTCGCTAAGCATTCTAAAGATCCCCTGTTTCGTAACTACATATTACGATATAAGAAGGTTTTTAAAAAATGTATTATTGCTGCAAAAATAAGATATAATAGTGATTTTATTAAAAAATCCAGCAATACAATTAAAGCATATTGGGATGTAGTTAAAAGAGAGTCTGGACATACTAAGTCATCAAGTGGTATTGAATTGATAGTACATGATTCAGTAAACTATAAGAACCCACAAGATTTGGCCTCCTCCTTTAACGGTTTCTTCACACAGACATGTGATCGATTAAATCTTAATCCAAATATATGTTCTGCAGTAAACCATCTAGCTAAAATGCCTGTTAATCCTGCTATTTTCTCTGATTTTCAGCCTGTAACAAATAAAAGAAATAATTAGTTCGTTGAGTTCAAAGAAATCATGTGGCTGGGATGAGTTTCCTGTGTTTCTGCTTAAAAAATGTTCAGTATATTTGGCAAGCCCGTTAACATTTATAATTAACTTAGCCTTACATCAGAGAATTTTCCCTGATCTTTTAAAGCATGCTGAAATCAAACCATTATTTAAAACCGGTAATAAAACATCACCAGAAAATTATAGACCAGTAGCTCTCTTGCCAACCTTTTCAAAATTATTGGAAAAAGTAATTTACAATCAAATTTCAAGTTACCTAGAAACTAATGATATGTTGTATTCTTCTCAATTTGGGTTCAGGAAGGGCAAATGTACTGGATTTGATTTCATAGAGAAAGTATCAATAGCCGTGAACAGGTCACAATATGCAATCGGAGCCTTCTGCGACCTATCAAAAGCATTCGATAGTATCTTACTTAAATAAAGAAAACAAAGAGTAAAACTTGATAAATTTGCCAAACGTAATTTCTGCAATGTGCAGTCTGGATTACCTCAGGGGTCTGTCCTGGGACACCTGCTCTTCGTAATTTATATCAATGATCTTCACCTATCTGTTGAAGATTCTAAACTCGTCTTATACGCTGATGACACATCATTGGTAATAACAAGTAAGAAAAAAGACATCTTACTATCTAATTTGGATGAAAGAATGCTCAAAATGATAAAATGGTTTGATGACAATGGCTTAAAATTAAACCCATAAAAAACCAAAATTATCAACTTCCATTGCAACTACAAAAAGTCCCTTTCTCTGGTAACTCTTACTTGCCAGACACATTGTAGTGTGTTGAGTCTTGTGGGTTCTTGGGAGTAAGGCTTGATGGTAGTTTTACCTGGACGGACCATATTAATAACCTGTTATCTAAATTGAACAAGGCATATTATGTATTGTTGACCTTGTTCAATTCCGTTGACTCAAAGACTCAGATTCAGGTATATTTCGCTTATGTTCATTCCCATTTGAATTATGGCATTCTTTTTTGGGGTAATTCTAAATTAAATGTAAAAGTATTTAAAAAACAAAAACAGATTTTAAGATTAATTATGAAAGTGACAAATAGAGATTCGTGCAGAACTCTTTTTAAAATGTTAAAAATTCTCCCCATTCCTTGTTTATTTATTCTACAGTCCCTAACTTTTGTAAAAAATAATTTATCATATTTTTCTCTCATAATCACACGCACGAATATAGTACATGTCATTCAGACCTATTACAATATCCTATCCATCGTAACGTAATTTTTGAAAAAATCCCATTTTACTCATCTATTCATCTTTATAACAAACTTCCTATAGTCGTACGCTCTGAACTGTCACAAGAAAAATTAAAAACTTTAGCTTTTAATTATCTGATTGAGTACTGTTTTTATAATGTACAAGACTACCTGGATGCGGTATAATGATTTTAACTTTATAATGATTGTATAACTTTATATGATATATATATATATATATAATTTTTTTGTTGTTGTTGAGGATAATGAATTTGAAACCAATGTAGCGTAGTTTTAGTTTAGTCTTGAGTCTTGATTTGTTGACAATTTACCTACCACATTGATATCATGTGGTATATTCATGTAAGTGGTGTATGTAATGTATATGAATAAATAAAAAAATTAATAAATAATATAGGCAACATTTGATGTTTTATCTGTTTTCTTTTACTAAAGTGACATAATTGTGTATATTCTATTATTTTTAAAATATGTTTGGTTTTGCATATTTAGTCTATATTTTGAACTTGTACATAAATTCTAAAAATATAACTTATAATAACGTTGTTATTATTGAGAGGGATATTGAAATGAGGCTGAATGAAATCAAAGGTAAGAAATGAGATTCGTCACTAGGAAGCAATAGTGATAGTGATGGACTGATGGTATAGGAAATAGCATGGCAGTTTTAATTGATCATGACACGGAATCAGAACAACAGGCAGATGACGAAGAACAAATACAACTTTGTTCTATGAACAACCAACCTTTTGTATTATGAAACGATAAGAATAAGAAAGAATAAGAATATATTCATTTTCTCGAAATATATACATAAAATACATATAATTACATTCAAACATAAAAAGGTTTCTTCTTAATTCTCTGTTAACAAAATAAAACTTATACTACTAGAACAAAACCTTTCATAAATTACATATTTCAAGAAAATACTAGGACCTCTTAAGGCAATGCCTGTTTTAGAGGTTCCTTCTTTTCAAATAAATCTTAATATGCGCATGAGCAAATAATATTAATTTAAAATAAAAAATCCCAATTCTTCAAAATATAAACACTAATATAAAAACATAAATAGCTTAAACCTTAACTCTAAATTTAATGTTATCCTAACCCTAACAGTATAGCTATATAATACAATAATAGGAAACAAAATAAAAACGAAACAATTTATGACTAACCAAATATCAGGCTTGGGACTAATGATTAAAAATAATTAACGATTAAGTTCAATCGTTAGTTTTTCTGTTATCTTTTCAACTTATTCGTTAGTTTTGAGGATGTTTTAACTTTTAACTTTAACTAGTTAGCAAATTCACTAACGATTAAATTAACTCAGTTAGTTTTACAAACGAAGTACGGTTTGTCCCGTGGAATGTAGACAATGGCGGAGAAAGCGTCCAAAACTTTGGTCAAAGACCGGGCGTTTTCCTCAATCCCAAGTATTCGCCGACAAACAAAGTCATGAGTCACATCCCATCCCTTTCCGCCATCTTCCTGCCCTGCCCATAATTAGTAGACACACCCAACGTGTCCCATTGTTGTTTGTCCAAGAATTTATTCAGTTAAAAATAATGTAACTAAGTGGCTTTTGCACTGTCCTCAACAAGGCGTCACAATATCGTTACTGAAAGATTTGGTTTACAGGGAGAAGCTAGGAATTGTCACTCTCCCCTTGGAAGATGGAAAACATAATGCTATATCTTTTATAAATTATATATTATTATAATATAATAATATATAATATAAAATATAAATTAATACTACTGTACGTGTATGGGTGGGCGGGTGGGTCAATACCAGTCTACGTGTATGGGCGGGCGGGTGGGTCAATACCACTGTACGCGCCTGCTTATGAGTCACTATAAGCACGATTAGTCTACTTATGACTTGTGAGTGGCAACTCCGTTTTTAGTTGAATAAACCCAAGTGGCCACTCACAAAATGGAGTGTCCACTCGTGAAAAAGCGAGTCTGCTCCCTAGCAGACCACTGCTGCCGAGTGTGTTCTCAAGTAAGTTTATTATGGCTGATTGATACATGATATTACATAATTGCTGGAAACTCTACTATATAATAATGTTTAGATAGTATAATTTTTAGGCTGAAGTTATTATAAATCAATGTATATTTAACATTTAAAATGTTGGATAGAAAAATAAAAATATATTTTTCATATTACATTTTATTGATTGTTAAGAAAAAAAAGTTTAAATATTGGTCTAAACAATCTAAATTTGAGCAAATTAAACTATTTTCCAGATTAATTAATTCTATTACCTAGTCTAGTTGACTTTTTTTAAATGACATAGCAAAAATGAGAGGGTATCTAAAATTGATCATTCTACTAATAGTATACCAACTATTCATCATTGTATTAAGAACTCTTTTTATTTTATTTCCAATGGACATATCTCCTTAATTATTGTACAATTTATATATTTGAAATAATTTGTTACAATACGTTAATCTATTGTTGCAAATATTTATTTTTAAATATTTAAAAAAGTATAATACTAATAAAATAAATAACAACATCATTTTTACAAACTTATAATTATGGTAGAGTTTTTATTTATAATTTATATTATTCAATTATTATTATATCGACATTTGCTAAGACTAAGATAATAATGCCTGGTTTGATAGTAACTTAAACTGTGATTGGATCCCTATGTAAAAAATTAAGGCTTTAAATTTTCAACATATATAAATGTTTAAAAAATCAGACAAATAAAATGAGGTTTAGTTACTGAGTATTTTTCCTCTGCTTCTTATTATAATCTCTCTCTCTCTCTCTCTCTTTATATATATATATATATATATATATATATATATATATATATATACAGGGTGTTTTTTAACGGTACCACCATTGAGATTGTGTTAACTGAAAAGCTAACAACAAATTTTAAATGAAGAACATTTCATTTATTTTAGCGAGGTGTAAAAATATATAGTTACCATTTTTCAAAATATATTATGAAATGGCCGCTAACTCAATTTTTTTCTAATGGAAAACGCAATATTTTATGGTTGTTTCGAATAGTATATATATCATTTTAAGATTTTTTATGCTTGGGTAAATTTTTATATTCTCAACTGTTATATAGACCTCAAGGTTTCTTATAATACTGGTAGAACTATATGTTAATGCCATTGTTGGAACATAAATAGTTACTAACTTGTAAAGTTTTAGTTTGTCAACAAATACTGATCACTCTGTCAAATATTATGTATTACTTAATGTAAATTTGTATGGCTTTATTGTTTTTTGTTATGGAGTATACAAACAATGGAACACTTGAAATGGTTGTGCTATTTCCTTAGTAACAGAAACTGTAGCAGCAAGTATTATATATCAAAACATCAATTCTAATAGACGTGCATTAAAACATAGGTATTTAAAAAATTTATTGAAAAACAATAAAACCAAAAAAGTATCATGTCAGGTCGTTAGAAAACTTTTGATTTCTAGCAGACTAAATTTTTGCACACAATGTCCATGTTTTGCTGTTTTTTACTTTTTCATGAATAGGAAGAACTCAAATACTTTTAATCATTGATGATATTTTTTTGAGTTGATGTGGCTTAAATATGAAAAATTATTTTGTCACTATATACATTTATTTTATTTGTTAATTGTAGGCAAACAATGCAGCTTCAGCAGTTGAGGAACTGTTACCGGCAACTGCTGGAACAAGACAGATTACGTTGTGAACGGAATGATACCATCTTAAGGACTCTACATAGAATTGAGGACAGAGCCAGTACTTTGACAGCTAAGACTGACCGACTAAGGTTGCTCAAGGTGTGCAATTCATTCCAACATTCACAAAATGTAAATTGGACCGATCATAGCCCCGATGCCATTACTTGTTATGAATGATTCCTTCTGTATGAGATGGAATATTTTACAATTTTTTAACATCAAACCAGAAAGAATCTTAGTTTGCAGAAAAATATACAGTATACTTTTTTTAAAGATATATATACATGGGCGGAGTTAGACCTTGTATGTTGGGGGGCACAAGTAACAAGTTTACCATGTATTAAATTTCCTGTATCCTACTTTTTCCGGGGGGTCTGGGGGACATTTTTAAAAATTGCAGCTTAAAAACATGACATTTAAGTACCTTTTTTGAATGAAAAATACTTAAACTCAGAACATGAAATTGATGTTTATTTTTATCAAATATAATCGATGTTTATTTTTATCAAACATAAACATAATATTGGTTGTATAGCAATATAAACCAGGTATATACATATTTATTTTCTACAATAGAACGGTCTCATATTGTCAAGCAATGTAACCTTATATTAACTAACACATTAGCACTACAATATTAGCACTCCTTTATTAATAATTAAATAAGAGGCAATTTTCTATTTCCTCTTTTTGCATATTTATCCGTTAGTTTATCCAAGTTGAGGCTTTTTACTAAATCAGATTCTGAATAAATGACAGCTAAATTGGAGAAACGTTCTTGGCCTATGGATACCTAAGACATTGATTAATTCTTCTCATTGTCGAGAACGATCGTTTACAAGTAGCACTATTAGATGGAAGGGTAAGACAAAAATCTTAAAAAGCAGTTTGAAATTGGGATAAATATCATCTTGAATTAAAACCAGTTCTTTTAATATTTTAACCAACTCTTTAAGCGGTATTTCTTTCGGGTTGATACCATCTGACTCGAGAACATGGTAGGATGCTCATTTCTGATATGAGCATAGTTTGGTTCAATCTGAGCACTGGATATTTCTGTATAAACGATTCAGATTTCTCTACATTGAGGCAAAGGAACTCTTCACTCGCATTTGCTACTTCCATTGCTTCACCGGCAAACCTTCTTTTGAGTTCACTGATCAAAATATCAAGTATTGGGTAATAAAGGTCACAACGGTACTGTACCTTGCTGTTCAATTTACTGTTATCACTCAAACTCTCTGTATCAACTCCTCTTGACTGTCCAACAGTAGACATTACAAAATATTCATTAAGAGTTTTTGAAATAACTCGCCGACGTTTGGGCGCAATATGTGAACTTGAAGTCGAATGACTTTCTTTTTCCAAGGAACAAGATGTTGTGGTAGTCTCATTGGATTGGGTTGTGATGCAAATATTTTCAGGGAATAAATGTAGTTCGTGAATCCTTGAAAACTCCATTACTTCATTCCACTTTTTCTCCCAGGCGTTTTCACTTCTTTTTGACTCAAGCTTCATAATAATTGCTCCTGCTGCTTTCGCACATCTTGCTATGCAAGAGTCCTCTTTCTGAAGCGCTTTGCTGAGGATATTTATATCAGTTAAACACTCCAATAAAAATATTAAACATACTACAAAATCCATGGATGTAATTGAAGCCAGTAATCCTTTGGCCTGAGGAGACTTCGAATTCCTTAGATCATTAGCAATCTTTTTGAGGACGGTACATATTGCATCAAAATTTCTGTTAACTGATTGTACAGCAGTAGCCCTACACGACCACCTAGTGTCACTTAATTTGTGGATCTCATGTGGGCCTGGGACTTTGATCTGTAGCTCCTTTTGCAGTATTTTGTATTCCGCATGCATATCAGGGTTAGAAAAAAAACTCATTTAGTGACTGCATCACATTAAAGAAGAAACAACTGTAGTTATTGCTTTCACAAGAGTTACAAGAACCAAATTAATTGTACTGTAAGGTTAACCTTATGTGCTAAACAGTGCACATACATGGGAGAGAATGGGTATCCCTGATGATTTTCTGTAGCCCATTCTTTACTCCGGATTCTTTTCTTTACTCCATTACACTCGCGTCATCATGTGATTGACCTATTAAAGTAGCAGTTATAGCTACTTCCTTAAGGTAGTTCAAAATAATGTTTGCTAAGGACTCAGCACTACGCTCTAGAGAAACATCCTTCATTGTTAGCAATCTTTCTTTAATTTCTGATTAATACAAATATCTTATACAAATACACAATTGTTGAACTCTGTGTGACTGCTTCATCGACCATTAAGGCATAAAATCCATATTCGTTTACCTCATTCACTATTGTACTTAAAACCTCTTCAGTAACAATTTCGAAAATTTTGTTTTGAAAGTCATGACTTGTTAAATTGAAATATCATTCATATTTTCCTTTGAATTTAGCATCATATTTTGAGTATAATTCACATAACTCTAAATAATTTCCCTTGTTGCCTGATGTTTCTTTTTCATCGTGTCCACGAAAAGACATTCCTTGTTTGGCCAAAAATAACAAAAGGTCCAAAATTTGCTTAAAATATTCACGATTTTCAGAAATAAGCTCTTTATGAGATGATGATATTTCCGAAGCAATTGTATCCTTTGGCTTTCTATAGTTATGCCACTTCGCCATGGAAAATAAGCGACTTTCACTGGACGCATGCTTTTCTAATTTTTCCCCTATGTTCTTCCAGTTACTTATGCCTTTTTCAGTTACAGATACTTCTTTATTGTTAGAAGAAAATATCCTGCAAGCGTAACAGAATACAGTATCTTTCTTTATACTGTATTCTAGCCATTCAAATTTCTTAAAATAAAATGGTGTAAATGCTCGTTTTGAATTTTTAAAGTCTGAAAGTGGATATATAGTCAAAATTGGGCGAGATGGACCCGTCTCTATATTGCCAAGGTCCAATTTTTTTGAGTAGGCTCCTTCATCATAAGAAGAAGTAACTGAATCAGTTTCTTTACTTATGTCATAGCAAGACTTTGAACAGCCTGGGGAAGCTTTTATTAAACATTCAGATTCCGCTTCTTCATCGGTCTTAGACACGGTCACTGGTTCTTTTATTTTAAAAAAAGTTCTAATGTCTGTTGTTTTTTTACTCATTTTGTTTAAACTGTAGATTCCATAGATAAACAAAACAGAAAAATGATAATACTGTAATTAATTAATATAGAAACACCACTCATCTCATCTTAAATAACACAAACAAAAACACTTATTTTAATACATGAAGCCCGAAAGCGGGAACAGAGCATGAACACTAGCTGACAACTGCTGACTGACTGGGCTGGGCAGACTGGTGCACACGTGTCTAGACGATATAGCACTCCTGTTGTGACTTGCCGAATAATTGAAACACTGCCAATTAGGTAGTCGAAGTCAACCCGTAATTGTATTGTATAAGTGGGATGCTAATACTCGCACTAATCTTCATTTTGGATTAATGTCATTCTAATTTATTATTATTAGTATATATAGAGTCAACATGCATTTAAGTTCATCCTTCATTTAATAACTTTTATATAAAATTATATTCCTTATAAATAAAAATTAAAATTCACACCAAGGTTGGGGGGGGCATTGCCCCCCCCCCATAACTCCGCCCATGTATATATAGTGTATGGTTTATTTTTAACTACAACTTTTATCAATCCAAGCTTCCAAGCTTTGCTTTAAAAGTAGATTTCCTTCTATTAATTGTATACTTCAATTCATAAAGCCAGAATGTCCTTAAATTCCTTGCTTGAGTTCAGCTTTTTAGTATCCAAGTTATCAGTCATAACACAGTTGAAATAAGTTTCGAACAGTTGTTAAAATTTTTTTGTTTTTCATGAATTGTTGATAATTTTTTGGTTGCTGTTTATTTGATTCGAAAATTCATAACATTAACATTTCTATTTTGAAATGGATATTTCAAATAAAAGATTTTTTTGTTGTAAAGGATTGTACTCCATTTCTTAAGTCCAAATTTTGTATCATCAGATTTTAAGCAAACTCCTTCTTTTCTGCTGATTTTTTAAAAATCTAATCTTAAGACAGACAGAAATTGATGCACATTTTTAAGAGTATAGGATCTGTATTTGATTATAGATCATAATTGTTTTTATTCATCATTACAATTGAACATTCCATATTATTAATGATAGTTATTGTTTTGTTCACAGAAACACTTTGAATCGAGTTTAGACTGTAATTATCATGATAAGAAAAGAAGTAACAGTGTGAACTATCTAAGTCCAAGAAGTTCTTTGAGCGATATCAATGCACAGTCTTCCACTCTACAACCAATAAGCCACTCTCTTCAACCTCTGGAGTCATTTCCTCCTTTACATTTTTCAAGAACACCTAGTATCTCACGTAGAAGTTCTTTAGTTGTACCAGATTCTGAACTATTAGAATTTTCAAAGTATAAATCCTCTAATGAATCAAGTAGACGGCGCCTTTTTGATGATTCAGTAAAATCTAAACTCCCCATATACAGTGACATTTTGTCTGCTGAAAATGAATTTATTGGTGGAAGCATTGAATCTAAGTCGACAAAAGAGATAAATCATGACAATGATTTTACATCATCAAACTCAGAACCGAACATTAGCACATCTGCATTGCAGAGAACATTATCAAATGCTGAAAACATTGGCTTTCGTAAAAATAGAGAAATTTATTTTTCAAATAACTGGGATAGTGTTAAAAAGAATTCATCTATCAAGGAATATGAGCATCCAACTCGATCTGTTGTTTCTGAAAACAGTTTTACTACCCGCTTCTCCTCTAAAGGCACTTCAGCAAGACCTTTAACAAAATCTAGTAGCTTCAGTGCTATACAAAAGCATATTACATATTCTACACCAGAAAAGCATTCTCTCAATAGAAGGTCATCTCTTATCCCACATAGAAGTATTTTTTCACAGGAATCTAACAGATCTCATTCTTCTTTAGCTAGTACAACTTATCTTGCATATAATAGAACAAAATCGCCACTTGGAGTTGTTGATGATATTTTCAAAAAATATCTAATCAATTATGATAAAAGATATTTAAGTGACCCAATTTCAGAGTCAAAATATGGAAGATATTTATATCCTTCCAGAAGCCATGATAATGAGTCCTTAACAAATTCCTCAGCTATTGTTAATAGATCATCAATCCCAAGAGAACAACGTTTTGAACTAGATAAAAATGACAAATATTTTGACTCAACATTCCATATAAGTAGACTCTCAGACCAACACAAAAGTAATGGAAGCAGTGAATCTTTATACTCTTTAATGCCTAGGTATAAATCTCCTGATTTGCTTAATTACTCCTCTCAATCTTCTTATCCTAGAAATGATTGGAAAGAATGGGATCAGTTCCGTGGTCGTTATCAGTACTTAACAAAGGTTGAAACAGATATTGTTCAAAACAATAGGAATTATGTAGATGATTTAGCTATTCCAAACTACTCAGAATCCATAAAAAATGAACTGAAACCATTTTTGTCTTATGATTGTGATGGTGATTCAGCAATAGAAAGAAATAAACCTTACTCAACCAGGGAAAATAACTATCAAACTATGCTGGATAAAGAAAATAAACCTTTAAAATTTAAATCTGTTCTTGAAAATCCTTTATTAAATACACACGCTGAAAGAGACATTGGCCCTAATGTTACTTACAGTAAAAATTTTGATTATGATATCAAACAAAAAGACAACTATACAAAAATACCACAAATACCAAAAAGGGTATCTTTTAGTAACACATTCCTTTATGATGATAAATCTGATACAGATCTCAGTCCAAGCCCAGAGGAAGAGACAAACATCATTGAAGATACTATTACTTCTCAAATTCAACAACATCCTGAAAAAGAGTTTGTTCAAAGCACACCACAATCTCAGCTGGTGAGTGAAGCTGTTCAGCAGGACAAGAATTTTTTAAGTGATCCTACTGTGACTGAAGAATATTTTAACAGTTCGGAAAATAGATCTTATGACAGTAATAGAGAAACTACTAGATATAACCACAAGGAAACTGATGAAGCAGATTCTGATCCATGTATGTTAAATTCAGGTTCATATTTTGAAAATAAAGGCACTGATAAAAAATATTTGATCCACCAAGTTAGTGGAGAGAATGAACATTCTGATAATGTTGTAAAAGACGAAGGAGAAAAAGAAATTATCCCAAATTCTGAAGAGTTTAAAACCAAAACAAAAAGAAGAACTTCATTGTTTCTTAAAGATGAATTGAGTGACAGTGTAGAAGATCTTATAGCAAAATCTAAAATCAAAGAGAATTCAGATCTACAAACATTGAAGGGATTAGCAACTAGTGAAGATTTGTCAGAGGTGAACAATGTTGATGAGCAAGTAGAGCTTGATAATGATAGTCTCTTTAATAAAAGTAAAATTGATAATAAGGAGTATTTTAGAGAAAAAAGTAAAGTACAAAATGTAATTGAAGATAGCATTTTGATCAGTCCAGAAATTAATAAAAATGTGCTTAAAACTTATAGTCAAGTGGAATCAGGACAAGATAAAAATATTCCTGCAGATAGTAAAAATATTTGTGATGCAGTTAATAAAGTACCAAAATCAGGGAAAGACAAAGATACTATTAACAAACAAGAAAACAAAACAGAGCTAGATAAAATTGAACAGTATGATAACAAAAAAATAAAAGAAAGTTTTGAAATAAAACAGTCTGATCAAATAATGGAAGAAAAAATGGCAGATAGTTCACAAAACCAGTCTGACATTATATTGAATGACGATAATTCTAAACACTATCAAGCTCTTTCTGAAGACTCTAAATATCAATCATATTCAAATGGAAGTTTGTCTGAAGAGAAACCAGCATCAGTATTTGGAGAGGAATACAGTGATGCTCACTATAATCAAGCTCAACAAGAACACGAACAGTACAAACAACAAGAGAGGGAAGGCTTCACTGGTGACACTTATACTGATCAAAATGTGACCGTGTACCAAGGACCAATTCAAGAGGACCAGTACCCACAAGAATATCATCAACAACCAGAAATATATGAAGGTGAATTTCATCAGCAACCAGAAATATATGAGGGTGAATATCATCCACAACCTTTAGATTATAATATAAATAACTATAGGCAAGATGAAACACAGGCAGAACAATATCAAACTAATGAATACATTCAAGATCAATATGGACAAGATTATGTTGAAGAAGGGAGAGACTCATATCCTCCCAGTTACTATCAGCAGAATTCAACTGAAAAAGACTATTCCACTACTCAATTAGAAAGAGATCATCCACATGAGTATAGTCAACAACCAGTTCAATATGATGATAACTATCAAGAACCTTCTCAACAACTACACAATGATCAAAGGTTGTATGAATCAGACTACGAAAATCCACAATTCCAATATGGCCAACAAAAAGAAATCTATGGACAAGTAAACATTCCTGAGCAATATGATCAAGAATACCAAAGTCAACAATTAACAGAACAATATGAAAATAACCCCAGCCAGTATGATACCCAAGTGACAGCTCAATTCAATCAAAAATATCAAAATCAGCATATAACAGAACAGTATGGCAATCAATATGAAGATCAGCCTAATAAGTATGATTCACAAATAACAGATCAGTATGATCAACAATACCAAAATATGCATGGTCATCAGATAACAGAACAATATGAAGAACTGCCCAATCGGTATGATACACAAGTACCAGATCAGTTTGATACCCAAATAACAGATCAATATGATCAGCACACCACAGAACAATATGATAAACAGTATGAAGAACAGGCCAATCGGTATGATACTCAAGTACCAGCTCATTATGAGTCCCAAATAACAGATCAATATGATCAGCTGACAACAGAACAATACGAAAAACAGAATGAAGATCAGGACAATCAGTATGATACTCAAGTACCAGCTCATTATGATTCCCAAATAACAGATCAATATGATCAGCTGACAACAGAACAATATGATAAACAGTATGAAGAACAGGACAATAAGTATGATACTCAAGTACCAGCTCATTATGATTCCCAAATAACAGATCAATATGATCAGCTGACAACAGAACAGTATGATAAACAGTATGAAGAACAGGACAATCAGTATGATACTCAAGTACCAGCTCATTATGATTCCCAAATAACAGATCAATATGATCAGCTGACAACAGAACAGTATGATAAACAGTATGAAGAACAAGACGATCAGTATGATACTCAAGTACCAGCTCATTATGATTCCCAAATAACAGATCAATATGATCAGCAGACAACAGATCAATATGATAAACAGTATGAGGGACAGTCAAATCAATATGATAACCAGGTACCAGATCAGTATAATCAACAATATCAAGAACAGTATGACCATCAAACGCCAGATCAATATCAAGATCCACAGTATCAAGGTCAACATATTCAGTACGAAGGTCAAGAATCAAACAAATATAATGAAGCATATCAATTGCAACCTAATGAATATCAAAGCACAGACCAATATGATCAGCAATACCCTGATCACGCTCCAGAACAATATGACCAACAATATGAAAATCAGCCTGATCAATATGAACAACAGTATTCAGGCTATGAGCACCAGTCTCGAGATCAGTATGATGAGAAGTACCAAGCACAACCAGATCAATATGAGTATGAGAACCAACAGACAACAGACCAATATAATGAACTGTATCAAGGTGAACCTGTACAACATGGTTATAATGAGCAACAAGAACCGTTTGTTGAAGACACACAATACCTGGGTGAACATTCTTACAAAGCAACAGTTGGTGAAAATCAGGCTTATGGAAGTTCAGAACATATATCTCAAGAAAGAAATAAACCTAGTCTTGCAAGCACATCTTCTCAAGATCACCTTCTACCAAACAGTAATCAAGGTCAGATAAAATAGTACTTCCTTATACATAGATATGAATATGTTGTGTTTTTAAAATGGCTGCTAGTACAAGCAATAAATAATTTTAAAACAATTCAAAAAGATACAAGAGTATGATTAATTAGTTATAAATATCTTGTTACTAAACTTTATTATATCACTGTAATTGCCTATAGTTATCTGAATTTGAGAAATGGTGTACTTTAAAAAATCTTTACAGGGAAATTAATAGAAGGTATTACAAATTTTGCCCTATAAATATATATAAAAGGCAAATACCACTGACTCATTCACTCATCGCTGTAACTAAAGAAGTTCTAAGGCTATGAGGCTGTAATTTTGTAGAGTCAATAGTCTTATATTTTAGATGTGCAATAATTTTGAAAAATTCTTAGTAAATCGAAGATGGCAGCCTTTTTAGTGCCAAAAAATTTAAATGCCAAAAACAGTATTTCTCTAATTGGATTTAGCGGCTAAATGAATGATTCTGCAGCAAAACTAACACCATATTCTGTGCCTGACTTGAGATGATCTACAACTTTGGCCTTATGACTTTTTGCTCTCTCACCTTCTTCATCCTTAGGTAGAGCTAAATTTTCAATTTGTACGTGTAAATCAAATTGTTTAATTTACGGCCTCTAAGAGTAGACTTACAGATTTTTCTAGACTGTGAAACTTTGTTATCTAGGAGAACATACTTTATTCAATGGGAAAATATACAATTTAATTATTCATTATTCAGCTCTAAGACATAGATCGTAGAGATATGGGCGAATATAAGAGGTGAATGAGTATAGATGAATGAGTGTAGTCATTGTTACTATCTGAGTTCGAATTAGCTCAGAAAGGACTGTTTATTAATAGCCCAATAGCCAGGTCATAGGATATGGCGAGAAACACAATATTTTATTGATTCAGAGTCAAATATAGTACTTTGTGCCCTCTAAAAGTAGACTTACAGATCTGTCTAGACTTTGAAACTTTTTATCTAAGAGAACAAACTGATTTCAATCAGAAAATTTAAATTTACTATCTATATATATATAAAAGCCATTTACCACTCATCACTATTTCTCCAAAACTATATGTCCAATTGATTTGATATTTTGTACATAATTTTATCTTGGCCCATATAGGGCTCACTAAGAAAGGATATTCCTCTTTGACCTCAGGACTCCGTCCCACTGGCCTCCAAAATTCCCATGGTATTCTTATGGAGCTATATTAATTCATTGATTTATTTGATTAACAGCTGTTAAATAAAAACAGATAGAATACAACTGTGGTAGGCTAAACTTTTATATATATACTAGTTTATTATTATTTTTTTTTTTTTTTTTTGCAAATTGGAAGGGAGTGTGAATAATTTAATTCTTGAAGGTTTCCGAAAGCTATTTTACTCTTAAGGTACCATTTTAAAAATCTATTATTCAGACGCCAGTTGTCTAAATGTTTTTCGAACGAGCAAATCCACAGCTAGTATTTCCTGTTTGGATCCTCCAACTTCCAGTTTATAGGATAAAATTTAATTTTGAAATCATAGCAATGTTTATTTGCAATGTTACACCACTCTAAAAATAATGTTAATAAGGTAATTTCAATTATTGTGTTTGTATGTGTCATAAAAGGTAAAAATACACTGACTGCAATAAATGTAACACAGTAAAAAAATTCCTACTGAAAAAATCTATAGGAATTCGCTTACAATTTTAGCATTTATTTACCTGCTTGTATTTGTAAAATTAGGTACTTATGGTGTGATAGTTCACTGGTATTGTTACTTTGAGTTGAACAACTAGTCAAACATTTTTTTCAGATACAATGCCCAGCAATGTCAGTGTTCAACCAACACCTAAATTGAAGCCTAAAACCAGGTAATAATCAATAAATTAATGAACCAGTTTAGTTTGACAATTTTAATTAATTATAATCAATATAAAAACTTGATTGCAATTGCTTATGCTGTAGCATGTATCTGGCTATGCTCTCTAGTCCTAAAAGTTTATTATATTTTTAAGGAATTCTCTGTAAATGTGATTTTGGATAAATTCATGCAAAATTGGAATTTTGTAATTTGTATTAAAATTAAATATTTATTTATATATTTTGGTAAAAATGTCCCATAGAAAAATATATCAGGCAGCAGGAAAAATTTAAATAATTTTGGACTTGTCAGTTGTCAGAATAACCTAATAGTGTTCATGTATACTTTGTTATACTTTCTAATAATAATGCTTAGAAAGCTGAGTGATGCCACAAGTAACAGCACAGTCTTTTAGTTCAATGTCTTCTTGATATGTTTAAAACATTTGCCAGTAGATAACACAGACATCACTAAAAATAAAAATCATTGGAATTTTACACATGTCTCTTAAGACAGTATGAAATGAAGAGGAGTATGAATCCCCTGTAACAATATACACAAGCAATTCTGATAAGAAAGAAAGGATTTTTAACTTGATAGGTCAAAGTTTATTTGTTAGCTTAAGCTTGGACTGACCTTCACCCTCTCTTTAAAAGCTAATGGAGGCATGAGTGCCAGCATAGGGAATGTGGGAAAGTTGACCCAGCACAAGTGGCTTGGACTACCATAACTGATGTGACAATGCGAAAATCACGGTAGCTGAAAGGAAGCTGTAGCAGCTATAGAAGATGAACAATTTAAATTTTAGGTTTATAATGTTATTATAGAACAGCTGAACAGAAGTATGGAGACAAGATGTTCTAACCAGAATGCTTATACCTAGACCTGTTCTGTTTTAGTTTAGGTCAGTTTAAGAAATAAAAAAATGTCTCTTACAAAAAATATGCAGCCTAATCCTAAATCTAACAACAACAAAATTAAGTGAGTAGATGAAGATTTTTTATTGTATTTGGCCACAACTGGCATCTCCATTTTCTAAAACAAATACTAATGAAGAAAAAATTTTTGATCAAGAGAGCAAAAACTTGAAGAAAGAGAAAAGGCATTTAAATGTAAAATGAAAGAACCCTACAAGAGTTTTGTAAAACAAATTGAACTATGTATATGACTACTTGTTAACCATTTCTCTAGCCCAAGTAAGCTGTAAACGTGCCTTTTTTTCATTTGTAACTAAATAAACCTATACTGCGCTATATTCTGTCAAATGAGAATTTGGAAGCATTTATTTCTATGCAAATGGAGAGAGAAACTTAGGAAAAATAGACTATGTTAATTTTTTACTTAGCATATTGTATTTTTTAATTGTATACTTTATACAGTGTCTATGTAATCAAAGCCAAGAATTGAAATGACTTAACTTTTTGGAAATATGTAAACTTTGTTCCCTGACTCCTGATTCTATGTCTGTTAAGTGTGAAAAGTTATTGATAAAATGTTTTGAAAGGAAAGGAAAGCAGCATACCTCGTAAACTGATTCACTGTAGATAGAGACAAAATCACATCACAAAGAATTGGATAGTTGTTAAGTGACTAAAGAAGAGCTCCGAAATATTTCACTATCCAATTCTTCGTGATGTGATTGTATCTCTATCTACAGTGTACCTGCTTATCAGGTATGCTGCTTTCCTTTCCTTTCCTTTCCTTTAATTAATAATGAAATCCTAGGCCTAGTGCCCCAAGTTTGACCTGTTATAAAATATTTTGTAACCATTACTTTTATTTTTTCGTGTTTTATTTAACCCTTCTTTATGCATTAAGCAATATTAACTGTTATATTAATGATTTACAGTTATATTTGTTATATTATATGATGTTATATTGAATGCATTGAGAAAATAATTCTATTCATCGTCATTGCTATTGGACTTACCACAATCCCTCTCCCTCACCCTCAGAGGACTTGGGATTGGCACCTTTTTAGAAGACCCCATCCACCCTGTATCCGCTTGTAGTAAAATAGTATCATTGACATTAATACTGGGTCTTAGTTTTATAAGAATTAAAGTAAAAACATTGTTGTCTGCTTTGTCATTAATTAGTGGGTGACAAGCAAACAAACTTCATTACACCGTTTTCTGAGATTTATTTTTAATTTAATTTAAATAAAAACTTCACTCAGGAGTTCACATGAGTCTGCAAGCCTATGCATGAACTACATTCAACCAGTGAAGTACTAAATGTTACTGAAGTTGGGATTTGAGATTTGAACCTTGCGCTCCGCAATTCGGATTATATACCGTATATATCAGCTGTGGCCTTTGCAGATGACGTAGTTTTGTTGGCAGAAAGCAAAGAAGATCTGAAAATTATAACTGAAATTTTAATTAAAGAAACCCAAGAAGTTGGACTTAAAGTTAGCAATGAAAAAACTAAATTTATGTATTTTGGCCGAAATCCTGACAACACACAAAATTTTACAGTAGAAGGAAACAATTTTGAAAGAGTAGATGAATTCAAATACCTTCTTCATTAATTAGCTCTAACAACAGTGAACACACAGAAATTCAAAGTAGAATAAACTCAGCTAACAGAAGCATGTTTGCTCTAAATAAACTTATGTCATCAAAACTTTTGTCTTACCATAAAAAAATTAAAATTTACAAAACAATAATCAGACCAGTAATTCTCTACGGAGCTGAGTCATGGATTATCGACAAAAATACAGAAAAAAAGCTGATCACTTTTGAGAATAAAGTACTCAGAAAAATCTTTGGACCCACAATAGAAAACGGAGTATGGAGGCTGAAGCACAACAGAGAAATTAGAGATCTATTCAAAGAACCAGACATTATAGCAGAAGCCAAGTGCCGACGTTTGCGGTGGGCGGGGCACGTAATGAGAAGAAATTATAATACTATGATAAAACAAGTGTGGAAAGAAACCCCTGACGGTAGAAGGCCCCCTGGACGTCCTAAGAAAAGATGGAAGGATCAAGTGGTCATCGACATGAATAAATTAAGGGTCAATGAAGAAGATGCAGAGGATCGTGAGAAGTGGAGGCAAACTGCTGATGAGGCCAAATACCACCTTGAGTATCAGTGGCCATGGGAGTAAGTTAGTAAGTATATATATATATACACACAATACTTTTGTGATATTTAATAATCAAGATTGATTTCGGTCTCGAAAGACGATCTTCAGTTGTGCAGATATAAGATTATAAAAATACTTAATTGTAGAATAATTTTTAGCCACCATCAGATGTCATTAGCAGCTATTTCACAGCTGTCTTTAACGTATATGTTGTTTCAACATTCAAAGCCGCTTGGGGACGCCTGTGGATATTATTTATTATTTAACAGCATATATTTTTACATGAGCTAGAAAGGGAAGGTCTAGTATGCAAAATAATTAAATATATACAGTACAACCCCACTGGTCTAGAATAATATGGCGGGTGATGGGCCGAATTTAGGAAAAAGGTGGACCAATAAGAGACCATTTAATGCAGTACTTCAGGTTGTAACGAGGTCTTGAAAAAAGTAGATACAATACTATATTTTAAAAGTTCTTGTACCGAACTGCTATAGCCGTTAGCTTTGCCATTTTCTAGTTGATCAAATTAATTTTCAATAAATATTGCGTTTTTTATATGAGGTTTTTTGAGGAATAAGTTTTAGACTTTGATTTCAGGAAACTGTTGTTATATTCATCCACCTGACTGATTATTTTTGTGCTAGTGCACAGAGTCACCTATTATACATGTACCCACCCATACATAAATCAATATTACTGTTCTTGTATGGGTGGGTCAATACTACTGTACATGTATGGGTGGGCGGGTTGGTTGTTGATCTTGTTTGACAGTATGAGCAGGGCCGGCCCAAGCTATTCTGCTGCCCTAGGCAAGATATTTTTTTGCCGCCCCCCCCCCACAATTAGATTTTTTGTTTCCATGTTCCTCTTCAATTGAACCCCTTACCCGAAATCACCACTTCTTATGCCTTTTGTTTTGTTTTTGCACTTAACGAGACTTTTACATTAATTTACACACACAATCACAAATTACATATACAAATACAAACAATATAAAGAATACTTAACGAGGAAAATCTAACCTGTGTGGCTACTAGTAGGCTACTATAATTATGATAGATAATTATATGCGAAACCCTTAGTGTCAGAGTATTTATTTCATTAGGTACACAATAGGAACTTATCAAATAAAAATAAAAACCGATCATTTTACAGAAGAAATAACTTTAATTCTAAAAGTTTACATACATTATAGGGAAAAGTTAAAAGTGATAAGTTAACAGAGAGAAGGTCCACATTTTACAATTTAATTTTTCTTAATTTCATCTTCGTGAAAGAAGTCACCAGTTCGTTCAAGTCGATGTTTTTTGCCAAGTCTTGTTCAGTTGATAGAGTGGCCAGTCCTTGAAGCCTTTCTTGCGTCATGGTAGATCGAACATAAGTTTTAATTAATTTTAATTTTGAAAAACTACGCTCACCACTGGCAACAGACACAGGCAGAGTCAGCAAAATCCGTAAAGCCACGGACAAATTTGGGGCACAATCTTTAAGGTCATTGCTTATGATGAAGTTAAGGACATCTTGTGGATTTGCGTTCTTGGGTACTCTCCTAGCAATGGCTTGAACTTCATTGCAAAGTTCGTGGCCTTCAATATCTTTAGCCTCATTGTTTGAGAGGAAATGTTCTAAATACATACAATCGTCCATCAGGGACTTTGTTGTTGCGGTTGCGGCATTCACCTTGGAGATGTTGTAGAGAAATCCGAATATAGAAGTAACCTCTTCTAACTGTTGAAATCTTTCATCCAGAGGAGAGATTGCAGTATCGAGAATGGCAAAATGGAAATTGACTTTGAAATGTTCTTGAGGGGATACCAATGGTTCATCATCCGCTTCGTAATCAAACTGTTTTTTCTTCTTTTTCAACCGAGTTGGCAGGGTTTCTGTTTCAAATGTTGGTTGAATATTTAGCTCTTCTGCCACTCCTCTGGAATCAACTAGAATACTTCCAAAGCCATCGTCGCAACGTAACTTTTGTAAGTACGATTTAGTTTTGCTTAGTTGATCTTTGGCAGCAGCCAAATCGAATTGTTTGGATTGTAACTGCTTACTTGTTATGTTGATTTCAAAAAGTATACTGTGCCATGCCATAAAACTACACTTACAACAAAATTGTATTTTTCAATGTTTTTTGCCTGACCTAAAGCTTGCACTCGCGAGTTGTTACCTGTTGGCCCATTTAAGGAGCGATCTTCATAAATGTCCATTAAAGCGTTATGAACATCACCCAGTTGATATCGAAGAGGTAAGAGAGCATCTATTCGACTTTCCCATCTGGTTTCACTAAGGGGCTTAAGCGTCAAGTTAGTTACATGTTTTTTAGAGTATTCCAACGTTGTGTTGAAGCAGAAAAATAAACATAAATTTCTTGAACCAAAGCAAAGAACTTCGTAGCCTCCAAGCAACAATGCGCTGCATCATTAACAACAAGATTCAATGAATGTGAGCTTCAAGGCACATAAAACGCTCTCGGGTTAATCTCTTTGATTCTCTTTTGTACTCCGGAGTGTTTGCCTTTCATATTACTTCCGTTATCATAGCCTTAACCACGTAAATCGTCGATGCAAAGTTCGAGTTCTTTCCACTTTTCAACAATTGCTTCAGTTAAACTAGCACCAGTTGTCTCAGTCAAGGGTATGAAACCTAAAAAGTGCTCTCGAACTTCACTTGTAGTTTCCGTGATAGCCACAAATCTTACAATCACAGTCATTTGTTCTGTATGGCTGACGTCTGGAGTGCAATCAAGAATTATAGAGTAATACTTTGCAGCATGTACTAGAGAAATAATTTTAGCCTGCACGGCGTTTGCTAACAGTTTGATCATTTCATTCTGAACATTTTTGCTCAAATAATGTACCTTTGTCTCATTGTCTTGAATTTTGCGAAGATGTTCATGCATCAAGGGGTTAAATAGCGCCAAGTATTCCAGAAATTTCAAGAAGTTTCCATTACCGGCTGTGAAGAGTTTCTCATGTTTTCCTCGAAGTGCCAGATTTTGAGCTCCTAAAACTCGCACAAGAGCAATTATTCTTTCCAAGACACTTTTCCAATATTTTTCTTCTTGTTTCATCAGACGTAAATTTTGATCATCTATAGTTTTATTTTTATTTAATCTTAGCTCAAGTTCCTTCCATTCATGAAAGCAAGTTATGTGACCGTCGCTCTTTTCATGATTACTCAGAATTTTAGCTATATTTTTACAATCATTGGTTCCTTTTGAACATAAACTTGGCGGTGAAGTTGATTTAAAGAACAGTTTACAACAAAAGCAGAAAACCAAATCATTAGATTTTGAGTACATAGTAACCACGTACGACAGACAGATTCACCATTGGCTAGTTGCCTTTTGTAATGATTCTTTGAAAACCTCCTACGACCGATATTGAGTGGAAAATCAATATCCTTTTCCTGATGAGGACCATGTTGAACAAGAGATACCCTAAGAGTGTCATCGCACCTGTCAGGCCAAGTAGCTGGGTCATTAAAATCAAGAGCTGATTCTGATTCTAAATTGTCTTGATTTTCTAGCGTAGACACATTCAACTCTTCTTCAGTACCTACACTTTCATCATTAACTTCCTCTGTCCGAATTTCACTGACGTTCTCCTCAACATCATAATTATTACAACTATTTTCAAGTAGATAATCTGCTTCTGATGAGGGTCCCGGTCCCGCTTCCTCTTGATCCGCTGTGTTTTGTTGTTTGATTTGTTCGTGGCGTAAATACTTTAAAAATGACCCTTTTTGTTCTGAAATAAACTTGTCCTTCTCAGCTTTCCTTTTCCGGTATTGGAAGCCAGATAGTCTTTTTCTTTCAGCCATTATAACGAACAATATCTACCTGAAATTTAAGACATTATATGTAGAAGTTTACTACACAATGTAGAAATTTAAAAAGATACCTACATCTACATTTTTTTAAATATATTTCTTGAGTGTGAAAGCTCAAAAGTTGCAAGAATATTATTTTTAACTTCATATTTTGACATTTGAAGTAGTACCAAGTTACCAAAACTTGGTAACTTGGTACTGTACATCTTTTTGATGATGGTTTTATACTTGGAACAAGTAAATTTGTATCAGACCAAGCATAATACAGAATGTGTAGGCAGCACTGTAACAGCTGATTAAAACTATTAACTACTTCACTTACCTATATCAAGTTGTATACAGTTTTTCCACTTCGTACATTGTAGGACACATCCGACACAAGGCTGTATGAGGTCAAACTTTTAAATACGGGAAAAGGAGGGTGTTTACTAATTAACTAATCTACCTTAGATAAGGTATTATTGAAATTATATAGACAACACACTACACAGCACAGTCACAGCGTAACAACAAACCGCCAAATCTTGACTGATCTGATCACCTGTCACAACACAACTGTTGTTATGAGCAGAGCAGGGATGGCAACAACGCCGATTCATGTAGAGACATGAAACTTTCATTCAAGGTCACGCGGCTACTCAGAGAGTACGTGGCGGCGGCTGCGCCCCCTCCCCGCTCCCCAACCCCCGCACACAGCACACTACCGACCCGCGCCTCTTTACCTTCCTCAGCGCACAACCGACACTGTCGACTACTGTCGAGTGTCGTCTGTCACTCACGTCTCTCATACAGAATGAATCAGTAAGGTGACCTGTAAAATTAAATCAAGCTAATATTCATAAAGTTTTATTACGAAATCAATTTTTTAAAATTTTTTCCCTTTTTGCCGCCCTCCCCATGTTGCCGCCCTAGGCGGCCGCCTAGTTTGCCTAGTGGACGCGCCGCCACTGAGTATGAGTAAACACGCTTGTGAGCAGATTGTGAGTGTTTTAGAGCGTATCCTGTATCACAAACTGCCACAGAGGAAAACAGTTGTCCATTTCAGTAACTAATACGCCGTTCCCCTTACACGCGATGTACTTTGTTATTATCTGTTTCTCTAGTCAGGAACAAGGATATACTTCTTCTATCCTTTCTAAAGTCGTGACAAAGCAGCCTTGATCTTTCATTGTGATCACCGGTTGAATGAATGAATAAATAAAGTTTATTTAAAATAAATTATATCAGCTACAATTTACAAAGGAAGAACAAACATGATTGTTAAAACTATGACATACATGAAACTATGACATTTCTGATTCCAAACATATTTCCAATGTAGTTGTGTGTTTTTTAATTAACCTTTTATGTCATTCTAGCTGGAAAACAATTTCCACTTTAGTTGTGCATTTTGTATATAAGCTGCAACTTCATAATGCTGACCTACTTTATTTTTAATTTGCTAAATTATGCATTGTTCAATGATATCACAAAAGTTTGTTGGAGTATGTGGGGGTATGTACGTAAAGTACACTGATAAGTAGAAACATTATGCATATTATATAGTAAGAATGCTTGTAACTATCCTTTAGCAGATAAATTCTGAAAGTTTACTTAATTTATTGTATGTCACTAATGATGATTTAATTTTTATAGTGAAAAAATGTCTACAAAAGTTACTCACGATTTGAATCAAGTGCTGGAGTCAGATTCAGAGTCGTTACATACCCGTGGGTCTGTTTCTCAAGATTATAGCAGTGAATTTGACTTCAGTTTGGGGAAGAAATGAGATACCTCTCAATCAACATAGAGGAAGTAAACATAAAGCCTAATGGCTTTCAAAGGTAAAATATCAGAAACAGTCTGCATCCCCTTAGACAGGAGGGAGCAGGGGATTCAAAAGATCGACTTTCAAAGGCCATTATAAAAATATATTTATAGAACAAGATTTAATTAAAGTCTCTTACCATGAAGCTATGGATAGATTGTCATAAATTATACATGAGTATAAGGAAGGGTAGGCTATAAACATTGTTAATCAATTTGTATAAGAACTTTATAGGTGCAAAGTTGAGATTTTCATACAATTAGTTTAGAACATAACCTTAAGTGGCCATTGTTAGCTAAATTGTGGCCATCTTCCAGTATTCACTGTATTGTGGTATTATTTACTTTATTTGAAATAGCTCTTTTATGAGGAAGACACCATATTAGCTTGATTGCAGTAATGATTAAAAGTTGTATATTTTTAGGAAATACTGAGAAATTATTGTTCTCTTTGATAAAACAAAGTCTTAAGTAGCTCATTCAGTTACCATTTACTATGTAACTTTGGTGCACATCAGTTGCTAGCTTAAAAAATATTCTCAACTGCTGAAGCTTCCAATGTACGCTATTTTTAAAATGCCAATGTGTGTCAGTTGCTAGAAACGAAGGAAAATAAGAGAAATTACACATACATTTTAAAGAAAGTTGTAAATAAAAAATTTGCATTACTCTAAAGTATAATTCAGTCAATTTAAAAAAAAGTGTTTTAAAAATAGAAAAGGGAAGGCCATTAATTGTATTTAAAAAACCTATAACATCAACCACTCACCCCTATTTTTAAGATGAAGTTAACTTTATTTTCAAACTTGTAAATCAAGTATGTGGTTTTAATGTGGATCTTAACTGTAAGGTCAAATTTACAAGTAAGGTATATAATATAATATCTTGACGATTGGCGTCTTAATAATAATGAATATAACTTGAATTTCAGATCTAGGAGTAATTGGCATATGATGTCTGAATGGTAGGGTGGGCTGAAAAAATAAATATTGTCTAAATAAAAACGGTATACTGAAAAAATGCTGCAAATTGTTATTACGAATGAAAGGGAAAACAGATTTTCAAAATCTGTTGTCTCCCTTGATCGCACATTGCCTTTGAAGTTTTTCCATGTGAACTCCCATAAGAGAAACAGTGAATAATGATCATTTTGGTTCTCACTGAACACTGTTCACTTTACAAATGGAAAGCCTCTTCACAGCAGTTTGAAAAATGAAATAACTTATCCAATTAACTAACATTTTCACCAACTTATAGCTAAACCAAAACATGGGAAAATTGAGAAATAATTTAAAACACAAAATTGTCTACAAGTTATATAAGTCAAAGATAATTCTGTGTAATGAGACAATTTATATCATTTTTCAAACTGCTGTTGTAGAGCCTTTTCAATTGCGAGATGAAAAATCTCATACCATTTCCAATATTCAGTGTTATCGAAAATGTTCATTGTTAATTGTTTCTCTTACATTTTATATATTAAATTTTCAAGGTCAGAGCGCTATTTAGGATGATGACTGATTTCAATCATTTGTTTTAACTTTAATTTATAATGTGTATTTGCAAATAGTTATCACTGTAGAATTTTTACTAGGAAATTTTTCATTTTATCGACTATGATCAGCAGGTCCACCAGCTGAATCTCATCAAAATTGTTTGCTTCTGGTTGAGATCAGTTAATAATTTACTTATATTCGTATCAGGTATTAGTTATATCAATTATTATTTTGTAGTTGGTTTCCTGTATTCTTTAAATTCTATTGAAATTTAAATTATGAATTTTTGTTAGTTCAAAATCAGTTTTTTGTTTGTATAAATTTAGATCAGCTAAAAACTAAATTTCCATATTTTTAAATGTTTTATTCTTTGTAATGTTAGTTAAAGGGGCTGTGAGAGAGTATAATCCAATGTACATAATTTAATTTAAATAACTATTTTTCTCATTGAAATAAAGCAAATAATTAGGTCTACTAGAAAATTGAGCATAAATAGTTTTGTTTATCACACAAAATACAGTATATGTTCTTACCTACAATGCATATTACTTCTCAAACATAGAATTCATTGTTTTTATATTTATCCCTCATATATTTTTGTATTAAGAAAAATTCTATTTCCAAATTAGAAATATTGTGATGTAATATTGTCAAAATTGTTTCTTTAAGAAAATAAAATGTCAGTGGATTTTGTAACTTGTGATCAATGCGGTGTTCTTGATTCATTAAAGTCAGTTTCTTGTTAAGTAATAGGGCACTAGGCCTGAAATTAATATCAAAGGAGAAATAGGTCATCGACAGATTTACTTGACATGACAAGTCCACCACCTTTAAAATGACACACCAAACAACATTTAAAGATACAATGTTTGGTATCCACTGGTACTTTTATCAGGCTTATTAGGCACCAAGTAATACAGTAGTAAACAATTAGTTCTTAAATTACTGTATAAACAATCTTAATAATTTAGCAGTTTTAGTATTTTACGGAGTCCTTGTTTACTCGTAAAGCCAAATGAAATATGCCTAACTTATTGACATGCATGTTAACATTGAACTACTTTACATACACTAGTACATACTGTACATATATACTACTGTACGTTAACATAGTAAAAACTTGATACATACATACACTTTAGTCCACAAACATGTTGATAAATAATGAACAGTATGTAGAGTAATTTGATCATAACAAATATTTTTCATGTTTTACTGTCCATATTCAAGAGAATAGTTGAATCATTGATGATAGAAACAAGAAGACTGTCCACTCATATGGGTCCCGTGATGCCAGATTCCGATTTGGTAAAGTTAGCTCATGTTTGGTATTCACGTGTAGCGCCACCACACTCTCTCTAGTGACCAAGAGCTAAGCTGACAACGATCTGAGCATTTATTTGGAACCAATCACCATCAGATAGCAGCACATAAACCTGTCTACATTGCCTTGGACTGCCTATTTGTTTCTAAAGGTCCATTGTTATGCTATCGGTATTACCCTGATTGGTTGTAATTAACAATAGAAGGTAAAATAGTTACCTCTGTTTTATTCCGCCACAAGTCTTAAGTTATTACAGATGTTCGCTAGATTGGTGGGGAACAAAACAGAGGTAACTATTTTACCTTCTATTGTTATTCACTAGGTTTTAAGATCAAGCTTTACTACAGTATTGTGCGAATTAATGGAATCATAGGCTGTTTTAATGAAAAAACAGTTTATTTAGTAAAAAATTATATTTTGACAAAACTATAAAGGTAAACTTACATCATTCAGTAGGAAATATGTCCCCCTTTGGCAGCAATTACTGCTTTTACCCGTTTTGGCATAGATTCTATGAGTTTCTGGCAGTTGTCAGATATCCTTTCATCTCGATACCAAACCTGAATGACCGCTTCTATCATTTTTATTTTAGTGGTACAGTCTATTTTTCGCAGTCTAGCTTTGCAAATGGCCCATAAATTTTCAATGGGGTTGAGATCGAGCGAATTACCGGGCCAATCTAAAACATTAATCTTCTTATTTTTGAAAAATGCTATCATTTCCTTTGATTTGTGACAGGGAGCAGAGTCCTGTTGAAGAATCGCTCCTCCTTGGGGTTGACATTTTTGGAGTTGTTTGTCCAAACACTTTTCCAACATGGATTTGTATTTTTGGCTGTTCATCATGCCTTCAATTGGCACCAAAGATCCAACCCCCATGTATGAAAAACATCCCCAAAACATTTTCTTGACTGGATGTTTTACGGTTTGATCAATATGAGATGGTGTAAGCTTTTCATTGTCAGACTTCCTGACGAATTTCGACCGCTGTCCCTGAACTATAAAGTGGGTTTTATCTGTAAATAGGACTTTTTTCCAGTCGCCTACAGTCCAATTAGAGTATTTTTTGGCCCACAGTAGCCTTTGTTTCTTCATTCGTTCAGTTAGAAGCTGTTTTTTCTGTGGACGAATTGCCCTTCTACCACTCTCCAAAAGTCTTTTACGAACAGTTGAGTCATGAAATACTATACCTGATGCTGCTAGATCTTGTTGTAAGTCTTGGCTTGATTTTCTTGGGTCCAATTTGCTCTTTCGAAGTAAAAATCTATCATCTGCTGGTGTTGTTTTTCTCTTTCTTCCACATTTTCCTAACCTTTTCACATCCACTGATCCCGTTTCTGCATTCTGAGCTCGTTTACGCTTCACAATTTTGCTTACTACCCCCTGACTCACTCCACACGTTCTAGCAATCTCTCTTTGTGACATCGTAGTGTGTTCACTCAACGAGACAATCTTTTCACGCTTCCTAGGCGTAATATCCATGTTGGAATAAAACTAAAACAAACTCACTAGTTACCAAAAACAACACAAAATAGTACAAAAAAACCCAAAAACAACACAAGCTTGGTAAGAAATGACTTAAAACACACTCAAACTAAAGGCAGAGAAAAGTAAGGTTATGTTTTCAATGCTTGGTCAGCTGTCAACTGTGTAGGTAGTGTTGCCAACTGTGAATATTGAAAAATTTCACAGTGATTCCATTAATTCGCACAATACTGTAGCTCTTAAGAGCCTGTAGATATTTGTTGTAATTATGCCTTTGTATAGTTCCTTAATGCTTAGTAAAGAAACAAAATATAACCAAATAAATATCCTAAAGATAATTTATATTTTATACATTAGGATAATTTATAATAAGACTGTAATTTGTTATTCCTCTACTGTTATATTGGACCGTGAAAGTTTATTAAGTTATATTTAGTTGGAACATAGTGAATCTGTTGTAAAATTAGTTGTATATGTTTGATGAAGTGTTAATAATTCAAGATAATAATTTTAAAATATTTATTTTTCTAGTAAATAATGAGTGATTTTGAGTAAAATTAATAGTTATGTGTTTTGTACAAGTACTTTTTTGTTTGAACTATCATTAAATTTAAAACACAAATTACTCACTAATTTAATTTTCACTTTTTGAACAATCAGAATTTAACTCCAAAAGTTAATAATTTGTAAAACGTGCCCATCGAGCCAGAGCTTCATTAATCCAGAAAACTTGGACAGCTTTACACCTTAACATGGATAATTTTAAAACTGTAATGGTCATAAAATAACACTGGTAATTTATATTTTTGTCCGTAGTTGAGTTCTGTTGATAACCGATATTTTAAAAGCATTGTGGCAATTTGTAACAGATTTTTAACAAATAAAACACAGCTTACACTAATCTGGGATTATTTCCTTAAAAGCAACCAAATTGTGGCACTATGCGGCTATTTTAAATTCAGCGCCACAATCACCTGGACGAAAAGACCAGTATAATATCAGCTGAAAGACCACCAAAATCTGAGTAGCGATAGGAAGGATTTGCTTCTGGCAGATACTAATTAATTAATTAATCCCAATTTATTAACTACTACCATATAGTAGTTAATTAATTGGGTGGGGGGTTGGGCAAAATTAAGGAACGATAAGCAGTGAGATATAATTGAGATTCTAAAGCAGTACTGTATGATTTCAACAATATGGTACGGTGGATAATTGGTCAGACTGGCGGTAATGTCTGCCATTGTCAGTCTTATCCACAGTCAATATTTTGCCCACATCCTCAGGAGGGCAGTACTCTGATGGTCCAGGACTCGGCTGCCAAATCATGTCACACCAATAAGCTCTAGGTTTAATTGTAAATAATCTCACTTTCATTTTTTTATTTATAATTCATCAAAATTAATTTTAAAACTCTTTTTGAACCTTGCTACTGGTTCAATTTGTCAGGTTAGATACATGGCTTCTAGGTTTTTTTGCATGATTAAATTGGTATCTAACAATAAGTATTTCAATGAGCTTTCATTAAAAATTCTAAATTACCAATCCGCTAAACTCTAATGCCCGCCACAAGTATTGTGTGAAATTTAGCGAATTTAAAAGAGGAGAGTCTAATTAACAATAACGCAAAGAGACATATTTTATTATATTACTAATTTATCATTTCATGGACACATTCAGAAAGCTATGAGTCAGCTGGATGGTCAACTTTACAGTTCATGACCTGACAATAGAATGTCACACATATCTTTGACATAAAGAAATCTTACTTGGTATTTTGGAGCACATGTAGAAAGATGTAAATTGCATAACTGTATTGTTAGCAGATATATTTGTTCTATCCAGATATATATATAGTGAGGCAAACCACCAATGCAGCATGTGTAGTAGGTGAATGGTTTGTTCTATTACCAAAAAAAGTATTTCCCTATAAACAGCACATGGGGAGTCTATTGAAAATATTTTCATTAAAATCTAAGTACATTTTCCTTCAAAACTAAGGATCGTGGGTTTGAATCTTGAAATGTTCAAAAGTAAACTTACGATAAGTAATACACCATTTAAAAGGTTTTGTAGAAGGAAACTCATTGCCATAAACAAAATTTACTTATTTTCATCCTTTTCAAATTAGCTTACGTTTTTGTCTAAATTTTCTTAGCCATGTTTTCAAACTGTTTATAAGTCTGATACGTTTTTTTGTCTTTACAAAACTTCCTTATAAACAATATTCTTCATTCTCCCATTGGGTAGTTATTGCCAGTCTGTCAGAAGAACTTACTGACAGTTTATTTTATTATTAGTTTATTAAATCCACTCCAGCCACTTTTAGAGATTGTCCTTGATTGACATTTACGGAATAGTTTCTAGTTTTATAACCCTTCGAGTTATGTTTATCCCATTTTCAATTTCTTACTCACAAAAAATCAGCTTCACTGTTTTTGTCAGATGACTACATGTATTCCTTATTTTGATGTTGGCTGCCTAACAGGAATTTTTAAATTTAAAATTCCTGTAAGCAAAAATTGTTAAATAGCACCATGCATTATGTTGCATTTAATTTTAAAGGTGTTTAGAGATTTACAAAGTTTGTATTAACCTTCAACACTTAATGTCCTTAGTTAAACTCTCAAATATTTTAAACATGAATTGAAATTATAAAATAAAGTGGAGAGTCTTCTTGGTTCAAACATTTATAATGACCCCTGTTTTGATAACAGGAATGGAAATAAAATCTTTTTTAACTTAGTAACACGAACAAGGAAGGCTAATTTTTTGTGGACAGGAGATTAGCCTTTTTTAAACATATTCATTTTTTAGATATGTTTAAATTTAAACATAGCTTGAGTGTTTCTTCCTTGAGTTTTTATTGAAAATTGTAAATTTTATATAGCTTGAGTGATACAAAATCACTTTTAAAATATTTTGAAAACAAACATGTTTTGTATGAAAAAATTTATGATTGGACTTAGGCAACTTTTTAGTTTCAAAACGGCAGCCATTTTAGTGTGAACATTTTGAAATGTTAAAAATAGCATTTTCCTCTTTTGCCTGTAGCAGCTAAAGAAAAATTGTCCTATCGAAAAATTACTATAATTTCTAGTAGCAGATTTTAGATTATCTACAACTTTGTTCATATGATTATGACTTTCCTCTATCTCCCCTCCTTCACCCCTAGATAGGGATAGATTTTTAATTTGTGCTTGTGACTCAACACGGCTACTTGACATACTCTAAAATCAGACCTATGTATGCTTTCCTGAAAAAAACAAAAAAAAACAACTCTTACATCTTATAGAAGAAACATAATTTTGCAGTAAAAATCAGTGGAATTAAAGCAATCTTTTATTGTAAGGAACGTGTAAACATGGCAAGAAACCACTGATTCAGGCACAATTTCAATTCTTTGCATCCTCTAAAAGTAGACTTACATACTTTAAAGACTATTAAACTTTAGTATTTAGGAAAGCAAACTGTTTTTAATAGCAAAATTCCAAACTCATTTCAATAAAGTCATGGCCTGCTGATAGGAATGTCTAAACATTGCAAGAAACCAAGCTCGCCTGTGTAAATTTCGGAACAGGGTGTTATAGCACATGTGCTAAGGGAGTTAGTTGATTGTTTGGGATGAGGCCACCATGGCTTACAAGGTAGGTATAGAAGCATTGGATAGCACTCTCCAGGACATCAGGAGTAGTAAGTGTCTAATGGGTGAGATGAGTGTCTTATTGGCCAGGGACTTCAGACAGAAGCTACCAGTTGTTCCTCTAATGATTTGTCATTGAACTAACTTCCTAATAAGATGGTGATTTATCAATCTGTCGATTCTGTTGTAGAGTTAGAAGTAAATATTCTATAGAATTTCTCAATTCCTTAAACCCTTTAGGGATTCCACCTCACAATCTGTTTAAAATGTAGAACTCCATTAATACTCCTACACGGTTTGATACCTCCATCAATTTGTAATGGCATGTGACTGCTGGTAAAATTCTCACAGAAACAACCATCTTGAAGCCAGATTATTCGGCAAGGTTATTGAAGCAACCATCTTCACAGGCTGTGGCGTCGAAGAAACAGTTTTTCTATTTAGAATTATTTTGATTTCATCTGTCTACCATTTTCAATCCAAGAGGCTGCAGTTTTTTTTGTCAAAGTCTGCTATGCTATGACGATAAATAAATAGTAAGGACAATCTCTAAAAGTGGCTGGAGTGGATTTAATAAGCTAATAATAAAATAGACTGTCAGTAAGTTCTTCTGACAGACTGGCAGTAACTACCCAATGGGAGAATGAAAAATGTTGTTTAGAAAGAAGTTTTGTAAAGACAAAAAAAAAAAAAAAAAAACGCAGCAGACTTATAAACAGTTTGAAAACATGGCTAGGAATCCATGGGGAAGGATAACCCACGCCATCTAGGCATATTCAAAACAGGTGGTTTTTTTTTTTTTTTTTTTTTTTTTATAGGAATACAACACAACCAAGCTATCTCTTCTAATATATGTAAACATTTGCTTATTTGCTCACCTATACATGCACAGTTATAGACACCTATACACTTGCAATGGTATTGACCCAACCACCCTACCAGACAAGAATAGTAGTATTGACCCACCTATACATACCATACCTATACTGGTAGGGATGAGCCAACCTGCTACTTTAGCTTAACTGATGTAATAGTTCAATTTGCCAGCGTGTATGAGTTTAAATTAACTGATGAAAAGGAACAGGAAGTCAGACATTCAGTTACTGTTGAAACTAACCGCATCAGCTCAATCGAATTAGCAAGTCGTCTTGAGTATTCACTAAATGACAAATACAAACTGATTTATTTAAGATTGCATCAGTTTTCATGTCTCAACAGGAAATCAACCGACTGTTGTGTTATCTGATACAAATAGAAGCAGAACAGGCGAGCAGGATGTATGGAATATCCATTTCCTGTTGCATCAGGTGGTCTTGCGCATCAGTTAAATTGTATCAACTGATGCAAACAAACTGATGTGGTTACTTTTGGCCATCCCTAATTACTGGCCCACCCTCCCACAAGTGCAATAATATTGGCTCACTCAACAACCCATACTTGTACAATGGTAAATATGATGCAAGTGTAGATAACTAACTCATAGCCAAACACAGGCAATTTGATAGTACTTAAGTAAAGAAAATGAAATAACTGTTTTTGTAACTAATAATTATTTTAATGGTTGCCTATCTTACAATAAGAAGACAATCTCTGTGATGTTTAGTTACTGTGTGTACTGTCTCACATGCTTCATCACTAGAGTGATTCTAAACACTCAGCCAGTTGTATCAGTGCCTAATGTAATTAATTGACAATTTTTGAACCATGAGCGCTTTTTACTAAGTTCTAGAAATAATTAAGTTTAATATGTACATAATAAAGACAATTAAACATATTTCTAATGGATTTTAAGGAATTTCTTCTTAAAGTGTACAAAATCTGTGGAATAGATGTAAATTCTATACAGAATAAATATATTAATGATTGTTGTGTAGTAATATTTTATATATAATCATTTCTGGCCATTAACACGTGTTTTTGCTTTAAATAAAATTATAGCAAAATTTATGTTTGCTTAATTTTGTTTACTAGTTGAATTGTAGGTAATTTTTCAGATGTAGGGTGCAATGTCGATTTTTTAAAGCTATTTAAAGCACACAGGCCATTACCCACACATACACGTTGTAAAAAATGTAATTGTAAAATATGCTCTTTGTTTAATCTTATGATATAATCATAATAAATGTTTACGTTGTATCACGAAATTATTTATTAATTTATGAACCCTTATATTTATTTGTTTTGCAAACACAGTAAGATTTTAGAGGTAACATGTTATTGAATCTTACTATGTATTAGTTTTAAAACTATTACAAACTGTAATACTGTAACATACACTTGCAGACACAGGCCATGAGTGCCATAAATGGTACTCAGGAAAACAGATATGAGTTTTAATCCTATTTCGTAAGCTTAAGCGGCTGGAGTCATTATTAACAACTAGTTCTTCCGGTGTCAACCGCGTCAAAGGACTATTTACAATACAGCCTAACCACTGAGGATGCCACATCGTAGCATGGGCGAAACGTCGGGAACTGTATATATTGTAAATAGTCCTTTGACGCGGTTGACACCGGAAGAACTAGTTGTTAAAGATATGAGTTTTGTTTAAATCATTTACCAAAGTTTAGTTTATAGGTCTATAGAGGGGAAAAATTCAATATTGTTATTTTTTAGTACCGTATGAGGTACTCAAGTATATTCAACATGAGGCCATGAGTACCTTGTACTGGTACTCACTCTATCTCAATCAAGGGTTGAAAAAAAGTTGATTTCTGTACCAATGACAACAATTTTCTTAACAACATATCAGGTCAATGATATTCATACCAAGTTACCTTTCCCTAGACTTAGCAAATTTTGTAAAATTCGTTGGCATTCATATTAATACAATAATAAGCTGTTTTTACCACTATCTGTATTACTGCTCAGAATGTTTCTTTTATTTTCATATATGAATGGCAAGCGGTAAATATTCTATCCAAACATTGCCAAATAGGCCTTGCTTGTAATTAAGTTTAATATGTACATAATAAAGACAATTAAACACTCTTTGAATTGAGTGGATATTCAATTACATCCTATTGCAGTTCCTTAGGACTATCAATACCAATGTTCGTGTATGAGCGGGCGGGTGGGTCAATACCAATGATTGTGTGTGGGACAGCGTGTGTGTGTGTGTGAGAGACAGGAAAACTAACGTGTAACTGCTTACCCACCTGCCCACCCATACACGTACAGTGGTATTGAATTAATAAATAAATAAATATATATAAATAAATAAATATATATATATATATTACGCAAACAGTAAGATTTTAGAGGAAACATTTTATTAAAGCTTACTATGGATTAGTTTTAAAACTATTACAAACTTGTAATAACATACACGTGCAGTCACAGGCCATGACTACCATCGTACCATCAAAGTTTAGTTTATAGGCCTATCTATAGAGGGGGGAAAGCTAATATTGTTAATTTTCCTTTAAAAAAATGTGAGGCTTCAGGGAGAAAATCAACAAGTGGCAGTCAGGCCTTGGGCTGTGAGTACCACATATGTCAGTCAACCTGTTAATTAGTTATAAGATGGCAAAATGAATGTTTTACTGTAGTTTGAAAAAATCCTATTATGCCAAACAAAATTATTATTTTAACTAGTATTTATGAGTTTTCCCTTTGTGGACCCTGTATATTTAGCAAATAAACTATCAATATATAAGCCAAATACCACTGACTGACAGATTATGATTTCTCAGAAACCATCAAACCAGGGAATGTGAAAATTGGCACAATTATTCTTTATGTTTCTTAGACTCGCAGTTTAAAAGGGGACTTAAATCTTTTATCTCTAAGTACCGATCTACCCAAATTTGGATTTGCCTAATACCACTTTTACACACACTTTCTCACCACTATATTTGAGGAAAGGCAAGGTTATGGTGAATTTCTAGTAATTTCTATCTGTGCAATGTTGAGTTCAGTAATGTTTGTTTGGCTAAGTACAATATGCAGGCATATCAAATTTCTCGCCCAATACTAGCTGGACCATTGCGTGAAAGAGTTTGTATGGCTGAAATAAGTTCCTAATTATCGATCCGTTAATATATGTAGGTGGGATGAACCTCCCTTGTAGGAAATGGACACTGTTGAATCGTTTCTGAACTGCCGTGGGCAGATGTAAATGGGGATTGACACCTGATCATTTGTGATTGCTGCGAGTCTATCCAATCAATGGATCACATAGTTACAGTGTCCCTGTGCTCCTTTACGGAGGAATTTGTTAGCATAAATAAAATCAGAAAGACATGACTTTATGGATTGGATTAAGCTTTGTGACAGGTGATATCTTATTTTTATTATTAATAAATTATATGAACCTTGAATCTTGTTCCAAATATACTACTTAAACTATGTTCCTAAACTTAAGAATATGGTTCCTTAGGTCAAAATAAGAAAAGTATAAACATAGTTCCAAAAAATACTTGGCATCTACTAAAAAAAACTACTAAGGGACTTGCTATTAGTTAGCCAACATTTTATATTTTTCATTAAAAATGATCTATCTAAAAAAAAAACTAATATTTTCCAAATTTATTGTTATTGTTATGAAAAAAGAAAATAAAAAAATCATCTTTGTACAATCTTAATTTACAAAATGGGGTTGTTTTATATATGGCAAAAAAAATATGGAAGCGCTTTCACAACAACGTTATTTTTTCCATCGATAATTTGATAATTTAATTTGTTGAATAATTCTGTCCCATAAAGCATAATATTTTTATCAGAAGAATTTGCTTGAAACCTTTAAATAGCGGAGAAATAATATTGTTCAAATGACCGCTACTCTGGAAAGGATAAATCTATTGAAATCCAGATTAATTTCTCTTGAATAGAGCTTTCATTTGATGTTAACTCGACCAAGGCTTACATTTAAGAGTTTCGTTCAGTTTTCAAAGTTCCTTAGGAGCCGTCCCCTTGAAAAGATGAAATCTCGCTAATGGCGTCAAAAAGTATGTTCTTTGTAACCATGATCATGTACAAGATTTCACTTTTACTAGTGAAGTCATATAAAAGTTATAAATATAATATTTTATTGAAAATCAAAAGATATCTCGTTTTTGGAAATCGATGAAAAGTAAAGTAGAAATAATTATTTATTTAAGTGTAGCTCAAATAAACAATACCCCTAGCAGCAGAAGTAAGTGACTCGCTGGTGGAGATCGGCACATCAATGGTCGGAACAGTGAATGCGTAGACTATTTATAAGTTTCCTATTTCGTAAGCTTAAGCGGCTGGAGTCATTATTAACAACTAGTTCTTCCTGTGTCAACCGCGTCAAAGGACTATTTACAATATGTACAGTTCCAGACGTTTCGCCCATGCTACGATGTGGCATCCTCAGTGGTTAGGCTGAGACTGAAGGTCAGCAGTCGCTCTGCCCAATATATGGCGATGGCGCAGCTGTCATGTGTCACGCAGGCCAACTTGACCCGAGTCTGAGGTTACGTACGCACTTCCACATAAGCTATGATATCTTTAACTTTTTAAGAACTGGTCCCCATGTTCTTGGCAACTTCATACTATCTTCTTTGTTAAAATTATCCCCTCTTTTGTATATTTCAATGGCTTCCCTAACTCTTCTCGGATAATAAAACAGGATATTGGCCAATACTTTGGTTTTGTCAAATAAAATTCCATGTTTAGTAAGATCACTATGTTCTGCTACTGCTGACTTATCGACATCTTTGTTCTTAGTATGTCTTATATGCTCCTTTAGTCTTGTTGATACTTGTCTCTTCGTTTCTCCTATATAAACTGAACCGCAGTCACATGGTATTTCATAGATGCCAGGCGTAGATAGAGGTATCTTATCTTTATAAGGTGGAAGTAAATCTTGTAGTCTATTCGGTGGCCTAAATATTGTCTTGATGTCATTCTTCTTTAAAATTCTACCAATTTTGTCTGTTGTTCCTTTGATATATGGTAAATACGCCATTGGTTTTCTTGCATTGGTCGATTGCTGTCCTCCATCTTGATTGGCTGAACTATTATTGGTCTGCTGGTTTCCTATTGGTTGTGCTTCTTTATTTATAAGTTTGCGCTGCCGGTGAATAGCTACACCACAAATGACTAAATCTAAACATATAGCTCATCCTCGTGCTAAAGAGTGTTAAAAAAATGTTCATAGAGTGTAAACTGTCTGTTTTAAAGCACGTTGAGCAGCTGTGAACTGTGCGGCATTGGCAGATTAAACTCAATCACACGTCTCGTTCAGTTCACCTGGTTAGAAGAGAGGAAGACACACGGTAGATAGGAAAGAAGTTTTAGTTACCGTGGGAAGGCAGTTCAATGCGGTAATATCACATCCTAAACACACGGTTGTGTAGTGCGTGTTGACTACAAACTCCTTAACAGCGAGTACCGTAGCTTTTCCCATACTCCGTGAGCTATATGGGTAAAGTTAGTGTTAGTTAAGCTATACAATAATAAATATTTAGCTACCATACTATTGCATAATCAAATAAAGTGGCTATACTTTAAAATACGAGTATATACCGGTACATCGCTGTTTTTAATCCAATTTTCAAAAACTATATGTTAGATTATTAAACTTTACCCTTGCAAATAAATTTTAAACTGCTGATTTTGAAGTTATCGTTCAACAAGTATTAAAAATAGCCGCCATTTTGTGACAACTGTTACTCCTTAACCAGAAGTATTGTCAATTTATTATTTACTAAAATAATAAATTGACAAATGCCTCACATTTGAGGTGACCACAAAGATCCAGAAAAAAAGATTTTGTTAATTTGTTTTATAAAATAAATGGGGGTTCAAAATATTAAGTGTTTGAGAACAAGCACAAAACCATTTAGGCATGAGCTTATGATTGTTATTTATTTATTCGAAAGAGATTACACCTTTTTACCACACCAGTTTACACACATGAAGAAATAGAAAGATATGTGAGAAATCTTCTTTGATGTGATAAAGATTCACATAAAATCTCAAGACAGAAGAAAAAGCAAGAACTGAAATAATGAATAATTAGAACTGAAATAATGAATAATTGCAGACTGAAACAAGCAAAAGAAATAAATAAATAGAAACCAGTGCAACAAAACAACAATGAAGATATACTAAAGACCAGTAATAATTAAATAATAACAAACATTTTGTGACCCAAGAGTAACTCTAATAGCATAAATCATAAACCTTCTATTATACCTTCTATATTATTCTAGTATAATAGAAGGTCTATGCTAATAGTTATACAGTAAATCAAAAATCATAATAATTACTTTAATAATATAAATATGTGAGTAAAAGTTGATAACAACAAAGTAACAACGTCATATTTAACATTCATATAAGTTTATATTAATTTAAATTCCATTACATAAGTGTATTAAATTATCTTGTTGACTTGGTTAACATTTACCTTAGAATTGATTATACACAAACGTATCAGATGATATTGATTAAGAGTACATTCTTTATAACTATTTCATACTCTCTGACTTCTTTTTATCAGCTGTTTTTGGAAATGAAACGTCAATTCCAATCTCCTGGAATGTCAATGTGGTGTTTATGTATATGTTGTCACTTGTCATCGACACGCTACTAGTCAGTGTTTTCGATTTATGAACTCTCTCTGTTAAGATATAGAAAACTAGTATTTTTATTGATTGTTACATCTGAGTAACGATGGATGATCATGTAGTTGGTAACCATGACATTCACTCGTGTTTAAAATTGGAAAATGGGGATGATGGTGATGGTGATGGTGATATTAACAGCAGCCGATTCGTTGAACACAAAGTTGGTGAGTTCTTACGTAAATTAACTGCAATAGTCTTAACAATATATAATTTCTCAGGATTGTTGTATGCTTTTTATAAATAAAAAAATCGCGTTCAATCTCTGTATTTATTTACAAACACTACTTTTCAGGCTTTATTTATCTTTTCAGGCTTTATTATCTTTTCAGGCTTAACAAAACATTAAATGTAAAATAATGTCAGGAGGTTAGATAAAATAAATCAAATTTCAAATAAATAAAAAATCTACGCCTAAGGGCTTGGTTTTATTGTACGGTATTTATAAACTATCCATGTCATAGAAACTGTGTTGGATCAGAAAAGTTTTTACTTCAGATTTGAATTTTGAGATCTTTCCAATGTTACGAAGTGGTTGTGGCAATGCCTGAAATAATTTAAGACCTGCATATTGAAGGTTGTGTTCAAAGAGTTTTACACGGTGCTGTTGAGCATTGATACCATTATTTCTAGTATTAAAGGCCTATCTAAGGTCATTGAGATGAGATTTTTTGAGATTTAATTTAGACTACAGATTCAAAAATTAAAAGACATGGGTCTGTCAGAGTTTAGGCTGAATTAACGAATCCCAAGAGCTAGCATTAGGTTCTAATTGATTTTTTTTGCTAAGTAAAGACCTTATTGTGTTTTACATTACTCTTGAAAGAGCCATGTAAAACTATTAAATATGAAATATATTGCTCGAACAGCCTATGGTATACGAGCCTGGACAGAGGGATGCTGCCATAAGTCCTCATTCTACGAAGAATGAAAAGACCCCAAGCAAGTGATCCCTCTAGCCTCTGAATGTGGTCACCCCAACCAGTCTCACCAGCATCCACTGCATCTATTCAATCATTTGTGAAATCAAAGAGTGCCAATTTTGTTGATCGGTTTTTCCGAAAACAGTATTTTTAAAATAAATGTTATTTAATTCAAATAAATTTTTAAGTCGCTCCTAAACAACTTTTTATATTAGTTTAGAAATTTTTGGGAGGAGTGACATTGGATGATAGTTGTCTGGATCGTATCTGTCTGATTTTGTAAACAAAGGTTTGACTTTTGCTATTTTACACTTTTGAGGGAAAAAACCAGTACCCAAAGAAAAATGTATCAAGTGGGTTACAGGCAGTACACTTCTTCTTTGCAGAATTTCAGGATGTATGTATTAATTTCATCAAAATACCACTGGATTTTTTCAGTTCCATTTTTGAAATTATGCAGTCTAATTTTTTTGGGGTGATCAGAAAACATTTCTCAAAGTTACATGACTCTTAATTTACTAGGAAAACCTGATAGGTGTTGGTTATGGTTGATACCATTTACAAGTGATGAAACATTTACAAAATATTCATTAAAGGCCTCAGGTGCCTGATGTGAATCTTCAACGATCTTATCATAAAGTAATGGATTTGCTGTCCTGCCAATTTTTTCTCCCCTTAGACTGTTAATAACATTCCAAGAAGCTGTAGATTTATTTTTTGCTGCCATGATACTGTCATGTGCCCAGTCAGACTTAGCTTTTTGTATTTTCTTTATATTGATTTCTTTAAAGTATCTAAGTTTATCGTAGCCATTTCCAGTAAGCCTCGCACTGAATACAATTCAAACATCTCCTTTTTAGCAACTTGAAGCCTGAGATATCCATTTTCATTTGTTATTTGTCCGAATTTCACTTTCCTTCTTAGTACAGGACAACTAACATCAAAATAGTAAGAAAAGGTTTCAATAAATTTGTTGTACATATCGTCTAAATTATCAGCCACGTAACCTGATATCTAGTTTTCAGTTTGCAATCTTAATTTTAGCTCGCTAAGATTCTTAGGAGATATCCCATAGTTTCTGTTAATTTTTTATTTTGATTTGTTGAATTTATATTGTCTATTATAATTGACATTGCTTTATGGTCGGAAACATGTGTTTCTTTGTGTAGGCATGGCTATTTTGAAAATGTATAAAAAAAATTGTCTATACAGGAACTAGAAAAATGTGCAATTCTGCAAACGTTTAAGGTCATTTCTATTAACTCTGACATCTAGCTAAGGGTTATCTAGACCATCAAACTTTGTTATATAGGAGAACAGTAGCAGGTTGAGCTTTTATATTTATGTGATGGATTAGAGAGATCCACAGAGTTAAGGGAAAGCAAGTGTAGACAACCACCCTATAGCGAAGTAAGAGTTTATTATAAAAATATAAGCTCTTTAGCTTTGTTCTTCTATTTGTGGACCAAAAGTTTTGCACAGTAGGGTACATAAAATGCATATGTAAACAATGAAAATAATTGATTGAATTGGAAACAACCTAACTACTTGATTGTTTGATTCTGTTGTTTGTCGTTTCATATTCACCTCCCTCCTTATGCCCCTACTACACTCTTCATCTACTGTACAAGCGGTTATGATTTTCAACATTGATGTAGTGAAAATGTAATAAACTAGATATGATAGTCATTAGAGTACTTGTTTAGTTTATTTACTTAGTTATTAAAAATTTGATTTTATTCACACTTTTCTCATTTACTAAAGGTCAAAAAGGAGATATTATTTAAACTCGAGGTAATTTTTTTGTGCTTTTAATATTATTGTTCATGTATGGGTTCAATGAAAAATTAAATACACTGCACTGCAGTCAATGAAATCGAAGCTACTTGTCATAATCTTCAATGGAAGTAGAACCAGATATTTTCGAAGAATTACGGCTGTAATCCATAAGGGGTTTTAATGCATGCATTTTTAAATAAGTTTTATCATTTACAAACTATCTGCAATTTAAAGTTAAAGTAATTTAATTTTTATACCATTATGATATTAGTGATTTGTAAATATAATTCTCTTCAGTGTGTATTATAGTGTTTTGTGATGTTATCAAAATAAGTCTAATACCAGACCTAATCATTATTACTGTTGAAATAAAACCTATAATTTACAGTTGCAACAATACTTTTTTATGACATGTTCCAACCGGTGTGTATGACCATGATTTTAGTAAAGTATCATTGTATTTTAATCTAGCAAAGTAAACGTTCTTTAGTGACTAAAGTGTTTTGTAAAGTATTGATCATTTTATTATGTCTAAAGGCATTTTGATTGAAATTTCTTTACATCTCTGATATTTGCTCTCTATTTTCATTTGCTTGGCCCATATATGTCAACGGCCTAGCATCCCTCACAAGCGTTGTAAGTGACAACAGTGTTGGCACGTAAAGAGTGCAGGGGTGTCCCCTAGTCTATATATATATATATATATTTATATATATATATATATATATATATATATATATATATATATATATATATATAAAAGCCAAATATCACTGACTCATCACGAAATTTAAATACCACTGTACGTGTTGAGGTGAGATGTGTCAAACTGCTGTTTGAAAGAAGCAGCTTAGCTGTAAGCAGTTCCTTATTATTGTTGCTGACAAAAATAAGGAACAATTGGAAATAAATTCCTATGTGGCTTATAACATGGCAAAATAAATACTGCTACCAAAATGACCTTGTCTTAAATGAAAGCAAAACCTGCCAACTCATCTTCACAACAACCCCAAACAGCCATCAGGGGCTCCCAGACATCACAACTGTCAGTTCAAATAAATATTTAGGCATAATCTTAGACAATACCCTAACATGGACACCTCACATAAACCAGTTATGTAATAAATTGAACTCCAGTCTCTTTGTTATTAGAAGAATGAAGCAGATCAGCGATCATAAAACAGCACTAACTGCCTATTATTCGCTCTTTGAGTCCCAGCTTCGATACGGACTGGTAGCCTGGGGAGGTGCAAGTGACACAAATCTGCAAAGAGTACTGACCATTCAGAAAAGAGCAATAAGAACTCTGAATGGACTGGGCCCCAGAGACTCCTGCAGAGAGGCTTTTAAGGAGCTCAAAGTACTGACAGTGGCCTCACTCTACATCCTTGAAACCGTGCTCTTTACAGTAAAATCGGGCCAAACTAGAATGGAAGAACAGCATACTTACAACACAAGGTACAGACACAACTTTCTGCTTGACGCTCACCACCTTAGTCTATACGAGAGGAAGCCTTCCTACAAAGGAGCCACCTTCTACAATCGCCTGCCTGAGAATTTCAAGAGGCTGCCTGAGAAAAAACTGAAAACCTCATTGACAGACTGGTTATTGGACCGATCCATCTACACAGTAAGAGAGTTCCTGAACTGGAGAACCCATTGACACAACGAGAAACTATAACAACTTTTATGATGTTATAACTTAATTTTGAAATTTAACACTCTTATACCTATGTACAGTAAAATCTTTGTATGTATATAAATGTAAACCTGAGTTTTTCTTTTATAATGTAATGTTTTGACGCAATACTATACTCTATGTATATGTAAATAAAGATTGATTGATTGATTGGTTGCCATCACTAAGCTGCTTAATAAAGCTGCCTAATAAAAACAGTGTAGCTCAACTACAGCAAATATATTGGCACGTCGTTTCTGTTTACCATTGTTGACTGAGTATTGCTTATCCAGCTGCATAGACAACAACAGTACTGACTGACTGGGACTGAACTGGACAAGGACAAATGTCTACTCCAAAACTTAACCCAACCCTATAGAGGCAGGTCATAACATGAAATAAAAACAGCTGAGAAGTCAGTTCACATTTGCCGCATCGAAATAGTGAAAGAGATTAGCAGACAGCAACTAATATAAAAAAGCGCTTACCGTTCACTGCTGTTGACTAAGCTGTTTTCTGTTACTGTTGGACGAGGATAACTGCTGCCAAAAAGCAGGTATTCTCACTCAACTGTTAAAGTAGCTGAGCTGCTTACTTTAATAAGCTGCTGCTTCTAAGCTGCTTAAGCTTATTTAGCATATCCCTGTTTGTTCACCATCACCACTATAGGGTGGTTAGGAGAATCATCACATTTGTGTCTGGGTGGGCCATCACCACTGTAGGTTTGTGGGTGGGTGGAAGAGTCATCATCAATGTAGGTTTCTGGGTGGGTAGAACAGTCATCACCAATATAGGTTTCTGGATGGATGGAAGAGTCATCACCAATGTAGGTTTCTGGGTGGGTGGAAGCACATTGTCTGGGTGTTTCCATGAACGTTGTCTTCATAAAAACGTTCTTGGAAACAATTATTTTTGGAACAAGGCAAAAGAAATTGTAAAATTACTATTTTTTTCTGAAACCAGTCAGGCTTGTCATTAGCTGAAAATCAGAATAAAACTATGTGGTTGGTTCAGATTCTATGTAAATCTGTAGGTCCTTAAGTTGCTGTGGCTATTAGGCTATTAATAAATGGCTGTTTCCGCAAATTCAATTAATAACCGGACTACATTAGTCATCCACACTCATCCTAAATTCTGTTTTTATTCATATTCACCTCAAAATACACACAAAGTTATGTTGGCGTCTCGCAAAACAATCCAACAAAATAAAAGTTTATTTATTCATGGGGCCTTTTGATAACAAAAAAGTAATAATTGACAAACACTCACATCAAATAATATAAGGTTTAAAGATTTAAAGTTACAATATGTTGAAATAAATATAAAAATAAAACATATTTTGCACAAAATTTTAACCAGTATGGTTATGGCCGAATTAGATTTTAAATTATTAAAGAAAAGAAGAATTTTTTATTGGTAGTGTTCATAATTAGCCAACATTTTAAAATATTTATTCATATATTTTGTTTTGTATGTATAAAGATACTGTTAATTTTTTACTTATTTTAGTGATTTCAAAGCATGAAAACTATGGCCTGATTCTATAGCATGTTTAGCCATTGCTGATTTTTCAATCGGTTTTCATTTCAAATTTGCTTCTTTTCTCTATATCAAGTTTTAAATTCTATTTTGCTTGGCCTTTATATGCTCACATTGATGAAAGTTAATATGATAAATTCCTGACTTATTCTTTTAAAATGTTAGAATAAATATTTCCTAGTATGTTTTAAATGTTGGCTTGGATTTGAAAGCTAATTTGAAACTTGTATTAAATTAAATATTTTATTTACTGGTACTTGATTGGATGAAGATGTAAATGTTAATTATTGTTCCCACTGATCATTTTTCTTTTCTTTTCCTCTTAATGTTGTTCTTGAAATTCTCTTCTTTTTGTTAGATTTATTTTTTATTAAATTATACTGTTACTAATGAAGTATCAGGGAAATGTTGACATATATGTCCATGTTTTATGTCAAATGTGATGAAAGTGGTTCTATTATAGTGCATTTTTCCAAATTATGGTATAGAAAATATAATAAAATCCACAATATTTTAAGGATAGTTCACAGTCATAAGAAAATTTCTTCACATTTGGGTATATAATTATATTTCCTTTGATGTTTTATAATGCTTTGGTGTACCTCTGTATATTTTTAGAATTAAAGCCCAACATTTTAAGTATTTGTGTGGTTTTTATTTTTGTAATGTGTCCCTTGAGGATAAGAATATTAATATGTTTATCTTCATCCTTTATATCATCATGTAATTGGTAAATACACTCTTCTGTTTGTTAGGGAAAATGTTCTAAAAAGATTTACCATTTTTTAGAACTAGCCTACTCAATATATAAATTTTTGTTGTAAAAGCTGTAGGTTTTATAATATTTAATTCCAAGCATTATCAACTGATTTCATTAATAAACAATCATACTAAAACAAAACAAGACTTCATAAATATTATGACCAAATTATATACAACTTTTAGCACAGTAATTTGTATGTTAAAAATTACCTTGCTTGCTGTACTAAAAGTATTAATTTCAATGCAGACTATATAATAATATTTTGTTCACAAAGTTATAATTTATTAAAAATCTACTTATTATTTTTAGGGATCAGCTCAATAATTTTCTTTGAAAATAATTCTGTGATGTTACTTTTTAAAGTGAGACACAGACAGGGAGATAAGCATGGCATTGACAAGCAGGCATGACTGTTGCCAATTGTCGACCTGTATATAATTAACAAGCTTTGACTATCGCTAAGGCAACGAGACAAGGGCCATGCTTCTCCTTGTCTCCACTATAAATAGTTTGTTCTGATGTGGGGGAGTGGGGCGTTGCATAGCAGTGATGAACAAGTTACAGTGCTATTGTCACACGTTCATGTTGGTTACAACCTGATTTTTCCAGAAACAAACAGTCCAATTAATTGTGCTCAGTATTGTTTTCCCTGAGTGTCATGTGTTCAAGAGGTGTCTTCTCCCAGGGATTGGGTAGTCCTCCCATCAGACTTATCTCAAGGTCACCAGTAACCATCGTTGATGATGGTAGGTCACATCTTTCAAAAAAGGATTCAGTAACTTATTTATTATAATTTTTATATTGAACATTCATAGATATTTTACACGTCTGTATGAAGATATTAGTCTAAAACTACAGTTATGATGAATTCATTAGTAAAGTACAATGAAATTAAAAATGTGATCAATAGCTTTAAATCAAAATTGTTGTTGATAATATTTTCTGACTTTTTTCACTTTTTTTTATAAATGTTTGCATAAACAATCCAACTCATCTTCAAAGAGCTGTAAACCTTATCTGTGCTTTAAAAATAAAAATTATCATAACTTGATGGCAATATTTAAAGTTAGCTATTTTAAATTAAATTAAAATCGAACTTGTTCAAATTTAATTAAAGATATTTTGTAAGGTCGATGTAGTAACTGATTTCTATTCATAATGAAATTAAATACTATTTATCTTTCCTAAAGCTGAAAACATTACAAATAACATATAACCATATATAGATAGCTAATTTGGGAATTTCTTTGTTTTATCTTTCTATTTAAAACATGATGAGTAATAGTTATCATTTCCTTTGTTATTTTCATATTCTTATAAAGTTTTAAGCTGATGCATTTACTTTTGTTTAAATATTTACTTTTAAATCAGTTTCTATGGTTACTGTCCAAATGTTTATGAAATTAATTCTGGAATTCTCACTAGCTCACTTTTTTTACTTTGACTTACTTTGGTTACTTGAAAACTGGAAGGTTTTGAAGGCCCATCCTAATAATTTTCCAAACAAATTCTAAATATCTCCAACATCACAGTTTTGAAGGCCCATCCTAATAATTTTCCAAACAAATTCTAAATATCTCCAACATCACAGTTTTGAAGGCCCATCCTAATAATCTAATAATTTCCAAACAAATTCTAAATATCTCCAACATCACAGTTTTGAAGGCCCATCCTAATAATTTTCCAAACAAATTCTAAATATCTCCAACATCACAGTTTTGAAGGCCCATCCTAATAATTTTCCAAACAAATTCTAAATATCTCCAACATCACAGTTTTGAAGGACCATCCTAATAATTTTCCAAACAAATTCTAAATATCTCCAACATCAAAGTTTTGAAGGCCCATCCTAATAATTTTCCAAACAAATTCTAAATATCTCCAACATCACAGTTTTGAAGGCCCATCCTAATAATTTTCCAAACAAATTCTAAATATCTCCAACATCACAGTTTTTCAACTTATTTTTACATGAATGGGAACATACAGTTTTATTTTTAATTTGTTTTGTTCTCAAGCCTTGTTCAGCATATGTATGTGTCTCAATTACTAGAAACAAAACTCATCATCAAAAAATATATATAAATCAATAGGAACTAAATCTTGCTCAGTGTGTTTTATGTCAAGAGTTTATTCCATTACGATATTTTTTAGGATTAAATAAATAGATTAACATTAAAAACTACATCCAAACATACTGCACTTGTAATCACTGTAGCTTGTTCATCACCCCTAAATATAGAGTTAGGCTCCCAATCTAATCATCATCAAAAATGTCTGTAACATTTTTCCCAATATATAAAATATTTCCTCTATGAGAACTTTCAACTGATAATTTAAAATGAACTTATCATTTTTTTTCTTCCATTCAACTGCTGTACGGTTTAAAATAACAAACAAATAATGTTTAATTCATTCAAGTTTGGACGAGCAGTCAAACCAGTTGAATCAGGCTTGAACTTATAAATAATGGGCATGCTAAGCACAACAAAAAATGGTTATATAACTATTTTTCTCTACGAGTAGCATTATAAAGGTAAAATAGAAATATTTGTTAAGGTAAAATAAATTTATAAAACGCTGTTTTCTTTTCCTTGTGCTTGTGACTTGATTACTGAATGCCGTAATTTGGTACTTATGGCAGTCAATCAGTTAAAAATGTATGTTTGTATTCAACTGATTTTTTAATTGTTTTATAATCAATTACACACCAACATCCACTATGGGAGTTTGGACTAAGGTTCCTGTTAGATGAAACATCATTGCCATATTTTTGTTTGTCGTATGTGATATAATGAAAACTGAGGATGTAATTTAACATCTTATACAACGATCTTCGTTTACAAAATTGGGGATTACCAAAATTACATTGCGAAGAAACATTTTCTTTTTGTTGTGATTGTTTCTGTTACATCATGCTGTTTGTTGTATACCAATAAATATTAAATGCCTTTAATATTTATTGGTATATCAATCAGGCTGGGTCCTTTCTTCTCCGGTTTCACTTTTTCAGTGCTTGTAGTGATATTCTTAGTGGTTTTCTCCCAACTCGTCACCAAGACTACTAGTTATTACGCTCGACATTTTATAACCAGTGATACAAATAAATACCGTGCAACCTATTTAATATTGAGTATTTGTCATTAAAATAATAATTTTACCAAAACAATATTTACTGCTGTACAAAATAAAACCAGCCTTAATAACATAACAATTATATAAATAATCATTCAGAGCAAGTAGAAATCCAAGATGGAAGTGCTTCAAATAGAGCTGTAAATAATGTTTGACCATGAACATTGTAAGTTGTACTAATACATAGATAATTAGTGATATATTTTAATTAGTATAAATGCATAATGACACTATTCCATGTACAATTAATGTATAAAAGCGAATAAAGAAATTTTGACTTTGATATAGAAGGGGAAAGATAGATGGATTTTATAAATAAAATGATTTATTTATAAAATCCATAAATATATGCAACTTTTATTTATGCCTATATTGGCTAACATACGTACTCAAACACATACAGTAGTATTGACCCACTCACCCACTAATACATGTACAGTGGTGTTGACCAATCCACCCATATATGTACAGTGTTATTAACCCAACCCCCAACTATACACGTCCAGTGGTATAGAATTACTACCATAAATTGTTCTTATTTCCCTATTCTTTTTTATATCTGTTACAAAATAATATTTAGTATAATAATAGTATGTGTTCGCTCAAGAATAACGGAGCAAATGAAAAAAAAACTCTGAAAATGATTAAAAAATGGTTTACCTCTTCCACAACATTAAATACCTGATTTGTTGTACCTAGAACATTGACATTAATATATTATTGGAATGATTGTGTAATGATGGGCGAGTTTCCAAGTTTAGACTTTATTTGATTGAGTGTGATTACATAATGTTAAAAACATTTTTTTGTTGAAGCAGCCTTATAAAATTTTAATGAATACTGGTCAAAGACAAACTCATAACTTTGTACTTTAGTTTTAAGTAAAAATTGACACAATTCATGTATACAATTGTATATTTGATGAATAAAGAATATTTTGAATTGAATTGAATTAAGATATACTAGGGTCTTTTGCACATACTGATTGATCACTAGTTTCCTTGATTGATCACTAGTTTTCTTGATTGATCACTTGTTTCCTTGATTGATCACTAGTTTTCTTGATTGATCACTAGTTTCCTTGATTGATCACTAGTTTCCTTGATTGATCACTAGTTTTCTTGATTGATCACTAGTTTTCTTGATTGATCACTTGTTTCCTTGATTGATCACTAGTTTTCTTGATTGATCACTAGTTTTCTTGATTGATCACTAGTTTCCTTAATTGATCACTAGTTTCCTTGGTTAAAATTAAATATGCACCTTTAGATATAGAAACTAAACTATAACTACAGTTATTGTTATATGTAGTTTTTACATAACTGGGCAAATGTGCTGTTGAACACATTTGATTCTGAAATTGCAAGTCTGTAATTCTGTGGACTATTCCTCAACATTTAGATGAAATGGAGCTACAAATGAGTGTTTTCATTCCCACATTTCAAGTTAAAAATAATGCACCAGTGGAGGGAGAGCTGAGGTTCTTACTCATCTGGTGAGAGAGTGCTTGTGTGCCGTAGGCCTTCCCTACTGGGAGAATTAGTGATGTACAAATCTTCTACTTTATGTAGTATGTATTCCATCTTGTTATGAGTCTTTGTTCAGTAATATATTTAAAATTAATTTTAAGAACTATAAAAATGTACTAAATATTATTTTAAAATGTTAAAGACGATGTTGTTCATATTAAATCATTCAAGTTTTTAACTAAATTAGACATTTAAGTATAGTAGAACATCATTAATCTGAACTAATTAAAACCAGGGGGTGTTTGGATTATCAAATCGTTCAGATTACAGAGCAAATTGTTATTTTCACATAGAAAGTTCAAATATGGCTAAAATTGATCATACTGAAGGTTTAAAGAAAAGAAAATACAACTTTTTGAATAAACAGTGTAAAAGATTATATTGTTTATTCAACAACATAGATACAGTATTAACATTAACTACAGTAAATAAAAATTATACTGCTCATCATATTAATGTTGCTTTTATAGTAAAAATGAGAAACTGAACCTGGTAAATATTTATATAAAAACAACAACAATGGAAAATAATAAATATATACTACAGTAATTACATAAATAATTGAAAAAGTCAGAAATGTTTTCTGAATCAATGAAGACGTTCAATCCATTACTTTTTTCTTTCTCGTGGTGGAATTCAGGTTAGTGGACATTCGGATTACATAAATTCAGATTAAAGAAGTTCTACTGTATTTACTACATTTAAAGTAAAGAAAACCAGTATTATTTTAATTAAATGCTAGAACAGATTATATACTTTCACTTCTGTATAATCCATGTTGAATGGTAGTAAGGTTGGATGCTGTGTTGGGAGGAGAACTGAGTGTCAGACTTGTCAGTTGGCTGAAAATCAGACCAACACTACATGATTCAGGTTCCACGTAAAGCTGTAGGTCCCATAGCTGCCCTGGATATTGGGCTATTAGTAAATAATCCTTTCTGAGCTAAGTTGAACTCAGATAGTAACAATGACTATACTTGTTCATCTACACTCATCACACTCATTCACCCCTCATATTCACCTATACCTCTAAGATTTTTTCGTCTTAGAAATGAATGAATAACGAATAATTACAATAAATATTCAGGGTGATTAAAACTGAGTTTTTTCATCTTAGAAACTTATTAATTAACCAGTGTTGTTTCTAAAGCATTGTATAATGAGTCACCACTGAATATAAACTGTAGTGTAATGACATAGTAAATTTAATGTCTTAGTAAATGTATAAATAAAATAACTAGTAACTGACTGAAATAAATTTAACCAGGAAGCAGCTATAGCATATATATATATATATATATATATATATATATATATATATATATATATATATATATATATATATATATATATATATAAAGTCAACACTTAGCAATCTTTTATGATGTTTTTAATAAAGATTGCTAAGTGTTGACTTTATATATATATATATAAAATATTAAGCAATCTAATGGCTACAAGTGCCAAACATATTTTAATGTTCTAGAGACACCGTTTGATTGCAGTCAGAGTCAAAGGAATTTTAAAAGGCCTCACTAATTGTTCATTACAATTGGGGTATTAATTACTGTCTTCTAAGGAAAAGACGACTGCTCATAATGATTACATTCTCTATCTCTTCGTTATTATTAAGAACCTGACAATAAATCTCTGAATGAATATATATTACAAACTATCATGGATGATCGAATGTTAGTATTTTCACCAATACTTTGTCCTCTAGATTCTGAATGGAACAGCAACATAATGCATTTTAATCAGTAGTTCTCAGCCATGATTCACTGCTAACTTAAATACCATTTATAGAGTAAAATATTTGATTATTAAAAACAGAAGACCTATTAAGTATAAAAATTATTAATTTAAGTATGTAGATCATGAATCAAAAACAGTTTTATAAAACCCAAAGTAAAGTTGTAAGGATGTTTTAAATAAGGAAGTGGTGCGAAAATTGTCTCATTTTACATTGGTTTTAAGTAAGGTAGATGTTAGGATAGAGAATATTTCCACTTTTTGGAACAGTATGTAAGGTTCGTGGCATGTTTGGTCATCAGTGGAGAACCGAAGTAGAAAAATTGTCACTTCTATGTTCGTCTCCCGCAAGTACGTCTGCCCGCTAGCAGGTGGTAGATAAAACTTTGAATTTGTCTTCCTTGAAAATAATAACTCTATGTTTAATTTTTATAGACTTTTTCTGAATGTATTTTTATTTATTTCTACTTAGAGATTTTGGGATTTAAATTCGATTTCAGGACTTTATCTTTACGGCTCCCTTTTTCTTCAAATTTATTTAGAATAGTTACAATGTTTACATTAATAATTAATTGAAAACTTTTTTGAAAAATATTGCTAGGTTTGTAATTGGGCCAGTTGATACTTTTGTTTTATGTATTATAATTTCTGAACAATACATCAATTGATGTTGTTTTAGAAAGTGAAATTACTTATATTCATTTTATAAGTTTAAATACAACACTCCCCTGATACCTACTTAGTTAGAAGTCTGTATTTATTATTACTTCTTGTGGAAGCCTAAGAGGTGTTATTAACTCTATGTATTAATTGTATAAGAATAAATTATGCGCAATAATAATAACTTTTTTTATTAATTTTAAAACACCAAAGTAAGGTTTGAAAGCTACAAATTATTTAAACATGAATAAGTTGAATAACAATATCAACTTAATGCAATGAAAAGTTACAAACATATTTAACTATTCTAATTAATTATTAATGAAAATATCAAGTGAAGTAAATAATTTATTAAGCTATCTCTTCAAGTAAAATGCTTTTGTTACGGTAAAATATTCTAGTTCTTTTTATTACTAAATCAAACTACTGGCTTATATTCACATATTATTTATTTATTTATTATTTATTAAAACATTTAAATTACTTATTCTTCGGAAATTTATATAATAAGCTTAAAGAAATTTATAATCATCTAACTAATAAACAGAAGATTTAAGAAACATTTCTAGATATGGTTTATAAATAAAATTGCATTCAGACAGAGTGGTTTAAATCTGTGAAGATTTTATGATAAGTTCAGTCTTGCTGTGCTAACTCCAGGGTAAAGTTATACCAGTTTTACTATAAAACTTATTTGTCCTTGAAAGTGCCATTAATTAATTTCCCAATGACAAATGAACTTTCATATTCGCTATTATCTTAACAATCAGCGTCTTTGTACTAAATGACGTAACTGCTAATCAAAATAGGGTAAATGATAAAATGTCTAAAAGAGCTTTGCTAAATTATCTTATAAAGCTTTACCTATATATTTCAGTAAATGATTAATATATATACTGCTTAGGTAAATATTATATAATAAATCAGCAGTAGTAATATTCACCTTGTACTGTACTGGTTCTTATTCTACTCTATCTTATAAGTTCTCAATAAGGAGAATTAGCAGAGTAAGGTTAAAAAGGAGATTAGCCTCTACATAAAAAAATTAATAAAGTTTATCATGAATACTAATATGATATTAGATCTTTATAAGTACTGTAGCATTCTCACTCAACCTACTGCATCCCAATTACCCCCAGGGAAAAAGAAACCACTATGTTATTACTGGGCTAAAACCAAATAACAACATGAAAATTGATGAGACAACTGTAAAAACTTGTGATATTATTCTAAGTCTGATAATTTTAGGCATGTAACTAATTTGCATGTTCAATCATGCGGTTAGTGTAATATGCAGATCAGGAGTAAGGCTGAAATAATAACTAACGTGAGTTCTTTTTGAACTTTGAAAATAAGTTTATACCGAGATCTTAAAAATCAAAATCTGAACACATTGTAAGTGAATTAAGAATATCACTTCAATATAACAAAGAGATATTAAATGGAGTAAATAAAAATAAACTTTAAAGATAATCTTAAAAAAAGGAAAACATTACATATAGCATATAGTTTCTTCTCAGATACTATTTATTAGTGTACAATTATATAAAATCTGTGTTAGATACTTGGAAAAAAGTCCAAAAGTCATCACATAGTCATAACAATATCAAGTGATCTATCACAAAGCTAAATCCAATCCACCAATCCTCACTGATTCTATTTATGCTAGCTAATCTCTCAGTAAAACGCGCAAGGTGCACTCTGTAACTACATGATCCATTGTTGGGATAGACTCCCCGCAATCACATGAATGATCTAGTGTCAATTCCCATTTGTATTTCCGGCAGTTACATCTGCCCACGCCAGTTCAGAACTGGTTCAACAGTGTCCATTGCGTACGAGGGAGGTTCATTCCACCTACAGGTATTGTTAGTATTGTACCTGAATCATTAATAAAGAACTTAAGAGAATAAACTTAGGAAAAACACTAAAGAGTTGAAGTGATGAATGCAATAATGAATAGTTGGTGTGAAGTAGTAATAAAAGGACAACAGTAAACAAATAACTTAAGTTATGAGACTATGCTCATGTAAGCATAAAAAACAACAATACAAATATATATATATATTAGATGAAAGAGTTGTGAAAGAAATTGTGATGCTTGTCAATAACTCCTACAATTCTATGAGACCAATCCATATCTCTGACTTTGAGTTACACTGATGAGAAGTCACCCAATTTGACAAGTGAGCTTATATCTATAACTGGTTTTAAAAGTTGTAATTACGTCAAAACAAATAATTCTCACCCTATTTAATTTATATTTTGTAATAATGCTCATACAAAAAAGCTTAAAACATAAGTAATACAAAATAAAAATGTGTTTCAATTCAGTATTAATTTATTCTTATATACGGTACAGTATGTTGATGTTATTAATTAAGATAAAAAATGTTTTTTTATATAAAATTCCAGTAGCATTCAAAAGTTATTATTAATTTTTAACAATCCAGATAGTTTAGGACCGGTACACCGATATTACACACCAATCCTTAATCCCCGAAAGGGTTCCCCAACCTCATCGCCGCTATTGCGCACTTGAGTCCTCAGCGTCCACCATAATAGCTCTGGAATTTGTCACTTACGCCTTTCTTACGATCCACACAGGTTCAATTTGAGAACATCAACGTCTTAACCCAACTTTAAAGTCTTCCTTGGCTTGTTGCGGGATGATGAATACAGCTCATGTTCTGTTTTGGTTGTATGAATTTTCACCCCTCTCTCCTTACACTACAATATGAGCATGAGTATGAAATTGCATAGTACTTTCTGTTGTAAACAGAACAAATATTCGTCTGAATACTCTTAGATGTATTAATAAAGTACAATGTTTGGGATTAATAGCTAAGATATTTTATTTAGTCTTTTAAAATTATTGTTGTGTACAGTTTATTTAAATGTGACGACATTTTGTTTTAGGTCAACACAAATAATCCTTATTGAGTGAAATGTGGTACTGAGATTTTATATCAGTGAATTATTTTGGTTTCAAACAAAAAAATTAAGTTTGCTTTACATAATGTATTTTTTACTAATAATAACTTTTAATAGGGATAGGAAACAAATTGTTATGACCACAGTTATTCTGTATGTTTTGTATCTAAGGTGATTCTTGGAATGTGGTAATAAGTATATAGAACTTGCAATAAAAAGAAATTAAAATGTATTTTATGAAAAATTAATAACGCTACAGCTTACTAGTCGTCCCAAAAACTTGGCACATTGGTTGTTTATAGAATTTTGTTCTGTCTGACCACAATCTGATCCTTGTTTCATTAATAAAGCAGTTTAATAATATAGTATATCTTATTAAAAATATGGCTGTATTTCCTACGAATAATTAGTTTATTGGTATTGAATATAAAATATTTCATGTACCTGACAATCAAAATAATGTGTATTTTTTGTGTGGAATAGTTACAAAACATACTATAGTTATAAACTAATTCATAATTAGTATAAATTTATTTATAGTAAAATGTATTTATCATTTAATCACGTAACATATGCAATAGTATTGAATTATTCAGCAATGTGTAGGCCTGATAATGAGGAAGCACTGTAAACACAATACATTTTTTAAAGATTTCACTTGATTTGATTAAATTATTTTTTTCATTAAATTGGTTTTTTTAAAAAGATAGAAAAGAAGACGATATACATAAGGTTTATAGCAAATTAATTGATCATTGTCACTTTATACACATTTTATAGCATACTAAAACCATCCCACTTTCATGTAGGAGAGCAAATTGCTACATGGAACATGCCTATAAATAATTGACGTCTACAATCACAACGATAATGCAGTATAACAAGAAGAGGTCACGGCATTCAAATAGTTATATATTTTTAAAATGCCTAAATTCAATGCAAGCAGACACATATGTGTGGCTAAATACTAAAGATGTTCTTGTCCGAACTAGAACTTGTAAGAGAAGGGACTTTCTTAAAAGCAGATTAGGCAGCTAAATAAATAATTCAGTCGTAAGTAGATCTGATTTAACAATCACTAAATTTGTAGTTTACAAGAACTCCCCGAGTTCAGCGCCAATAAATAAGTGTTGACAATCAGTTGTTATTAATTTTCATCTTTGCTTAACCACCCCTAAGATTTCTCGGAAGGGAAGGTGCGCAATAGCGGTGAGTCCAAGAGGTGGCCTTTCAACCAAGTGCACAATATCGGTGACTATAGCAAGTTAGTGTGCAATAGCAGTGCGCTCTTTATTACAACATGTATTACACTGCAATCATGCAACCAAAATGTACATACTGACAGTATATATATGTATGTACTGAACATTTTTCTCATATGATTCAAAATTAATGATTGATTCTTGAATCATAGCCGACAGTAACATGATAAATTATCAGGTTATATTAATAAATGAAAGATAAACGACAAGGTGTGATGTTTAGTGAGCTATCTAATCTATGACATGATTAGAGACATCTTTAACATAGCTCAGGTAGTTTCATTCTAGATCCAGACGTTATTAATTAACATATTATAAACTCTACTACATGCCATAAAGTATTGCTACGATGAGCTGGAAAACAAAAAGTAAGTTTTATTCATTATTTAGTGTATTGTAGGTATATTTGTTAGATTCATGCTAGCAACAGGTCTGTTAAATTGTGTTTTTATATAACATTTTTTCTAGTTCCTAGTTGTTTAGCACACATTTTGAGATATGCACATATACCTCTCATATGTTGGATTGCCAAATATTGGAAGTTCCTTCTTGGGTAAAAGAGTCTCTCTTGTGCTAATACATTATTTGGTCAAACCAATAGAGGTCGTCACACTTTCGGTTTTTTTATCTACGCTTGCCAGGAATTGAGCTACTTTAGCCCTTTTGTGTAAGAATTATTTTTATATGTCCTAATGTTTGCTATCTAAATATTAATTTTCATATTTTTACTTGCATTTCTCATGTGATCAATTTTTATGTCTCTTTTAACATCTCTTTTAAATCAAGAACAATTTGTCCTTTTACTACCAATACAAATTTGCAAAACCGTTTTTTTCTGTATAACTATAATAGAAACACTGACCCCGTCAACTTCCACCCAATTTAGACACTTGTTTATTTAAGGTGACAGAACTACTCTTCTCCTACTGTGTCATTCCATTCAGTTGGTGTCATGGAAACAAGAGTAGATGGTAGGCCAGGAAATGGCAGTGCAGTAGCAAGCTTATTTATCATGTCCTGAGTAGCTGTAACAGTTAATAATAACAATAATACAATGAATAATAATGTAAACAATCAATAATAACAATAAAACAAACTTGTACAGTTATCTCAGTTACTTTTTACAAGAAAACACTGTTGAGAAGAAAACACAGGAAGGAGCTGGAAGCGGAAGTTAGTAATACCAATGGTGTACGGCGGCAGAGTGGTTGAACATTTTCGAAGATAGTGGAAAAACCAAAGATAGTGGAGGTTTGGATTTGTTGTTTTTGTCTGTTACATTGCTGTGATAATAAAAATCAGTATGGTACAGTATTCAAAATAAGTTGGACATGCTAGTTTACACAAATTTTACTTTCTTCCACCCAAAGGTGTATAAATGTACAATGAAATACATGAACATTATTTGATGCAAGATGAACTTGCTTCATTAGTGCCCCTTTTTCCATTCTCTTTGATTGTAGAGAGAATAATCCTAACATGACTTGTCATATTATTAAGTGAATCTATAATACACTGGATCAAAACTGAATACACAGAAAATGCTTCATCGCAGGCTGTAATTGGTGGTTGCATGCAAGTATCAGGTTTATACTTAGGCTCAATCAGAGCTTTTACAAAGTTATTCACTATTGGCAAAGGATAATAGGAGTAGCCCTTCACTCGTAGGAGCCACACGTCCTGAGTACAACTGCTTCGTTACTGGTTTATTTAGCTGCTAAATACAGTGCTCTCATATGGCTAAATAGCGTACTTACTGTCCAACTTAATCTGCCATAAGACCTATAAGTGGCACTCTCATGGCAACTTCATTCCATTGGCTCCTATTGCTCTGCAATATAGCTCCTCCAGAAATAAAACATTAGGAGGTACGACAAATAATTCAATAAGATCATGAATTATTTTCTCCCCATTACACAGGATCACCCATGTCAGAATGGTCACTTAAAATATTGAAACTCACCTCTATTTTCTCCCCATTACACAGGATCTCCCATGTCAGAATGGTCACTTAAAATATTGAAACTCACCTCTATTTTCTCCCCATTACACAGGATCTCCTATGTCAGAATGGTCACTTAAAATATTGAAACTCACCTCTATTTTCTCCCCATTACACAGGATCTCCCATGTCAGAATGGTCACTTAAAATATTGAACCTCACCTCTATTTTCTCCCCATTACACAGGATCTCCCATGTCAGAATGGTCACTTAAAATATTGAAACTCACCTCTATTTTCTCCCCATTACACAGGATCTCCCATGTCAGAATGGTCACTTAAAATATTGAAACTCACCTCTATTTTCTCCCCATTACACAGGATCTCCCATGTCAGAATGGTCACTTAAAATATTGAAACTCACCTCAATTTTCTCCCCATTACACAGGATCTCCCATGTCAGAATGGTCACTTAAAATATTGAAACTCACCTCTATTTTCTCCCCATTACACAGGATCTCCTATGTCAGAATGGTCACTTAAAATATTGAAACTCACCTCTATTTTCTCCCCATTACACAGGATCTCCCATGTCAGAATGGTCACTTAAAATATTGAAACTCACCTCTATTTTCTGCCCATTACACAGGATCTCCCATGTCAGAATGGTCACTTAAAATATTGAAACTCACCTCTATTTTTTCCCCATTACACAGGATCTCCCATGTCAGAATGGTCACTTAAAATATTGAAACTCACCTCTATTCCTCCAGTTCCAGTTAACCAGATCAAATTTCTCGCCCAATACTAGCTGGGCCATAGCGTGGAACAGTATTAATGGATGAAATAAGTTTCTTATCAATGATCCGTCAATATCTGAAGGTGGGATGAACCTCCCTGGTAGGGAATGAACACTGGTAAATCGGTTCTGAACTGGCATGGATAGATGTAACTACTAGAAATACAAATGGGGATTGACACTAGATCATTCATGTGATTGCAGGGAGTCTATCCAAACAATGGATGACATACAGTAGTTACAGAGTGTCCTCTGTACTGTTTTATAGATGGATTAGCTTGCATAAATGGAATCAGAGAGGCAGGTCTTAAATGGCTTGATGAATTGTATTTAGCTTTGTGACTGAACAATTGATATTTTTATGAATATGTGATGACTTTTGGACCTTTTTCCAAGTATCTAATAAAGCTTTTATAAATTTTTAAATTAATGAATGGTAGCTGACAAGAAACTATACACTATCTATGTATATACATGCTTCACTAATATTTGTTGAAATACATTGAAGGACAAAAAAAAAAAAAATGGATGCTAGTCCTTCTTTGATTCGTTGACTTTTGTGCATTTTAAAGTTTAGAATTGTAAATGTCTATTCAAGTAAAACTTATGCAAGCACTAGCTACTAGCAGGGCCGCCCAGAGGGGGGGGCAAAGGGGGCAAATTGCCCCGGGGCCACACAGACTTAGTTCACAGGGGGGCCACATTTCATGCAACAAAAAAGAAAATACTTAATAATCTACTAGATAAGAAACGATTCAGGCCTGTATCAGAATATCAAAAGTGATATTAGGCCAGATAAGTCTTCCAGTTTTAGTTTTAAAACGTTTAAACTAAACCATTGGTTTTATAGCATCCAGGGAGCCTTTTGGAGCAAGTTGTACACTGGTCTTTGAAGTTTGTCAGCGGTCGACATAGTGGTGTGACAGCATACGCTCTGGTTGGTGTGTGACTGCAACTGTACCCCTCGCCAGTTGTCTTGTTTGCGAACAAGTGTAAAAGCATGCAGCTTGTAAACACACCAAAATATAAATTCCAGTTTGCGAACATAAAAATATACTTGAGTGGTGTGGACAGTGGGCCACCTCTATGAGATGTCCTGTTTTCGTACACTATTTATATAAAACATGTAAAAAGACCCACTAACTTTACATTTGTATTACTCAAAACTCCGTTTTTGGACGTGTTTAATACAATGTGGACAAGAACGTTTCTGTATGTTTTATTTTTTAACTTTAATTTCAAAAGTATATACTACTTCAAACAAAATTGTTATACTTCTCCTAAATTCAACTCTTAGAGATAGAGATAGAGATAGAGATATAGATAGAGATAGAGATATCTTGGCTTTTAGTGGTAGGGAAATCAATCGCTTGGTCACGTTATTATCCTTACAAAACCAGTAGTTATGATATATTACTATTATAAACTTAAGACAATACAGCAATTGCAAATTGATTTGTATTTGTAGTGGTTTGTTGATTAAGCTTTTATCCTTATTTTGTATTTTTTCACAAATTCTGTTTATGTAGTTAAATAATCTTGATTTAGTGTTTCGAAAATCCCTTGATTCATCTATATAATAATATATAATAATAGATCTATATAATGTGAAAACGAGTGATCAGTAACCTCACTAACCTGGGGCCTTAAGTATGCAAATTAATAAATTGTAATAAAAAAAGTGGAAGCCTAAGAACAACACAATTAAATAACCAAACAAAATTACAGTACAAACATTTTAAATCTGTCACTTTAAAAAGGTCGAAAAGTATTTATGAGAAAAGGTTCTTACAAACTTGGTTTCAAAGCTGGTAGTAGGCGGCGGCACTCCGTTGGAACGTGGTAACGTCGCACTCTTTCCCGGCACTGATCAGCTAATTTTTCAATATATGCACAAAATTTAAGACATAGTAGTCGTATTTCAGTAGTAACTGTGTTTTGCACCCAAAAAACCCGCAGGCAAAATATACAATGTTGTAACAACGTGGTTGTAACAATAGTTCAATTAATTGTCATGAAGGGTACATCGTCAATCATTAGTCTGTTTGTTTACGACGTCCAGTAAAGAAATATTTTGTTATTGTTGTATTTTATAGAGTGATATTTCTGTAATTTAATGCGTTCTTTTGGATTTCCTAGAAACTACTATAATTATCAATTAATTTAATTTGCTATGATTCATATTCCATTTAAAGATTTTGAGAGAACAAAAAGCTAAAGTTTAGGCCCAGTAATTTATGGTAACGTTTTATTGAAATCAATAAAAATATACTATAAATGTTTCAATATAGTATTGTAATATACTGAAAAGTAAATTATATATTTTTACAGTATAAAAAGAATAAATTAACGATGAAACCACTAAATTACAGTAGATTTCTAGGTACTTAAATCTGGTAAATATGCATACAACAACATCACCACTCGCTTATCGGATGTGCAACAATATGTGTGTATGATGCATTACACTCTAATTGCCCTACGCTATCGCGGGAGGAATTGCGTGGCATAATATTGTCTAAAAATTATAATTTTGTTACGTTCTGTACTATCCGGATTCATCTTCCATCATATTTAACCGGTTAACCAGAGTTTGCTGTACATGCAATTTTTTTACTTTCTCTCTACTGTAATGTTTCCTTTGACATTTTAAATTTACTAGTTATTATGACATAGATGTTCGTAAAGACATTTTACCAATATATTATGACATAGGTCTTAATGAAAAGAGGAGCTCTTAAGTACACCGTTAATAGATAAAACAGCTTCATCATTGTTCAGATTTTTACAACTCCTTTTGAATAATATTTATTTTGTGACATTTTGTAACTCTTTTATTATCTGGTTTAATTTTCCCTGAAACTGTAACAGGGACAGGGGTGAATTCTCAACATATTCAGTAGAGTAGCTCTTGATTAAAAACAAATTATGCCCACGTACAGGTTGTTCCCAAACAAATAGCATAATTGATTAATGTTGTCATTCATTAACATAACAAATCTACGACCAATCAAAATAGTTTTCATAATTTTTTACTGTCACTGACGAACGAGTAAGCCATTTATATTTTTGACAATCATTAATATAGTATTTATTTATTGTTTGTTGCGTGATAAGTGAAATTAACTAAGATTGAACCACTGTACGTGTATTGTTGAGCGGGAGGGTCAATACCACTGTTCTTGAATGGGAGTGTGGGTGTGTCAATACCACTGTCACTGTACGGACGTGACACTGTGATGTACATCAATGATATAGTATCCAATTTGACAGACATAAATTTTACTATGTTTTATGCTGAGAAAATTGAGTTGGTACAAAATGCCTTTTATGCCTGTGAAATAAAAATTGAATAGTTTTAAAGTTTAGGAAAGACAAACTAAAATCACGAATATAAACTAGATGTTTTAATGTCCAACATCAATAAGCTACGTACCCAGTAGTCTACAACTTGTTTTGAAAACAATAACATAACCTCAACTCTCAGTTGACTGTTTTTAAAGCACTAGATGTTCGCGCTCGCCAAATTATTTTACTTCGTGAACATTCAGCCACTTGCTCTTTAGCTAGCGAAGCCAAGTGGCCTATACAAATTTATTGGCCCCTCCCTCCCTCACCCACAGCTAATATCATTGGCGAGGATGGCTCCTTAACTGACAATCGAAGAGCTGCTGCGCCCAACTATGCAACTGCCTATGCAACTGACTGTGGCATTGCTTGGTTCGTTATTATTTATTTAATATTAAAGAATAGCAGTTTTGTTATAAGAGATTGATGTTATTGTAGTGGTAATACTTAAGGAAATCTTTAAAAAGTATATAATGATTAGAGAAAAACTTACCGGAGCTTCGCAGCTAGCCCTGAGAAAACGTCAATGAACAAGAATCTTAATTACTCGTACATTAGTAATCTAACGAAAGAGATGGTGAGAATATCGTAGAATGTGCTAAAAGTAAAATATCAATTATAGTATATTTGACAATCAGAGTAATTAAATTTATTTTGAAGTGAAGGAAGGGGCCACATGGTAAACTTTGCCCCGGGGCCACCAAAAGTCTCTGGGCGGCCCTGGCTACTAGTGTAAACCTAAAATTGCTCATGACACCTAAACCAAGATTTTGTGCCAATTGTGCCAATAAAGACCTATTGTTGAACCCTTATCAAAGTAAATTTAAGGATGTACAAAATTAAAATAATTACCAAAAGTAATGAAAAAAATGTACTTTAAGTATTTTTGAGTAAGGTACAGAAAGTATATCCACATTTATTAGTTACCTTCGCAGCACACATTGACTTTCCAAACATACTTAAGATAATATTAGCTGCCAGATGTAAGCTTAGCTGATATTTTCGCCAGTTTAATAATGTAAACTGGTGAACAAATGAAAGTAGTATTATCATTTAAATAACTCCTTTCAATTTTTAAATGAGACTTATTTTTACCATATTTTTATAATGTATAATTGTATACTAGTATTATTATACTGTATATACACGTATATGTAGTGTTTAAAGTACACATTCAAACTATTTTGTAAAAAACAGTCATAATAAATTACTTATGTCATAAAACTGAGGTGTTTATAGTTAACTAAGCCCTGAATAATGAGGCTGAAGCTGGTAAGTAAATGATTCTTTTCTCAAAATGATGTAATATTGCAATAATTTAAACAAACTAGCTGTATCAAATTTATGTGTCCATTTTTGTTGATAGTGTAGTTGTAACTGGGAATTAAAAAAAATTAGTTTCTTGTGTGCAATGTATCAGAGAAGATCAAGAAACTATTCGTCAGGTAATTTTTTCACATTTGGCCAGATTTTCTTAACTGTCCTCCATAAACGGTACACTGTGCAAGAAAGAACTATAAATAATCCAGATTTAAAAGAACCTTTTAATGAATCTTGGAATAGACTCTTGCCATAAGTAAAAAAGAATCAGCTGGAATTGATTTTTTTATGTCTAATAAATTTCTTTACATTACAGTATAAAAACATATATTGCTGGATTGTTTTCTTCTATTAATGTAATACATCAATACAGTACAATTTAAGATTCTAACTTTGAAAAAAGTTAATCTTTTTTTGACACAACATTTGCTTGTCAAAATACATTAATTGCAACAAACAAAAACTATACTGTTCATCTACATGCAATTAAAAATAGAAATGTCAATTTGAAGAGTAAACTTTGACATATCTGTTATCACAGCCTCCTTATTATAAATAGGTTAAAACATTTTTTTTCTTTAGAGATCCCTTGAATTTTAAATCATATTAAATACATGTATGAAGAATTTTGAACCTATGTTGTGGTTATAATGATGGTAGTAATAATAATAATAATAATTATCTTTTTATTTGTCGTTAAGCAATTACATGCAATAGACAAAGTCAGCACTTTATTACATTACATATATTGATAACAATAAACTTATTCATTAACCATCAGTAAATATTTGTATTGCAACAACAAGGTCAATCTTCAAAACAAATAGTATGATCCGACAATATTAAATTATAATCAAATTAGTTTGTAATGTAAAAAAAAACTCGTTAAAATTATAAAATGGATTCTGAACCAACCAGTCATACAGTCTGTTTTTCAGTTGGTCAATATTGAATTCCAGTACATTTGTTGGTAAGTGGTTGACAAATTTTGGGCCTAGAGCAACATACATATTTTTTGTTTTTTCTAATCTACAGTACTGTATATCTAAAAGGTGTTTGTTCCTTGTATTTAGGAATGTACATCAGCTTTAATAACAAGATTCTCTTAATTGTTCAAAGTGTACACAACAGCATCATAAATATACAAGTTTACCACTGTTAAAATTTTTAGATGAATAAATAATGGTCTACAATGAGCATTAAAGGCTGCACTGCACATTACCCTAACAGCAGTTTTTTGTACTAACAACACAGATTGAGTTTTACTAGACCCTCCCCAAATCAGTAAACCATACCTTACATGAGACTGGAAAAAGGCAAAATAAGAAGTTCTTACTAATTCAAGCGGGACACAATTAACAAGCTTCCTGAGTAAAAATACAGTTCTACAGATTTTAGGTAAAATGTAGTCAATATGGCTACCCCAGTTCAATGACTCATCCAACATAACTCCGAGAAATTTTACATTGGAACTTAACCTAGAGTTAAAACAATCCATTGGTCTTTCTCTAAGGCTAACAACTACATTCTGGGTCTTGTTGCAATTTAGCAAGAGTTGATTAGCTCTGAACCATTCTTCAGCATTGGCAACATCTACCTTTATATCTGATAACAGGTCATTATAGTCACAGTTAGTAGATAAAATCGAAGTGTCGTCTGTATACATAAAAATATTACTACTTACATTACTAGGTAATTCATTAATATATAAAAAAAAAAAAGAAAAAGTCCCAAGATAGACCCTTGATGGACGCCATTGCTTACAACAACTTCATCCGACCAGTTATGGCCAACAATGACTTTTTTTCTACAATTCTTTAGGTAAGACTTAAATAGTTGAAGCGAGTTACCATTGATGCCATAGAGTAACAATTTGCCAAGCAGCACGTTGTGATCAACGCAATCAAATGCTTTGCTTAGGTCACAAAAAGTAACCCAAGCAAACCCCTTTTTTTCAAGTACATTTAATAACTACCTTACCAATTCATCTATGGCATCAATAGTACTTTTACCTTTGCGAAAACCAAACTGGCAGTTAGAGAGCAAATTGGAAGACTCGAAATAAGTGCTCACTTGATTAAAAATTAAATACTAAAAATCTTAGGCAGCACAGGAATGAGAGATATGGGGCAATAATTCGATAAGTCATCGGTTTCCCCTTTTTTAAAAATTGGGCGAACTTTGAATAGCCTCATAAATGTTGGGAAAATTCCTTGTTGTATGCAACGATTAAAACAAAATGTCAGGGGTTCAACTATTGAACCTATCACACTTTTAACTAGTTCACTAGACATCTCATAAACATCTAAACAATCAGATGATTTCATTTTATTTACTATGGCTAGAACATTTTCACGCTGACTTCCTTAAAACTAAACCCATTAACCTGAGAACTAAGAGAGTCAACATAATTTTGTGTCAAGACATTAACATCTAGGTCTGATAAACCTATCTCAGATTTTATAGTTTCCACAGATTGTACAAAAAAATCATTAAAACAATCAGCAGTAAAAGGAAGACTAGACTGTTTCTTTGTACCAGAGCTAGAGTTGTTATTACTCTTAGTTATGTTCAAGGCAGCTTTACTTTATTTGACGAGCTAGCAATATAATTGGAATTGTACAATTTTTTAGCCTCCCTGATACTTTGTCTATACTCTCTTTTAAGATCTTGGAACACTAATTTAGCTCGGTCAGATTGGGAATCTTTGTATAATTGGTAATACAGCATGAGCCTAGACTTCATTTTTTTGAGATCATCTGTATACCAATTTGATCTGTAACTCTTCAAGGATTTTTTGTTGGAAATCCCTTGTCTAACTGTAAAACGTTTAAATTTAAAACTATAGTTAAAAGTATGTAAAAATATGTCAGAAAATAGAGTAAAACATGCTTCTGCATCCAGAGTCAGGTTGTAAATAGAATTCCAGTTGGCAATGTCTAATAAAGCTAAAAAATTACAGCGTTATTATGAGTAAAACTACGTTTATATATAACATGACTAGACACAATTTCACTGTCATAGGTTCTAAAATTACCAGAACAGTTATTGGCAATGAAATCAAGCTGAACAAGTACAGCATCATAGTTGGAGAACACAAATGGACAGACTAAAACCTTACTTACTAAATTCTTAACATTACTAAAAACATTATCTGAACAAGCCGCCCCTCTGGTAGGTTAATCATTACAAAAATATAAGTTGTACTGTCTCATAAGATTGAGAAGTTCAGTTACTGTGGTTCTTGTAGTTGTGACATCAAAATAAGCATTCAAATCTCCGCCCAACAAAATTTTATGATTGGGCCATATATCTTCTATGTAGTTAAGAAAATCAGACAGATTCTTGAGGAATATATTAACATCACCATCAGGGGTGCGATAAATACAGACAACGATAAGTTTACAAGAATCAACAACTACAGAACTTAGTTCAAAATGTTTCATAACACGAAAATTCTCAGTGAGTACTGTTCAACACTGAAATTTATCAGAAACATAAATGGCACAACCCCCACGCAACATACTGGTTCTAGAAAAATGACTGGCCAAGTAATACCCATTAATAGTTGCCAGATCAATTGAAATATTATCCATCCAATGTTCTGTAAAACATAGGAAGTTACAACTTAAGTCTTTGATATAATTTTCAATTATATTACACTTTTTAGATAAACCTTGGACATTTAAAAAGAGAAGTCCTAGAGATATTAAGTGATTGCCAGTTATTTAATTTGACTTCGAATTGACCATGGATTCTGAAGAAGAAGCTAAGGGGAATTCTGTGGTTGTAGATGAATTCCGTTTCCCGATAGTGATTTATCATCACCAGATGTTGAAGGCTCAGCAGGTTCTTGTACCTCAGCATTATTTGCCACTTCAAGATCTGCAGACGGTTGAGGACTAACCACGCTAGTAGCCATCTCTTCAAAATCAGTCTCTGGGCTATTATTTTCACTCAGGATTGCCTTACAGATTTCTAATGCAAGCCATTTTTTACCACTCCTGTTAAAATGCATCCCATGCCAAGTGTGTAGACACCTATCTGCTGAGCTTGCCTCCACAAATTTTACATTAGGGTGTTTACAACCTAAATCTTTCAACACTCTATTTGTCTTCCTTATTTTGTTATTGACACAAGACCAGCTTTTCAAGTCATGTCTTTGCGGCAGGTCAACAAGAACCACTCTGCAGTTGGGAAGAGTTTCTAAGGTTGCAGATATAGAGTTGATAGCACGTTGACCCTCATTACAAGCAACATCATTTGTGCCACACATTATGATCAACAGATCCTGGCTTTTCAATTCCTCCTTTTCAATATTAGTTGAATTCAGAACCTGTTCTGCATAACCACCTGGTCTTACAAATCCTATTGCATTGAACTTTTCTCTAGGCAACCGATTGTTGATATGAAATGACAAGTCTCTACCATGGCTATCCGTACACAGAAGAATCTTTCTAGAACTTGGTCCGTCACCTTGACTAATAACATGATCTCCTTTGCTGATGGAGGTTATGCTATGTCTTCTGTTGTAATTTTTCTTATTAATACTTCTTGTGTCATTGAAAGAGGTAACTTTGTCTATTACAATATTAAATTCTTCGTTCTCAGATGGTAACACTGAGAGCACGTCAAAAGGATTATTCGAAATAAAATTAGGGGTAAGCGATACCTTACATTGTTTTGCTGTAACATTAGTATTCTCCGCAAGACTGTTTCCTTTACCAGCAGACTGACGATGTGCTCTAGTTGACTTAGAAGGCAGGAAAGGAGGATAGCACCGTAAACATAAGTTTACTTCTTGTTCCTTTGCCTCAAGTTTACTCTTAAGTAAAGTGTTATCATTTTGAATTGAATCGATTACAGTCTCCAATGACTTGATTGTAGATGGCATATTATCAGTTTCTTCCTTGAGAATTTCATATTTTCTTAATATTGACAGATTTGGTTCTAAATCCAGTTTTGACTTCTGGTTTGCTTCTAACTGAGCAGCTTCTAAAACAAGATTCTCATTAACCACAGTTTGTTCTCTTAACTTTTTTTCCAGATGATTTATTCTTAGTTCAAATTGAGTCTCTTTTTGGTAAGCTTGTTCCTTTATTTTTTTTCAATTCTTCTTCTTTGTCTTTTAGTTTATCTTCTAACTCCAAGTCATGAAGAACACTTTTATTTCTCTCCTCATGCAAAGCCTGTTTTAGATCTTCATTTTCTTGTAAAATGGCTTCCTCAATTTCAGACAATATTGAACTAGAGTCAACAAAATTTCCAATGTCTTATTAAAGAAGTATCTTCAGTAGTGGAATTTCTATTACTTCCTTCATTACCCATACCTGTAGTTTGGACATTTGCACCATCAATACTTGAACAACAATTTGCACATTTCCACTGTTTTAATTCATCGGCTCCAAGATGTTTTACAGATGAATAGGATATTCCTAGACATCTAAAATGGACCCAGGAGTTGCATGCTCCATTACAAAAAATACCTCCTGTTTTCACATCCGTGGTACAAATTATACACAGACTCTTTCCCATTACTTCTTCGAAATTTAACTGTATATGATATAATTCACAGTACAAATTTACAACTGTTACAATTATTATAACCCAAAACTTGAAAACACTGGTGATAAGGCAACAGTTGTACTATAATCAACAAGATGTTTGAGAAGGAGAAACACAACGGACAGCATTAGAAACAAAAAATTAATTTCTGGTTACAGTGAATAAAAAATAAAAGTATTTACATTGTTGTTTACATAAAATATCAGAAAATTATTCAGAATAAACCAGACTGTCAGTAAAACAATGAATTGTAACTGTAGACTGTATCTGTAATAGCAGTTTGACAGCAGTCAATGTTTACATTAGTGATCAGTAGACATCTGTTTGATAAGAGCCACAGTGTCAATGTCAAGCCAGCTGTGCAGGTGGATGTGCAGGTTTATTCAGTCACTGGCGCATATTGATTTACCTGGTTTAATGTGTCACTATTAACTTGTACAAAAGTAGTTCAGTTATTATTTATTTTTTAATAATTGTTTCTGAAGTAGTTAATTGTGACTTTTATTAAAAAACTGTGCAACTGTTCTATTTATAAGTGTATAACAAAAGCTTGTGAACTAATATATTTAAAATGTACAAACAACTAAACATGTGCTCTGCTGTAACCAATTGTGAGTAGCTTTTTTATTTAAAATTTAACTTAAAATGGTAATGAACAATTGAAATATATGAAATCTATGTTCCGACACAGTATAAAAAATCTCTCAGATTTACTCACTCATACTAATTTATATGAATTTTTAGTCATATTTTAAAGACTTTTTCTAAGAGCACTCACTAATCACAGCACTACCTATAGGAAAGTACTCTCTCAGTCACTATGCAGTATATAGGAACATTTGTTATTTAGATAAAGCATGCTCTATCTTTATTCGTGATATTTTAATTGAAAGTCTAAATTATATTTTTGTCTTAAGTATTAATATTAATAATATTTAAAAATTACTTACATTTAATTTTAATATTTTAAATCACCGTTCAAAGAGGCAAGAAAAAAAAAATTAAAAGCCACTCATAAAAGATTTTTAGAAAATTTAGGCCTTTGATGGTATATTATTTTCATATAGTTTTGATTAAGGCGGTCATAGCTAAGAGGCTATGGCGGATGACTTGCCACTAGCTGGCATGGGTTTATTTACGGTTTTACCACGAAGTTTTTACCCCTGTGCCGCTTCTGTGGTTCAGATGCCACACTAGGCCATTGGTCCAATGAGCCTATAAGACAAAAATTGACTTGTCTGAGCAGGTGAGGGAACTGTCTTATTTGGGCATCTCTTCTCTTAAAAGCTATAGGAAATGTTTACATAGTTTTGATAGCAGTCCTCTCTTAAAATCTGCAGTATCTCGTGAAATCTGAATTTTGACTAATAGACTAATAGACTTCTTATGTCAGCCAGAATAAAAATTTAGAACCTTCTGGAGAAATGCTAACTTAACTTTAGGGTTCCTATGTCAGAACATTTACGATGCGTATTTTATTAGACCATGGGCAACATTTGAATTAACCTTTTTAAATGTTATATAATATTGGAAAATACTAACAGCCACTTATTTATCCATATTCAATTTGCCATTATACATGTTCACTGAAGTGTAGGTTATGGAATGAAACTGCTCATTTAGGTTTTCTAAAGTGAAGGTTGAAAATTGATGCATAGTTTCACTATGTCTATCTCACTGTTAAATCTCTGAATAAATATTTATAGAAAAATCAACTTTGTTTCAGCTACAACAATTTTAATTAATTTATTTATTTTGTACTGTAGCCTATATTATTTGAAGTCATATAATTTATTTTGATTTCTTAAGAATGGAATAAAAATCTTTTTTATTTTATCAGAAACAAGTCTTTACTATAAGTTATATTGCTTTAAAATTGTGATTTTATAGTCTAGTTTAGTTTATTTTGAATATTTACAATTGAAATTTCATTGGAATTACATATTAATACCTATAAATGTTTTGTGTCGAGTATTTTCATTTTGTTTCAACTAGAAAATAGTTCCTGAATATTGTTTGAGAAAGATGGAATATTTCATTTGCAGAGTTTTAAATATCTCTCCTTTTCTAATTTACTATAGGAAATACTAATTTTGTCAAGGGTGAAAAATTGCTTTACTGCAAAACTCATTTCTGTTTATAGTTAGTAGAAGAAAGTTCTACCAATTGTGCATTATTATCAGAGAAAAAGAATTCTTAAATTGACTGTTATTGATCAAATATTTTAATTCATTATATAAGTGAGAGCAATGTGCACAAGGCTTCGTAGATGTGTTCATGAGCAGTGTCAGCTGATAGATATCAACGAGGTCAAGCAGTGCTCATTGTTATCAAAATAAACATTTACAACCAGATCAACTTGCAATCAACATGTTATTGATGCAACTGTGATAGCTTTAATTATTCCATTTAAACTACGGTTTATTGTGTTTTAACAAGAACTAGTAGATTTTTTTAAAGGCTACTATTTCATATTCTTCTTCAAATATTGTAACTCCATCTGAAAATTTTTTGTTTGAACATACGGTCACAGAGCACCGTAGGTTTGTTCTGTGACTTGTCCAAGGCTTTTGACTGTGTTGACCATGGTATTCTTGTTAAGAAACTATCTTTGTACAGCTTTTCAAAAGACGCAGTCTTATGGATTAGATTATATCTGGAAGACCGTTTTCAAAGAACAGTAATTTTTAAAAATGATAAAAAATTTAAATCTGAATAGAAAAGTGTTAAAGTCGGAGTGCCTCAAGGATCAATCCTGGGACCTCTCCTATTTTTAATATGTGTAAATGACTTGCCTAAAAACGTTTCCAAAAAACTAATACTTTACGCGAATGGTACAACTGCCTTAGTGAAAGCAAATTTTCCTGATGAACTAGAAATTAAAGTGAAACAGACTTTGGAGGAATTATCACAATGGTTTGAGGTTAATGGGCTAAAATTGAACAAAAGTAAAACTCAATTGGTTAATTTTCGCACAGTCAGGTTCCAACAAAGATTTATTAGTGAAATAAACTTTAAAGGGTAATTATTGCCACTGTCCAACAATGCCAAGTTCTTAGGAATAGAATTGGATCTAAAATTAATATGGGACAGAGGTATATAAATTATTGCAAAGAGGCTAAACTCTGCTAGCTTTCAGATGTTCGTTTTAAGGGACATTGTGGATTTGAAAACCAGACTGATTGTTTACTATGCATATTTCTTTTCAATTGCTCAATATGGAATTGAACTTTGGGGTATAGCTTCTCAGGCAGATAAGGTTTTTAAAATCCAAAAAAGTTTTTAAGAATAATGACATTTTCATCTTGCAGGTCATCCTGCAAGCTAATTTTTAAACAATTAAAAATATTGACTATTTCTAATTTATACATACTAAAAATTTTAATGATGGTTAAGACAAACTTGAATAGTTTTTATGATGAACAAGTTGATCATGGGTATAATACTAGATTTAAAAATAATTTGCAGTACCCTAACCATCATCTGAAGCTTATTGAAAAAACACCAAACTATGTGGGAAAAAAGATCTTTAAAAAACTCCCTCTTAAATACAAGACTTTTAATCAACACAAACGCTTTTAAAAGCAGTCTTACCAATTCTTGTTAGAAAAAAATTATTATAGTATCAGTGAGTACTTATGTGATAGCGACATGTAAGCTATATTTTATAAATGAAGTATAGTTTAATATTACATAGTGGCCATGTTGTGTAGAGGATATGTAGTGGTCTCTAATGTTAGTTACATTAAACAATAATAGAACAATCTCCTCTAGGTTTTATTATGTTATGTAAGTTATTACATTATTAATTTTGACAATGTCACCTGTTTTTAGCTGTGCTATTCATGTAAAACGTTTATATGACAATAAAGAAATTTTGATTTTTGATTTGAACTATGTTTTCTGTAATAAATTATCAATGTCCTTATTCAAATTGGTCGGTAGCTTAGTTGGTTTGCCACTGAGAAGTCTTGGCAAACTAAGGAGGATAGAAGTTTGGCAGAGAATGATGAACCTCAGCACAATTATGCGGGTCAGTGTTATTGTGTTTTATCATAGCAGGAAGAGAAAGAGACTGTTCTGTTTACAAAACAATGTAATTTTTAGTTCACATAGGTAATATATATCTGGTATGACTTTTTCTAGCCAGCCACAGAAAAATAGAGGGAAATGGAAACACCAAATTAAAAACAAACAATCTCTAAATTAAAGATACAGTTTAAATGCACTTGAGTCTGACTTTACGAATATTGATCTTTTGTCATAGAACTAAATTCTAGTTTTGCAAACATTAACACTGTCTTTTCCATTTGAATGAAGACAGCTAAACCCCTCTGAAAAAGCACTATATGGAGACATTATGTTATCCATAGTCTGAGTTTCAGCTCCACAACCAAATTACTGTTTGAAATGCTGAGATCGTGTTTGTGTTCAGTTGTTGTTTGTTAACTGATTTAGTTTTTTGTTTTAACATTTGCATCTTGGGTAAATTATTTATTATAGTAAGGATATTTTCAATGATACAGTTTTAAGTGTTTCTTTGCTCTTGACTTTAAAATTTGAATAACTTTTGTGTTTAACTTTGGAGAGGACTTATTTTAGGTGTCATTTTATTTGCTAGGCAAACTATGCTAACATTTTCATATCTTAAGTTATTAGAGCTTTTTTTAAAATCATACCTGATTTGTTTCTTAGAATTATTTCTATTTACAATCTAGTGGCACTTCTTATTAATATTTTATTACACAAATAAATTTGTTGTGACATATTTACATTCTACTTACTAAGTACGATCAATATTTATAGCATCTAAAAGTACCTAATGGACCATTAACAAAATGAATTTAGATCAAGGATTGACCTGTGGTGGATCTTTGGATTGTATTTGCTTTCATAGACCTGCCAAATATTATTTTATATTTATGTTAAAGATTTTTTTGGTCCTATCACCCTTCAAATTATATGAGAGTATGTAAAGAAAACATAGAATACGTGTTCTGATTCTGAATAGAGTGATCAGTAGAAAAATCATGAATTTAAACAATAGAGTGTTGTTCAAAAATTATTTTAGAGTACTAGGGGTTTTCTTATTTTGTCATAGCTCTGTTTATGATTGGTCCTATTCTGAAATTAAAGTGGGATTTGATCCATGGTGGAGACTTCCACAATTTAATTGAAAACCTTGGGTTGCTAGAGGATTCTTATATTGCCAATGTAATTTACAAAGTACGGCAAGGAAATCGGTAACAGCTGAGTCAGCTGAACTGGCAGCCAGTCAAGGGTTTCTGCCAACTATTTGAGTGGTTGTTTTCTGGCTACTGGTACTTCAAAATGAGTCTGTTGCTAACTAAATTAACTGACATGCTTTATACAGAAGTACTTTTCTTAGAGAATTCACCATTCCATATTTAGAATAAACTAGATTGCACAAAATTAGACTAGTAAATAAAATAATAAAACCCTACAACAAATTTAACTTAAATTTATAGATAAGAACATTATGAGTTCATGGTTAATTTCTTATTGTTTTGATGCCTATATTTAATTTACTAGTAGAGTCTATTTTGAGTTGAGGGACAAAACATTTACAGCTAAGTATCCAAATCTTGAACAACTAGCTCCTCTTTTTACATACTATAGTGGTTTTCTTTTAGCTGATAAGCACCGGCTGCCCATTTGTCTTTTGGTTATTAATTAATGACACTTTCTTTCTTTGTCAGCCTTAGTTGCTCATCCGCATTCATAACATGTATTCCAGATCTATATTCGCCAATATCTTGAGGATCGGCGACTTAAGAATAAATAAATACGTACTTCATCTTAACTAAATTTTGAAGTAAACTTGATCACCATCCAGGTGATCTCATAAAATATCTCATAAATATTTATATATATATATCCATGATATAAGGATAATTCAAGAGAAATTCATAATGTCTTGAATACGTTGATTTGTATATAACCAAACAAAGCAATACTATACTCATAATGTTTTATTGTATATAAAGTAAATTTCATAAAAAATTAATTCATTTTACCAGCACTGTATTGGTGGTAAATTTCCTGATATGAAATGAAGCCAAGTATTTTTCTATTATTTTTTGTGCAAAATATATTATGTTTATTGATTTAGAAACTCAACTTCGTAACTGCTGACAAATGCCTTTTATGAGATATTTGAAGTTTTGAACGAGAGTTTCTAATGTGGTTATAGAGATCATATTTGATGATGATCTTAGTATCACTGCGATGTGCAAATACTGAAAATAGGTGGTGTTTTCTGAAATTATCTCAATCCTTTTATTTATAAACTAGATTGCTTTATACTTTGCCTAGTTACATAATAAATATGTGAAATTATTTTTGTAATTTGTACACACTCTTTAAAATCTTAAACTGTGATGCTGAAATGAAATGGAAAATGTCTTTATTGAATATAAATAAATAATTCAAACGGCGACGTTACATCTATTTTTCTTACCCCTAACCACTATTTGAATTAAAGGGAAAAAATGAATTTTATTATGAATAGGCTATTATTAATAGTAGTAGAACTATACAAAATTTAAAATTATAAGTAAATCAAATCAAAATCTGTATTTACTCACTAAAATACATGAAGCATAAGGTTACATAAATTACATAATTAGATGAAAGAAATAAATAAATTGTAATATCAATTCATATTATAAATTGTAAAAGATTGGTCGGTAGCGTAGTTGGTTCAATCCCAGCTTCATGTGCTAAAGGTTCTCAGTTCGATCCCAATCAGAGTCAATAAATTTTGAGAAGGATCAGCTGATAATCACCGGCTGTTCATTTGTCATTGGGCTATTAATTAATGATACTTTCTAAGGAATAGTCGGCCCTAGTTTGTAACAGTGACTACATTCGCTCATCTACACTCATCACACTCATTCGAAATCCATATTCGCCCATATCTTGACAATCGGCGTCTTATGAATAAATAAAAAAAAAAAAATAAATAAAATAAATACATATATAGGGTTAGACAAAAGGTAAATAAATAAATAGTTACTGTTATATATTTGAGTGCCTTCCACATAAGCCCAAGGCTTGTGTGTGGAAGGGAGTTCTTAAATTCAAAAAATAAAAAAAGATAAAAAACTCAATCTTAAACAGTACAATGAACAATTAATACTAAAACTAATGGACCACTCTTAGTCAGGATTAAATAAAATATGCAGACTGAATAAAATAGACAATTAGATGAATTATAGCAATGAAATAAAATTAAATAAATATTAAAAAATTTTATACAATATTGAAAAAAAATGTTGAATAACATTTGATTAGAGTTACTATGATAAAAAACTATACAATGAAAAAAGGAAAACTATGCATTAAAATAAAATCAAAGTGCAAGAGGCAAAAAGTCAGAGGGACGAAGGGAGTGGAATGTATTTAAGCGGTCATCTATACTCAGAACTGATTAGGGCCTCAACTGATTCCTCCTCCAGGTTCATATCATTATTTTATTAACATATAAGCTGACTTGTGGAAATTTAAGAGGGTTTGGTATATTTCTAAACAACAGGTGAGCAATGTAATGTGAACAAGTATAATTAACTGTTTTGATAATTTTTGGAACTAAGGGGTTTAAGCCTACTCCTCTGCCTTAGCTTGTGCTCATATCAGCATAGTTGTTTTTCTCATGTACAATAGGTTTCTCTTTCTGCCAGCCGTCGCCACTGTTCCTTATATCACCAATCAACTTGTTCCTACTCCAGTCTATCATATCAAACACCACTCATTATTTTCATTGACCATCCGCACAAAAAAAAAAAAAAAAAATATAATCGAATGTCTTGATAAGTAGCTTAAGCCTACGCACGGGCCTTGCCTATGTAGGCTTATTTCCATATAATTTAGGTTTTTTTTTCTTACGCTCCTGGAATGCAACATTGTATATATATATATATATATATATAATGTGTTTAATTTGTTTAATTCAATAACAATTGTTGTATGGATATTAATTTATGAATTATATTTTGACCAAATAACAGTAATATTAATTTAAAGATTATTACTTGGTTGTAGTAGTTTCTTGTTAATTAGTATTCTTTATTATAGCATGTATAAAATTGTACTGCAATCTCGTACAAGTAAAATAGTTTTTACTGTATTCCTTAGTTTAAGCCATCATTTGTAATCTCACATTTCATTATGGATGGAAATAAAAATATTTGACTTTGACTTTACTGCATGTCGCGTTTCATAATGATGTAAGTTGACAGCCAAATTTAATAATTTCCGTGTAAAAATAAGTATTATAAGATACGAATAAATAGCTGTCAGATTGTTAGAACTTCTGTGGTTTTAAATAATCCAATTGATGGAAACAATTTGCCTTTGCCAAGAATGATTTTAAGTACAGATTTCTGGATTATATTGAGTTGTTCTATATTAGTTCTGTAAGCTCCTCCTCAGCATATCATCCCATATTGTAATTGTCACAATTATAATTCATATAATTGCCACAGGTGTGAACAATTAAGAGTAGCCCCATTGGTGGCTCGCTCCCTTCCCTCAGTGCAATTGGTAAACATTTGGTTTTGGAGATATTCATTGTTAACTTATTTTGGTCAACTTATTTGGGCTTCGTTGTATATAAGTAAGACATTAAAAATAATGTTCTATTTATATACAGTATTAATTTATCTGCTATTTACGTATAAATATCATTTGGCAACAACCAGTACAACTGAAGTGTATTCTTTATCTTTTACACATTTAAAAAAATTATTATTTCCCCATGACGGTTTTGTTCACAGCACCAATCAACAGTTGTCGTATACTCAATGGCACCAATTGACTCACCTATAGAACGTTTTTGTTTGTTTTCAACAACTCATCATGATGCTTTTCTCTTGATAAAACATATATATTAATGGCTTATTTGAATGTTATTATTTCATAATTTCTCTGTATCTAAGATATTGCACATTTCTCTGGTACTTATTTGACTTGGTCCAGTATCCTTTCTTCAGTCTTTTCTAAGTGTACTGTCTTTTAAATTTTTATCTATTTATATTCCCATGGTTCTTTGTCATTTAATGTTATGTTTCTTTCTAGTCTTAAGTGTTTCAAAATAGAAAAAGGTATACTCTGTCATTTTATCCTTGTTACTTTTCATTTTGATAATCTGAATGTATGATTTGTTTGCTAATTTGTTTTGATATGTAAATTGTGTCATTTGGAAATATGTACGAGATAGAGATAAATGAATCCCATGGTATCGTTTTATGCAATTTTTTTATATTAAAAGTAAAAATTGATAACTTTAATGTATGGAAGATTCTACAAGTTGGTAACCTTTTTTAGAATAATGCAAGAAAATGTTTCCGCAGTAACATGTATTTTTATGTAATAATATATGAACTATAGAAATTTTAAATTTTAATTGATGAACCAAAAGTGTGTTCTATCACTAGAAATTGAACTTAGAACTGTCACACTGGAAGTAAAGGTGTTTGTGATGCATCTGTTCCCTGCATCAGCTCTATAAACTTTTGAAATGTGTGCATTTGACGTTTTCTGCAGAATGGAAAAGTTTATACAATTTATTTTGTGGATAACATAGTAATAAAAAATTATAAAGATACTTTGTAAACAGTTTTGAGGGTTTTTAACCAATTCCGAATGATTATTTGTGGGATAGTTAAGATTATCCTAAATTTAATTAATAATATCCCTAAAAATATGTTCTGAGTGCTTTTTTATAAATTTATCAGCTATATTATGTTTTACCCATATGAACTTTCTGTCGGCAGAATAACTTCCACCATATTTGTATGGTTTTGATATATTGTGTTTTTTAATTGGATGCTCTGATGTTTCATTATTTTATTTTTACCCTATATAATTGTTATGAGAAAAGTAGCTAGTTTAGTATTTAAAAACCCATACTCTGTTCTCTGTTTCAGGCAGTGATTCCCCTCCCTATTCTCCAGTGCCAGGCTTCGCTCAAAATGGTGATGCAGTGTCAAACGAGATCTCAGCCCCTTATGAAGTCCCCCAATTTCCTATTGAAGTAATTGAGAAAAAACTCGCTGTCCAGAGGCAGATATCTAGCAGGTAGGACATTTTTATCTAAAATATATTTAATAGTTTATATGTGCATGTCTCATGTCATTAAAAATAATAGTGCTCTGAATAATTTTTTAAAATTAATAGTTCTTATTCCCGTTTATCGTTTGAGAATTGTTATTTTAAACATGTAGTGGTAAATGATTAACATCTTTATTCAATTGAAATTAGAACATGTGCACTCTTATCACTAAATTGAAAATTTGAACAAAAAGTTTTATACTAATTCTAGTATGTCTTGTAAAAATTACTAACATGTTCTTTATCAAAGGCATCTTGCCATCAGAATTTAAAACAGCCAAAATATAATATCCAATATTGAAGCAAGAGGATCTCAATTATACCATCTTTGAATAACCTTAACTTAATTAACTCCTAACAATTCACTGAATTTACTTTTTAATACTTTTAAGATAAATCAGTTACAAGTGAAAAGCAACATTAATTTATTTATGGCAAGTTTATCACCACTACAATTGTGGACTTTGTGGAATATTTAATTGGCAACACCATCAACAATTTGTCTCGACTTCAATGAAACCTTTTAATGTTTCTTTTGAGCTAAGGTAAAAATATATCAGCACTATGGTGCATTGTTGTAAGCTGTTATATAGACATTGCACATTATTGCCAGTCCTCGTGATATTAGCTCGGTGTCTGTTCAATGAGTGCTATCAGCATGTTAGTTGACCTGGCAATGCAATTAAGCTATTAATAAAAAGCCCTTTCTACTTTTCAATTTTTCAATTCTAAATGGTGGATATCTGAGTTTGAATAAACACTTCACAGTAACCACTGGATGTAAAAAATAAAAATGACGCAACAATTTTCGAAAGTAAATCAGTACAAAATCACCCAGCATATATAGGCTACAATACAAATTATTATATATTAGAATTATTGACATCAAGATAATAATAATAACTCGATGACAAGACTTGTTAGATGTATGTAACACTACTCAGTTTCGAGAAAAAGTTACTTCGCTAAATTGATAACAACGTTTTTTGCCCACGCGAAAAATTCTAAAACTCTGTTAATTGGTTGTCATTTACTGTATCTACAATACATCAAAGTTTCTCTTTTTCTCAATTTTCAATTCTTTAAAGGTTCAAAGTGTTCCAAAATACTTATATTCAAATCTTGAAAAGTTCAAATGTAAACCAGACTAACTTTGTACATAATTTTGAAAAATCTTTGCCCCCTAAACATTTTAGTGAAGAAAAAAAATGATTTTACGTTCATTTCATAGTGGTGACCTGTTCAGCAATTGAAAATCAGTTGAAAAGGGTTTTTTGTTTGTATAGCCATTTCTATGATATGAACCTATACCAATGTAAAATATTTTTCGGTTATTTTATAACCAAAGTTTTCAAGTGATCCAAATGATCATAAATTACCATATTTTTAAAAATGTTTGAGGCCTAATTAAAATTCACTTCTGAGAAATTAAAATGCCTACAACAACAAAGTTTTAAATTGTAAGTGGGGAATGCAACACACTAATTTAAAGGAAATAAAAACTGAACAGCTTTCATACGTAAAGGTTTTTTATGGCAAAACCAAACTGTGACTAAAAACCTGAAATGAGGGTAGTAAATAGCAAAGTAAGTTGCTCCTTTTCAGAAGGAAGGTAATCAAAAACAAAAATATAAAATACTTCAGATCGTGTGTTTGCACAGTTTACAATTATCACTTCTCACATTCGCTAAAAACTGTCTAAAAGTATCCAAGATCTTTATTGTACACAGAATGAAGATTTAAAGTAAATTCTGTGAATTGTTATCATCTGTTGGATTAGTTATCATTGTCTACCAAGACAAAGTTTGTTTGGTTTTCCCTGATCAAGGTTCATTTCATTAAACTATCTTTCTCCTAGTACCAGGTTTCATTCTTCTTGTACAAAGATTTTGCTAATCATTTGAAGTGTAACCTGTACTGTGCTTATAGAGAATGATGATTTTTACTATAAAATACTGTTTAAAAATAAAGGTTACATGCTTTTAAAACTATAAAGGTGAATATTTTTAGAACTAAAGAGATGTCTGGAACAACAGCATTATTCTTATCATATTCCAAAACTTGCAACTCATGTCTCAGAGACTGGGCAAGTCACAAAATTATGGTAACAAATTTCAAATTCCAGTTTGGAAGAGGCAACTGCAGCTTTTGCAGCTGCTATTTAAGTATATTCAATCAAAAGATTATCCGTGAACTCAGCTGTAAGTGCCACCACTATATGGATGATTTTTTTTAACAGGACAAAAAATGCTCGCTTACAGAATGTGCATCACCCTACCTAGATTGTGATGTAGTGATCATCAACTAGGAATTAAGTTTTGCACATGGATTCAAGATACACTTCAACGCAGAATATTTTGAAAGTACATTCTCTATTGTGATGAAGCAACTTTTGAAAATAATAGGGAGGCAAATATACATAACTTGAGGTACTGTGCTGTAGAAAATTTATGGTCAATGAGAGAGAAACCATTAAAGGTATTGAACACAGTGTAGAGTGCTGGGAAACAAAATTATTGATTCTCACTTCGTAGAATGAACGCTACTGTATACATGTACAACAATGTCTCATACTGCCGAAGTTGCTTGGAAATGTTCTTTGAGAGGTAAAGGAGAAATAGTTGATCCTTCAAGATGATGGGCAGTTGAATAAAGAGAGGAGCTACAGTCCTTTTGACTCATAAGGCACCTGATCTAAATTTAGTTGACTATTTCCTATAGGGTTGGCTAAAGTACATTGTATACAAACAGGGAGAGGATATGCTGATGTGAAGAGACAGTTTAATTGATGGACTCGGTGGTGAAAAAACTATTGTCTATCAATGGATTCAACTTGGATCCATGTTGCTGTTAATAAGATTCACTTGTGGCCGTAATAAATGTATGCACTTTTAGCATCTACAATGTATGAAAAATATATTTTCATTTTTACGTTCTTTTACCTTGATATTCCTGTTGAGTTACCTATCTTGCTGCTGCTCCTATGGTAGAAAAGTCTTATTAAGATGTTGGTCTCAGATTATGTATTAGAGAGGGTTTTTTCAGTCCTAAATTCGCCTGCATTAATACATTTTTTTAAACCACTCGCCAGTTCACATAGGCCTGCAGGACTGTGCCTAAACTTTATTCAGTGATTGAAGTACCAAATTGTTATCTAATTTGGGGTTTGAGTCTTGGTCCAAACCCCCTTTAAGTAAGTAAATACTATTCTCATATTTACCTTTAATTATAACATCGATGCAGGTGCAGGTTAGGACTAAATAATTTTCTCTTCTTATAACTAATAGTAACATCTTACTTTGAGACTTTATTACATTACTAATTCATATAATATTAGGTAGTGTCAGCTGTTCCCCATAATCAATACATATATGCACTATCAATATTGTTAACAACTATGATGTTTGACTATTTTTATTTCTTTGTCCAGTTGTATACACATAAAGATGTGGTGGATTGCGTAGTTTCAGCTCTTTCGATGCAGTAATACATTATCAATACGTTTACATTGTCAATAATGTTTAATAACCTTGATATTTAACTACTTCTATGTTGTCTCTAGGTATATACATTAGAAATGTGATAGATTGAGTGTCATCGACTGTTTCTCGACTCAATAATATTTAATCAATACAGGTACCTACATTATCAGTATTGTTATCACCTATAAGGTTTAACTAACCTTTACATCATGTTCATTTTTCATATAAATGCAAAATAAAAGTTCCTGATCGATTCACCTCAGTTTTAGGTTCTTCTCCCCAATATATACACTGACAGTTTTATAGCTTTTCTATAGTCTTACAAATTCAGCTGATTTCTAGTAGATTTAGTTAATGGTGAATATCACAGAATTGTGATATTACCATTACCTAAGCTAGCTGCAAAGCCCAGAAAAAGTTTTACTCTAATTGATATACTTTTTAAACATTTCATAAGTGTAACCGCTACAATAACAGGTATACATTATAATAATTGTATACTGATATTTTTTAATCATAAATAAATTATAATACACTAGCCACTGCCACAATCAGTTGCATAGTTGGATGCAGCAGGGCTTCGATCGCCATTTGCGAAGCCATCCTTGCCATAATCTCCCATTGATATTAGCTGTGGGAAAAAAGGATGGAGGGGTAATAGAGTTGCTTAGCGGCTTGGCTAAAATATAGTGGCCGAATGTTTCAGAAGTAAAACGACTTGGTACCGGTACTTCAAAAAACTGTCTACTGAGTGTTGAGGATATGTTATTTTTTTAAAACAAGCAATAGGCTACTGGCTACGTAGTTTATCGATATAATTAAATTATAAGTAAGTAACGTCTTTATTTTGAGCGTTTTTCAACAATCAGTTGTTTAAAAAAAAACTCAAGTCATACAAAAATTATATTGTGCATACTATTGTACTACAGTATAATATAAACATACAGTAGCGAAGCTTACTCTTGAGAAAAATGCCAACCAATCGATGCTAGCTATTTGTCGTCTCACAGAGCTACGGCATCTCTCTGTTAGATAGCATGGCAGTTTACTTATGTTGCATTCAATGAATATCAGTAATTATGAAAAATTATAAATGGCCTTCTGGTTAGCTAATGATAGTAAAAAGTTGTAAAGAAACAATTTTGATAGATTGCAGATTGGTCGTATTAATGTATGCCACATTGATCAATTATGCTATTTGTTTGCTCTTTGAGTGTAAAGGGGTTTAAATTAAGTGTTAGCCCATTGAATATGTTGAGAATATACCCCTGGTGAGGACATTGATTTATAAAGAGGAAGGGAAACCATTGCTCAATCTTGTCATTTTGATGTTTCAACATTTCTTACACCAATATTGAGTGAGTTGACATGAAATTGCATAATATGTCAGATGATGAAAATATCCAATATATGTTTGTTTTACTTAATTTTATTACAGTACATGAAGTAACAACTTTGTTTTTGTATAAGAATATAGTCTTTAATTAGTATAATACGTGTTGGTATACATACAGTACAAGTAAACGTCACACAACACAAATTTATTACAATATAAACACAAAATGCACAAATATATTACAATAATAGTACAAAATGCACAAATATTATGGTGATAGATTTCGGTGAACCACGCCTACCTCTCTCAGACTAGAGGGATTCACAAAAGACTATATATAAGAATATAGCTTAGAAAAATTGAAATTATTAGTAATATTCTTATTTATTAGTTGTTCAAACATTAATTTATTTACTCTTTTAACAATTTATTCATTATGTTTTATACATACCTCTTTTATTTCATCTTGAATATTGGTATGGTTATTAAAATTATAGATGAACTGTAATGTATAGAATATTTTATATAAAACTGTTTCGTAACTCCTAATACAATTCAAGACTGTGAAACAGCATTACCTTGAGAGAAGACTGAGGAAAACTTTATGAACACCAAAGGGTTTCACTTTGGATAAGAGTTTCTGAGTTGCTCGCCCAAATACAATAGTTAAATTTCTGTTGTATTTACAATAATTTTTTAACTATTGTGTATTGTTGGATAGTGAAAAAAAATGTTGATGTTACAAAACTTTGGTTTAGTTTGTTAGTAATATATGATCATTATCTTGAGCTGATTTTTTTCAATCTTTCCCAATGTTGTCAAAAGTAATGAAACTACAGCTTCTGTTAAAAATCTCAACACATGACTCAACTAAAATGATATGTCATCAGTCTATCTGTGTGATAACATTAGCTGTGTGATCCGTACAGTAAATAGTCTTATTGCATAGATTTATTGACTATAAACTTGATCAAAACAAACTCTATGAGCAAGCTCCCCTGTCGTAAAATTAGCTTAGTGATATTTTCAGTCTTTGAGTGGTTGTCATGTACATTTATAAAACTAATGGCTGCCTGGCTGTGACTAGTTTAACGTGTATGATGATGTCTTTAATCTCAGTCTAAGGGGTAAATATGTTTTAAGTGATATGAGTAAGCTTAGGGGATTTAAAAATATAGTGTCCTTAATATATTTTTATTATTGTTATCTAAAAACAGAACTTTCAGCATTAGCTGAATTTACATAAAATAGACTTTTTCTTATTCCAATAATCCCAAATAACTTGTCATCCAAATTACTTATGCATGCAGCTTTTAGTGACGTTTATTAAAATTAAATTTTAACTTTAGATCAGTTTTCTAATTCTTAATCTCATGTATGTAATTTAACTTGTAACTGATTAAATTTGATATTTTATTTTATAGCAATAAAATTTGTAATAAAAAATAAGAAAAGACACACAACGGGCAAGGTAAAACCTTGCTCTAAAGACACACAATGGGCAAGGTAAACCCTTGCTTTAAAGACACACAATACGAGGGTAAACCTGTGTTTTAAAGACACAATGGATAGTGTAAACCCTTGTTTAAAAACACACAATGAGCAGAGTAAACCCTTACTTTAAAGACACACAATACGAGGGTAAACCTGTGTTTTAAAGACACACAATGGATAGGGTAAACCCTTGTTTAAAAACACACAATGAGCAGAGTAAACCCTTACTTTAAAGACACACAATACGAGGGTAAACCTGTGTTTTAAAGACACACAATGGATAGGGTAAACCCTTGTTTAAAAACACACAATGAGCAGAGTAAACCCTTACTTTAAAGACACACAATACGAGTGTAAACCTGTGTTTTAAAGACACACAATGGATAGGGTAAACCCTTGTTTAAAAACACACAATGAGCAGAGTAAACCCTTACTTTAAAGACACACAATACGAGGGTAAACCTGTGTTTTAAAGACACACAATGGATAGGGTAAACCCTTGTTTAAAAACACACAATGAGCAGAGTAAACCCTTACTTTAAAGACACACAATACGAGGGTAAACCTGTGTTTTAAAGACACACAATGGATAGGGTAAACCCTTGTTTAAAAACACACAATGAGCAGAGTAAACCCTTACTTTAAAGACACACAATACGAGGGTAAACCTGTGTTTTAAAGACACACAATGGATAGGGTAAACCCTTGTTTAAAAACACACAATGAGCAGAGTAAACCCTTACTTTAAAGACACACAATACGAGGGTAAACCTGTGTTTTAAAGACACACAATGGATAGGGTAAACCCTTGTTTAAAAACACACAATGAGCAGAGTAAACCCTTACTTTAAAGACACACAATACGAGGGTAAACCTGTGTTTTAAAGACACACAATGGATAGTGTAAACCCTTGTTTAAAAACACACAATGAGCAGAGTAAACCCTTACTTTAAAGACACACAATACGAGGGTAAACCTGTGTTTTAAAGACACACAATGGATAGTGTAAACCCTTGTTTAAAAACACACAATGAGCAGAGTAAACCCTTACTTTAAAGACACACAATACGAGGGTAAACCTGTGTTTTAAAGACACACAATGGATAGGGTAAACCCTTGTTTAAAAACACACAATGAGCAGAGTAAACCCTTACTTTAAAGACACACAATACGAGGGTAAACCTGTGTTTTAAAGACACACAATGGATAGGGTAAACCCTTGTTTAAAAACACACAATGAGCAGAGTAAACCCTTACTTTAAAGACACACAATACGAGGGTAAACCTGTGTTTAAAAACACACAATGAGCAGAGTAAACCCTTACTTTAAAGCTTCAGTTCTCAGGAGTCAATGTTATCATTCATGATTTATATATTTAATTTGATGATATGGTTCCATGCACGTCAATTTAAATGATTATAATGATTTAGGATACAATATTCCTTATTACAGTATAATATATACTTCATTAATTTTATGATAGATTTAACTGTACATAAAATAAAACAAACCTTTGTTTGTCGGGAATCAAATATTTTTCTGAATAGTTGTTTTTAGGTTGCTAACGATTTTTTAGTTGTTTTTAGGTCGCAAACGATTTTTTAGTTATGATGCTTACAAATCAGTTCTATTTGAAGTAGTTAATTTATCATATAGTCCTGATTTTTAGGAATAAAAATTTGATTTTTTTGCTACAAGCAGAGGTGGTTCTAGGACTTGATTTGAGTAGACCAACTTCTAAAAAAAATGTTTAATCACATTATAAAAACGTTTTTATGTAGTAATCAGAATTACTTGTAAACTGGAAAGAGCATCGTGCACATTTTGTTTCCTTGTTTAATATTGCTATTCAAACCTTCCCTAAATAAATAAATAATGTTTTTAATTTAGAGACTGATCAATAATTATTATTTAATGTTGAATGACATAAAACAATTTATATAAATATAATAAATTAAATTTATTTTCCATCTTTTAATTTTTATCCATAATATGAATAAACAAATGTATGTAACAAATTTTTATTCATTGAAATTGTCAATTATCAAATATTATATTTATTTTATTCGTTAACTATACAAGAATGTTCATGAACCTTTCCCTGACGGCAGTAATTTTGTATAGATCTATATCTGAGTCATATAAGAGTTTTTAGCTTTTTTCTTTTCCTGAAAATAGAAGCTCTAGGCAATGCACTTTAGCCCCGTCATTGTAGACCTCAAGTATGTTTTTAAACATCTCATAGTAGAAAACTACACTCTGCTGATGCCAATGGGATAACTAACACAAGCTAAATCACTTCCTTTATCTCTTTGAATGAAGGACTAAATCCAGACACATCTCTTTATAAATCAATGGCATCCTTACAATTTACAAACATCAACTGTCTTAAGGTGCACTGGGACCTCAAAATTAAATAAATTATTCATCCTTGTGTTGCAGCTTGGCAATTTAACAATTTCTGTGCTTTAAAAATATCTTGTAGTCTATCCGCTAGAACTGCCCCTGCCTACAAGAGTGATACCTGGTGGGGAAAGAGGCATTTCTAACTTCGTTACTAATATTGTTAAAAGTCATCTGCCAGTAACTGGGTTGATTACAGAGGAATCTGACCATGCTGATCAACTGTTAACATTGCTTAATATATAAAAGACAAAGGTTCAAAATAAGAATTTAACTGAATCCTAAATATTAAAACGATGAGGTCATTTAGTTCACTCCTTTTCTTAACTTATTACTTGACTGATTTTGATGAAATATTTTTCATCCAAAATATAATATTGATTTTTAAGTCGTAATGGAGCTAGATTTTTTTAATTTCCATAGGTTTTTGCCCTACACGGTGTCAAAGTTGCAATGTTATTCTTATGGAGATAAATTTTATTTGACCAGCTGGCGGCATAATCAAATGCAAATGGTTAAATTTGTTAGGTTAAACATATAAAGTAGCACAGTAAAATATCAAGTTAATTATAAAAAGTGAATACATGTCTGTCTGTGTGTATGTTATGATCAGCTGTTAAATAAAATGAAAACATTTTAAGTAGGCTTAGTAATAAAATATAACATTGGTTGTTTATAATTATTGTACTATAAATAGAGTGCAAATTAAGTGCAGTGAGTGAGCTAGAGCTACTATAAACGAGTTTAAATAATATGACTTTACTTAATACAGTTTAATTACTAATATTTGAAGTCAAAAGTTACATGTCAAGGCCGAAGGTCGAGGTATCACGAGCGCAGCGAGTGACAGGGTTGGCACATTAAGCATGCAGAGGTGTCCCCTAGTATTGTAAAAAATTCATCTCTAAAAAAATAAACTGTTTTTCAAAAATATTAGAGCAAGAGTACTGGTTGAATTTGGATACTGCCTCAGCTGAAAATAAGTATGATATACTCTTATGTATAATGATGTTTTACATTGATATATGTTTTCTTAAAATCAAATCTAGATTTAATTTGTACAATGACAGACGGTTTTTAAATAATTAAGGAAGAGAGTGAGATAATATTATTTCATTAACCCTCCAACTGATTCTATCAGTCATATAATGTGATACATTAACGCTACTTTACAGTGATGCTATCACACTATGATACATTCGATTTTCCGTGATTATGGCAAAACTGTATGCGCAAAAATCGTGTACTTTGAACAGTAATGGAGAGGATAAATTTATATTTCCACTAGTCTAATTGGAAGCAATATTCATAGGCTGTGGGTCGGTGTAAGAGAAATATAATCAGCAGTTTGTATTCGCTGAGCGTAAGCACTAGTGAACAGACACGGCTAGTCATTCCCAACACAGTATTGTTTTGATGTGTTGTTTTTATTGTAGATAAGTGTTATAGGTTATGGTAGTTATATTTTTTTATTGTTTATTTTAGCTTTTATCATGAGTGATCTTTTAGTAGGTTTAGTGCTATTAGACGTTGTTTAGATGATAGTTAGTGACGTTAGTGGAAGGTGACGTTCCTAGCGAGATTGAAGATTTGTAGTCTTTTGCAAATATGTAAATACAGTATATCATAATCTTATTACTTTGCAGTTTTGTACTTCTACTACATATTTAGCATTTGTTTCTCTTATTAGTTGTGCCAGAGGTAATATTCATGGCCATAGTTTTCCTCAAGCAATTTGTAAATATATTTTGTACATAATGAGACAATTCTTTACTTATGCACTATGTTTGGTTTTCCACTTTTTTATTTTTTCGTTTTTCTAAAAATGCAAGTGTGTGATATAGTTTTATTAACAATAACATTTGGAACATTTTGTATATCTTGGATTTTTCATTTACCTGTATTGTGTGACTTTTCATAGTGCTCAAATATAAAAAAAATGCATATAGACTTTTATGAAGCCTGGATTTTTTAATTACTGGCATGTTTCTACATTTTATATTACCTTATAGAGCATAACTTTGCGAAAAGTTTGATATGTAATACATGGTATTTGAACAGTTTGATGTATTTTTTGAAAATTATTAAAGCTAACTGTGCAAAACGCCTAAAATCGCCATATCACTGAAAAGTGATTTAAACATCATTTGGGGGGTTAAGCCAAACTGTCATATTAACAAATGATAAGATTTTAAGAGAAATATTAAAATGGAAAAGAAATCCTACTTTAGCAATACTATATCAGTTAAAAAGCTTCTTAAATGTTTGACCTTGTGCCTTTTAATTTGGTTGTAAAACATTAACAGCTGGAATATTACATTTGTCTTATTAACAGCTGGAATAGTTAATGCATATTACCACAGAATAAAACACACAACAGTTAGAAACCTTCTTCCCATAAGATTAATACGGGAACTTTGAGGGCCTATGGGGTGGATCCCCTAAGGCGGATCACAAAATTTACATTTTTCCCACCATCTACAATATTAGAGCTTTCCAATAAGCCATTTCCAAAGGCCGTAGGTGAAGTATAACGCGTGGAATTTTGACGCAACCGATTTGCCTTACGAAATTAAATATATATATATATTGTATAGAAAATACAATGAACATTTTTATTTAATTTAATTTTCATTTTAACCTTGGACCTTGCCCTCCGCAGTTTGAATAATTAACCACAAGTCACAATGCCGTCATTATTCTATATTATGATCTTCTTTAATCAATTATTAATGCTATTGATAGGAGATCATGTTGTTGGTATTTTCATGGAATTGCCTTATGGAGGCATTTGATAGTGTTGAATACCCAACATTAATTCATATTCTTCACACTTAAGGTATAAATGGTATAGCTCTAAAATGGTTTCAATAATATGTATATGGTCGGAAAAAATATATAGAAATGCCTTATATCAACAAAAATAATCATTTAATTAATTATAGATCGCCACTTAAATCTCCTAATTATGGGGTATCCATAGGATTCATTCTGAGCCCTTTTCTTGTGCCTTATTTAAAGATCTCTTCAGTCCTAAATCATAAAAACAGTAAACTCTGTTTATATGAAGGCGATTAAATTTGTTTTTTTTTGTTAGTGGACAAAATTTGCAGGAGACTCAATTGTCTGTCTTTCATAACTTAGATAATTTAGAAATATTTTTGTACAGTAATGATCTGTAAGTAAATTTATATACAACAAAGATATGAATTTCATGAGAAACAAAGTAAAAATATAACTGAGCTGAACATAACGGTTAATAATACAAAATTAAATCAGATTAATAAATATAACATTCTTGGCGATGATTTTAGATCAAAACTTATTTCAGGATGATCATGTTAAGTTCTTCAAAAATAAGATATCTTTAAGTTTATATCTTTTGAAAACAATGACCCTTTTATGTATAATTAAAACATTAAAAATGATATATTTTGCCCTGTCATATTGATTTTGGTATTGTATTATATACAGAGTCTAGTTTAATAAGCCTGAATGAGATTTTAATACTTCAAATACTTATTTTAATATTTCAAGTGATTTTTTATTAATTTTTATTAATATTGGACATTGAACAATAATATATTGGCTTTCAGCTACATTGATACAAAGTAGGTTCATAGTTTCAACTGTGTCTAATTTAATTCACTGTTTCAAGCAAATGGTGCATAAAAAAGAAATGAACACCTGGTTTTCGCCATTTAGTTCGCAATGGTTTTGTTCCATATTGCACATGAAAGTTCAACAAACTATTATTTAGCAAGCAAAGAATTTATTTTCCTACTCCTATATGAATATACAATTAATTAAATTCTCCCAGTCACCAAACACCTACCTTAAATACAACATACCAGCATACAACTTGCTCATCATGCATAGCATCATCAAGTATCATATTGAGTGACATCCTTTGTCGTCAGGCAGTCTACTTATTTAAGTAGACTGCCTGACGACAAAGGATGTCACTCAATATGATACTCAATATGATACTCTAACATATTTTTTCAGAAATGTAATTAAATTCAATACCCGAAAATGGTGGGTTCTTTTTAAAAAGCTCCAATTTATGGTTATTGATGGCAAACTTGTTTCATTTGCAAGTTAGATTACTTTTGTGTCACAAAACTTGGAGATGTCATCCTCAGTTTTTTTTAACTTTCATTACAGTTTCAAAAACAAATAACCCACTAAATGCCCACTTCAGGAAAATAATCCTTTACAGAATCACCATAGTTTAGGCTGATAATAATTCATAAAGTAGTACTGAATGTGTGTGAGAGTGAATAGCACTCATTGTACATGTATGGGTGGGTGGTTGGGTCTAGAGTACTGATGTGTATAGGTACAATATTAACCCCAAGAACTTGAAACCATAGTAAAGTTTCAGCAGATATACTGATTTTTTACAACGCAGTAAGGTAAATGAAGTAGTTAAAAAAGTAAATAAATAAATAACCAGGGGTAGTCCTTTCTACTAAATAGTAGAATAAGTAGAATATACTAAATAGTAGAATATTTAGTAGAAAGGACTACCCCTGGTTATTTATTTATTTACTTTTTTAACTACTTCATTTACCTTACTGCGTTGTAAAAAATCAGTATATCTGCTGAAACTTTACTATGGTTTCAAGTTCTTGGGGTTAATATTGTACCTATACACATCAGTACTCTAGACCCAACCACCCACCCATACATGTACAATGAGTGCTATTCACTCTCACACACATTCAGTACTACTTTATGAATTATTATCAGCCTAAACTATGGTGATTCTGTAAAGGATTATTTTCCTGAAGTGGGCATTTAGTGGGTTATTTGTTTTTGAAACTGTAATGAAAGTTTAAAAAAACTGAGGATGACATCTCCAAGTTTTGTGACACAAAAGTAATCTAACTTGCAAATGAAACAAGTTTGCCATCAATAACCAAAAATTGGAGCTTTTTAAAAAGAACCCACGATTTTCGGGTATTGAATTTAATTACATTTCTGAAAAAAATATGTTTATTATCTGATGTGTTGAGATATCAAGTCTAGAATTAATTGTAATGTATGTGTGGGGGTATATGGGTAGATGTATTGACCCACCCACCTACCCATACAAGTACTGTGGTATTGACAAACCCAAACACCCATACACGTACAGTGGTATTGACCCACTCTCCCACCCATACAAGTACTATGATATTAACCAACCCAAACACCCATACACGTACAATGGTATTGATATGTACCACTGCACCAAAAATACTTAACCATACATACCTACCCGCCCACCCACACACGTACAGTGGTGTTGACCCACTAGCCCACCCACACACGTACAGTGGTGTTTGAAAAAAAAAAAAAAAACAATTGAAATCATATTTAATATATAGTTCACTGTAATTTGTTGAAGACTTGTAATTAAAACAAATTGTTTTGAAGACATGTGCATTAAAAAACTGTAATTTTAACTAATATATATACAGGGTGTATCTGAAATGTTGGGACATATTTCATGAACTAATTCAATCGGCCAAAAATAAAGAAAAATTGTTCTGTAAAGGTATGTCCTAAAGTGTTTCTTTTCCCTGATACCGGTACCCACTATTATTTTGTTGTACTAAATAATTTATAACTCTATAACAACTCAACCGATTTAGTTGAAATATTGTATGTTACCTATCAATAGAAAGTTTAGTGTTACAAAAATTATTCAACTCGTCACTGTATCGTTTCAAAATGGCGGCCATATTAAACTTTTTATTTCAATAACTCAAAAACCGTAAATATTTCTAAAATTTATTAGGAATAATTATTTGTAGCCTGTTAAATTTTCTATCCAATAGTGTAACATTCAAAATTTTCATTTAGTTTTGACTTTTTTTCAAACTTAAGTTTTTTAACTGAAAATTTAAATAGGCAGTGTTTAAGACTTTGCATGTGTACTAGTTTACTAAGACATACATTTCAATACAACATTTAAAGTGAAGAATAATCTTCTAATTTTTATCCATTGTTTGTAAATGTAAGCTGTAATAACAAAAAACAAACGTTCATAGTGAAGGTATGCAATGATGTATACTCTTGAGTTAGAAGAGAATGTTCTAAAACGTGTTAATGAAGAACCTGATGTAATTTCTAGTTATATGGCTAGGACATTACACATCTATCTCACTCTACAGTATGGAGAATATTAAAGAACAGCTGCATAATCTTCACCATGTGCAGCATTAACAATCTCTTGGCCCTGCTGACTTCCTAACTTATTTTTATCTAAAAAATATGTATAGTGAAAATACCTTTTCAGAGATTGTATAATGAACTTATATAACACCGATAATTGATCTTATGAAATCCAATGTCTGCTTTATCACACACTTGAAATGTTATTTCAGCAAATTTGCATGTTTTTATTTTAACAGCTTGTATTTACCAACAATGGATAAAAATCAGCTGATTGTTTGTCACTTTAAGATTTTTAATTGAAATAAATGTCGTAAAGTAATAAACTAGTAGCCAAGGTAAGGCGTTAAACATTGGCATTTTAAAATTTTATTTTTGAGGAAACAAAGTTTGAAAAAACAAAAGTTAAAAAAATAAAAGAATATTCTTAATGTTACACCATTGTATAGGAAATTTAATGAGCTATAAAAATTATTGCTAGTAATTTTAGCAGATTAGCGATTTTTTTATTTATCACTTTAAAAAAATGCCAAGTAGTTATTAATAAAATTAAAGTAGAAAATAAAATTATATAACTTCATCACATCAGAGCTATTTTAATAATTATCTTTTAAATTGAATGTTTGGTTATCTCTAACATTAAGAGAGACTGCAATAGTCATATACATAATGTCAATGCTTTTACATTGTGTAGGTTAACAATCAAAATATCGGCTGTATTATTCTAATAACCAACCATCCTCAATAAACCATTGTTTTGTGTAATAATTACCTATCATATCAGCATATTTTGCAATAAAAGTAAAAAGTATTCAAAATGATTCCGTTAAAAAAAGAACTGGTTGCTGATTTACCATTGTTCCATCCACAGTGAAAAAAAAAAAAAAAAAAAAAATGGAACATATTCATAGTCAAATACTTTATTGTTATAGACATTTACATGCGTAACAACACCAATACAATATTCAATGCACAATAATTATCATCTAATACATTTTAAATGCTATCTAATTTACCTCTAACCATCTACAGTAGCTGTCCTTAACATTTTCTTTCAAGCTTTTGAATTCTCTATTAATAAGTAGTTTTTCTTTTTTAAATTTACCTAAATTTGTTTCCCTCCTTAGAGTTAATGGTAAATGAATATACGTTTTTATAGATGAGTAAAAGATCTGATATTCGAAAAAGATTGTTTTGTGAGAGGGAAGTGAAATTACATCAGATCTTCGGAAATTATATTTAGAGTTGATGAAGAAAGAAAAGGGTTCAAGTTTTTTTTTAGTAAGTTTAAACAATAAAATATTTATATGCATGGAAATTTTAACATGATTAGCTCTGAAGATACCTTGACATGGTGAGTGTCTCTTGAGACCAAACATAATCCGAATTGCCTTTCTATTGGGCAGTGAAAATTTTCTTTGTTTTGGAGCTGTCATGACCCCAAATCGGAACTCCATAGGGTAGTATAGGGAAAAAACATCCATAGTTGTCAGGAGAATTCTATGGTCAGAAAAATATGACAATCTACGAAGCATGAACAGCGTACTACTTTTTTTTAGAAACAGTATAAATTTTATTATGAAAATTAAGGTTTGAATTTACGATAATGTTCAAAACATTACACTGGAATCCAAACTCATCTCCATACCCCGTACGATACCTGACACACATCTAAATTGATTTTCAAAGGAAACCGTATAATTTTGGTTTTGTCCACATTGATATTTAAGCAGTTTTCAGACAACCATTGTAAGATAGAACTTGTATTCATAAATATTTCCAATTCTAAATGCTTGTAGTATTTGTTTACAATGATCAAGGAAGTATCGTCCGCAAACAGGCAAATATTTGCACTGGATACACGACTGGAATGTCATTTATAAGCAATAAAAATAATACAGGGCCAAGAAAAGATCCCTGAGGCAACCCTGATTTTGATCGTACGATCTCAGATTCTTTATTTTTAAGATACCCAAATTCACCAATATAAGGAACTGGAACAACTTGTGACCTGTTTTCTAAATACTAAGATGTTGTAGAAAAGTAGTACTGAATTAAAATATTCACAAAGTAAGCTATTATAATCCTGCCATTCTAACTTTACCTCTAAGGTTTGTAGGCTAAACTGGAAAATCAATATAGGCAACGTCATCCAGACCACCATAGGCCTCCTCTAAATTTTACACCCAGTGACTCACAATTGGGAATAATGTAGGAAGGTACAAATTTATTTTTTTTTTTAGTGGGAATTAAAATCTTTTTAGTGTTTGACTGGGAAGTACTTTTTTTACTGATTATAAATATAAAAAAACTAAGTCAATGGGACAATTTTAACTTAAAAAAACTATCAGGCACTAGTTGTGATTTATCTAGACCGGAAACAAATTAGCCGTGGGACAAGAAGGAGCCAAGTGCTCAAGATACATAATGTTGTCATTTTGTGCTCCCCCTCAGAGGTAAAGTTAGAACGGTTGGATTATAGGTAAGGTGCAGCATTGAATGAACACCCTAAATTGGCTGGTGCTATACACTTGTCTTTGACGATGAGCTCCTATAAATACTGCAGTGTCTTGATCTAAAGAGTACTGACAATAATTGATTTCATATCATCAATAACTGATCATAATAATAAGTTGTACATACGTATAAACAAGTGCAAAGGTACATAACACTAATGCATCATCAAAATATAACTTAAATTAAACAGATTCAAATAAAATGAAACGGCCAATAAATAACTGAAAATAATAACATTTTCTGGGAGCGCGCATATTATCTTAGTCTTAACTTTTAAATATTCAACTACTTTGTACTAAGCCTTTGCTATCAAATTATGTTTTACTAATTTTTAATTTGTGATTACTAATCCTGATGTGCTGAGGAATCTTGTTAAAAATGTGCGCAAATAGGCAAATATATTTGATGAATGATGTGATGAGTCTTATCTTTGTGACTGTACTGTGAATAAGTACAGTCATTGTTAATAACTAAGGTTGACTGTTCCCTATAAAGGTCCATCTTTCAATAGTCCAATAGCCAGAGCAAATATAAGACCTACAGCGGAATCTGAACCATAATTTTTGTTCTGATGTTTGGCAAACTTATAAGTTTGATACTTGGTTCTCTCTCTTGTACGACACCCGAATCCTGGTAACCATCCCACACGAACACCTCAGACTTCTCTAGTAGTTTCCAAGTCGATGGTAACCATTTAGCAGACGCTAGGACTGGAAACAAGAGCCAATCACCTACACTCAATAGCACCTTCCCCAGAAGTAGCTCGGTTACAATACTACATCTCATTGTCTGATTATTAATTGTTTACAAAATATACCTTTATGGAATAAACAGCATTCTTATATTATAACAATATTTGAAGAAATGTAATAGAAATATTTGAGGTAAGAAGTTATTTCTTTAATTTTCAACTAATTGTCTAGGAATTCCCAAGATATTAATTACTTTAGCCATTGTTCGGAGCGTTATTCACACATTCGTATGGCTTTTCAAATTGAAAACTTTCAAAAATGTAAACATTTCTAAATACAATCAAAGTACAAAGTACTTGTGCCTTTAGTTTCCCCCGTCACAGAGCTAGGTCCAAGTTTCGTAACACCTGCTAATCCAATTAATTGACTGCAAAAACCAGCTAATCTCCCCTGATAAGGGCATTAATGGGTAGTGATCAATTCGTTCTCATTAATGAACGACTCCCACCCAAACGTCCGTAATAGAATTCCACAGTATAGCAACTCCCAACTTGACGTGTTTGAATTCACTTTAATTGTGTCAAACATATTTAATAAGATCATGCTTTAGGACATTAATATTTGAAATGGATAAGTCTTTGAATTAAAAAAAATTAAAAAGTATAAATGTGGTCTTAGTATTTTATCTCACATCGTAGGTTTTTGACGATGCTCAAAGCTCATGTAAACTACACCTTCCTGGGGAAAATGCTGAATTCGGCACACCATGTGCATTCTCAGCATCCTGTTTTGCAAGATTCTTGGAAGACTTTACTCAGCAAATAGTTGATAGCTTAAAACTACGCAACGCAAATAAAAATAAAGAGTTAAATACATTAGGCTACTAAATTACGCTTAACCTGATACGCTTTAATTATGCAAATTAAACAATATTGTAAATTGTTCATGTGCTATTATTAGTGATGATAGTGTATCAAGCCTGAAAATTGAACATCAGTGACTCCGAAGTGCGTCGTATGACGATTTAAGATATCAACATTAGCCATTGTTTGGAGCGTTATTCACACATTCGTACGGCTTTTCAAATTGAAAACGTTCAAAAATTGAAAAATTTAGAAATACAATCAAAGTACAAAGTACTTGCGCCTTTAGTTTTACAATATTATAAAATCATTATAAAAGAATGTAATTTTTTGTTAACATATTTTTTATCATCACTGAAATTGACATAAAGGAAGTGGTGCATGACAGAGGAACATGAACAAATATTTCATGACAACCTGCCACAGGAGGCAGAAATACCAGCGATTGACTTCGTATATAACGTTTGGTGAAGACAATATGAACGTGTTCTTTAATTTCCGCCACGAGTTATGAGTCTTGGTCTTGACCGAAAACCTGTTTATATTTGACTTGACGGTTTATATTTGTAATCCTAAACCGTCGTTACACAATACATCACTAGTTTACATTTATTGTAAATAAAGAAAGAAATAAATTAGATGAGCGATAAAAAGCTGGAATGGAATGTGAACTTTTAACAATTCATCAGAAGATAAGTGTTAGGTTAGGTCGTCTTGTTTACAAACAAAACATACCACTGACCAACGACTGCAGTGATCGATCTAGGTAGCCTTGTAGTTAGTTCTCGATTCTTTGTCTGTTGTATCATGGCCTCAGTCAGGCGGTATGCTCGGCTTCTACAGCAACCCTTGGTGAGTCACGTGTTCTTCTATCTTTTGTTTTTTGTTTGGACATCCGTTATCAGTGACGACTGATAACATTTATGTGTTAGACCTTGAAGTTCGAACAAAGTAACTTGTTTGTTGTTTTTGTTTTAATTTTTGAAATTATTAATAAATTAATAAAAAAATTTTTTGTAATGTAGAATAATGAAAAATACTAACTATAATTATTCGTTTTAATTAAAGTAATATTTCTTTCTTGGATTGGATAGCAAATCTTTTTTTGTCCTTATTCATTGTTGAAATATTTTTGACAGTGGAAAATTTTTTGGTCAAAAAAGTAGAAATTTAATTTTGCTTTTCAAGTAAAAATAGTTATTAATAATATTTTTAACAAACATAGAAAAGTACTTGTATAATTAATAAAGTCTTACTATTGTATAAATGAGATTTATTCAAAATTAGTCAACATATTGAAGAATTAAAAGGTAGTGAAAATATTTCTTGAATTACATTTGTTGAAAGTAGTTTGTTGGAGTATCATTTTGTAGGAATTTGATTTATGGCCAATTATAGAAGACATTGTTTTTTGTTGTGCAATATAGTTTCCTCCGCGATTGTCATATAATTCCACAATTGTACTGTATCTTTTCTCATTTTGTTTTTTTAATTCACTATTCATAAATGAAATGAATGTCATATATTAATTAAAAAGCTCTTTTTACCAGTAGGAAAGCTACAACTTGTGCTGTGCTTTGATGAGTTTTGTCTGACAACATGAACAATTTTATAGCTGTTTTAAAATGAGTTTTCGTTTAGCATACAAAGTGCAGTATTGCCAAGATGTTGGCCAATACGTTGAAATGTATACAATGGAAAATCAAAGTAAAGTCCATGGAAAGTTGAAAAGTAACTTTTTCAATATAATTAAAAAGTTCACTAACATAACATTTACATATCAATAATGACAAAAATTAAAAATAACTATAATAATGCAATTCCAACGAGTCTCAATTTAATATTTACATTGCTTTATGTTGAGGCTAGTCCGTATATCTCAGAGTTGGCCATTTTGATTGTACAAAAACATCATAAACACGTTTTTTAGTAGAGAGTCTGATAGTATGTATTTGTTAATTTATCATCGAGATTTCAGTTAATTAATGGCAATTTTAAGGTAAAGTCGACATAATTTTGAAACTAAGAATCCGTTCGTAGATATACAACTTTATTTTTTCAAATTATTATTGATACCTTCCACTCACTTTAAGTAGAGAACAATTTTTACTAAACATCATATTTTAGAAATTAAACTGTTGCTGTAATTAATATTTCAAAATACGTTCATGAAAATTGCTGTGTGGTATAATTGTCTTATTTTTAAGGCAACTCTTGAAAGTTGTTTGTGATACAGGTAACTCTGCCTTGAAAATTGTAATTTATCATTTTTCTTCTATATGCCTTAATTTCAATAAAGATTGGTATACATATTTGCACTTTGAATGTTTCCAAGACCATTTTTATAAGTTAGTACAAAGTATCAGCGTATGTATGTTTTTATATGAAACTGAACAGTTAACAAAACATGTTCTGAAGGTCATTCCATGCTTTTAATTTTCCTGTCTTCAAGAGGTTCTAATTGGATTTCCTTTCCACCTTATTGCCAAGGACATAATTTGAACAAAGAAATTTAAATCACAGTTATAGACCAGATCAGGTAGTTAATGTTGATGTCATTTTAAATGGCAAATGGTGTTGTCTTCTTTGATTAATATTTAGATTATAATTGAACTTGTATTGATTTTACAAAACAGTCTGCCCTGAAGTCAGTTTTTTTTTTTTTTTTTCATTCTATCTACACCAGAGGCAATTTACTTTCTGTACATATACGTTGTTAAGGGACAACGGTCCAAACCCATCAGCAAATTCCTAAGTGATTTTGATTTTGATTGCAGTATTGATAGGTGATAATTGATAATAATAATAATAAGTGATCAATTGATCGCAGTATTGATAGGTATAACAATACTGCGGCCAGTATTATTGTTATTAAGAACCCCCTCTAAAAGGGTAAATTGCAATGAGGTTTTTCTTTTGTCTTATCCAGCATCAGGATACACTCATGTGCTGTGTAAAGTATCCTGGTGTGCTTTTTTTTATTTAAAACGGCTCCAGTTTTGGAGAGGTGGATGTATCTCCATGTTTCATCAGCTAAAGAAAGGACCTGGGAGGACTTCTCGTATAATAACTATGCATAAGAATCTACCAATGAGAGTGCAAATCTCCCCCCTCTCTCTCTCTCTCTCTCTCTCTCTCTCTCTCTCTCTCTCTCTCTCTCTCTCTCTCTCTCTCTCTCTCTCTCTCTCTCTCTCTCTCTCTCTCTCTCTCTCTCCTCTCTCTCCCTCCTCTCTCTCTCTCTCTCTCTTCTCTCCCCCTCTCTCTCCCATATCTCTCTCCCCCTCTCTCCCTCTCCCTCCCTCTCTCTCCCTCCCTCTCTCTCCCTCCCCCTCTCTCCCCCTCTCTCTCCTCTCTCTCCCCTCTCTCTCCCCCCTCTCTCTCTTTCTGTGTGTATATATATATATATCCCAAGAATTGCATCCGTGACCAACTGCATTAAAGGCAGAAATTGTAACCACTATACTTGAAAGAAACCTAATTTGTCTCTGGTCGAATATAATTAATGACCATTATCATAGGAATAGTCAGTCAGCCTTAGTTTATAACATAGGCTACATTTGTTCAAATAACTCATCATACACATTAAAAATCCGTATTCATCTATATTTTGACAATCAGCCTTAAAATCATTCTTAAAAATAATTAAATAAACTAGTTTTGAATAATTTATTATTTTAAAAGAAGGCTAGTATTCACATAGCCTATCATAGTTATTACAATATTATGGGTTGTTGTAGACTCTCCTTCACTTTTTAACCTGACCCATAACAAAGAACCACACCTTGATAGTTGATTTTTGATATTTCCCAGCTGAACTCAGTTGTGATTGACACAATTACTCCCAAGTTAACTTAATATTATATTCAAAACAACCTGAACAAATGTTTTTATTTTCATTTTAATCAAATCAAAAGTTATTGTAGAAATAAAGTATATTGAATAGTGTCAGTTATTATACTAAACTAGCTGTACCCGCCCGCATCGCCAGTCATAATATTGAGTTTGATTTAGAACCTAATAGCTGAAAGAATTCGAGCATTTTTGCTTCTTCTACCAATATTAGATTTTTTAGGAGGCATGTCATAAAAAGTAAACTGCAAAACAAATAATTATGTATTTTTTATTTTCACGTTTCACCACATGTTTTAATTACCGAGGAAAAAAGGTTAACACCAAATACAGATCACCTGATCAAGTAAAAGTAGTGTGTGCTACACTCTCAAGGTGAAATGTAGAACTACAATAAATTAAAACATATACAGTACTGTTGTTGTGAGAACTTCAATCTGCTTATGGCATGTGAAACTACATTAAACCACACAGTCATATGTTTTTTGTAAACAATTAAGATTCTCGATTTGAATATCATGGGATCTTTAGGAGCCCGTGGGGCGGGACCCTGTGGACGGATCTGCATCAAACTTCACATAAACCATCTCGGGAGTATACAGGACAACATCCTAAAGTTTCATGGCGATCGGTTGGATGGTTTGGCAGCGCATAAACTTCAAACATATATACAAACATCCTCTTTTATAAATATAGATATGATTTAAACTAGGCCAATGAAGTACCTTTCATGCTGATTCTTTACGATATAGTGAGGAAAAGTGAAGACACTATTAAGTGCCTTCAACCAATCAATGAAAAACTAATGTCAGTTTTACCTTCACCTATCAAATTTATTTGAATAAACTGGTTAAAAGCAGCTAGAGTTATTATTTATTTTTCCTTACAGAAACTGTATTCACCAATTTTTATAAGCCTTTTTACAGTTTAGAAACAATGGAAGTTTAATATACATTCCTTTTTAAATATTGTAGAAATTATGGTAGAAGTGAAACAGGACCTTAATAGTTTACTTCATTAAAGTAGCAATTTCATAAATGTGTATACCTATAGCAGATTTTAAAGCATTGGATCAAATTTCCCAATGCTGTAGTGGGTGTTTTAGAGAAGAATTGTTTTCTTTAACAGGAAATTTATTTCGAAAGGAAAAAGAAGATGTAATATATTGTTTAGATGAATCAGGATATTACTGACAACTATTTGTATACTCTATTATTGGCATTAGTAAAACACTATAATTTTTATATCCAAAAAGATTAAGTTTTTCAAATACTTTTTTATGCGCATCAGCTGGAAAGCAACTTGCCCCTAATTTTATTAAACTTGCCATGGTTAGTAGAAAAATTAGTTTCATCCATAAAGTTATTATAATAATTATGAAGTAATCATTGAATATTCTTATATAATTAGACTTGTCGCTAATGTGCAAATCTATTGTTTTATTGTTACAAATTAAGTTATTTATTAACATACAATTCCTGGTTTATTATGTTAACCATTTCTTGAGTTGTTCATATTATTTACAATAAAATTACTAACAAAATTTTACAGTAGAAGGAAACAATTTTGAAAGAGTAGATGAATTCAAATACCTTGGTACAATAATTAGCTCTAACAACAGTGAACACACAGAAATTCAAAGTAGAATAAACTCAGCTAACAGAAGCATGTTTGCTCTAAATAAACTTATGTCATCAAAACTTTTGTCTTACCATACAAAAATTAAAATTTACAAAACAATAATCAGACCAGTAATTCTCTACGGAGCTGAGTCATGGATTATCGACAAAAACACAGAAAAAAAGCTGATCACTTTTGAGAACAAAGTACTCAGAAAAATCTTTGGACCCACAATAGAAAACGGAGTATGGAGGCTGAAGCACAACAGAGAAATTAGAGATCTATTCAAAGAACCAGACATTATAGCAGAAGCCAAGTGCCGACGTTTGCGGTGGGCGGGGCACATAATGAGAAGAAATAATAATACTATGATAAAACAAGTGTGGAAAGAAAACCCTGACGGTAGAAGGCCCCCTGGACGTCCTAAGAAAAGATGGAAGGATCAAGTGGTCATCGACATGAATAAATTAAGGGTCAATGAAGAAGATGCAGAGGATCGTGAGAAGTGGAGACAAATTGTTGGTGAGGCCAAATACCACCTTGGATATCAGTGGCCATGGAAGTAATAGTAAGTAAGAGTAAAATTACTAATGATGCCATTAATTAAGATCAGATGCTGTAAAAGGATTCAATAACTTACTTTTACTTGAATGGTGTATTTATCCTGTTGCTATAGCAGCCCACTGGTATGTCTTCTGCTTCATTTCACCAATGATGTCATTATCTCTATTTAAACATCCACATACATTGTTATATTACTTTATAGGGCCTCTGTCTAAGATGCAACCAAACCTACTTACTGTAATTTAGATGAAATAGGAAAAATGGGTATTGTGGCCCATGCTTAGTTTTCAGTCTCGTGTTAAAAAGAAATACTTTGAAAATATATAAATTATATGTATTAAACGTTACATCTTACCATAGTCTAGAGAAAAGCTATAAATATAGTGTATGGTGAAACTTGTTCAACTTTAATATAGACAAAAATTAAGCTATAACCACTATTGCTTTGAAGTTTTAAAAAATTGTCTTAATTTGATATGACTTTTTTGGAATGAACAAATTGCTTAAATCATTAATTTGATCTTCAAGTGGTTTGAACTTAAATTTAAATCAGTTAAATAAATTAGGACTTCTATTTGCAAGATAGTTAGGTTAAATAAATAATTGATTCTGGATTAATTTTTACTAAATACCACACAAAGGAACTCTTTGTATGAAGCTTTTTAACGTTTTCCCTTAATGCATATTAAGAATAAAGATGGTTTGATTTTATTTTAACATTATTTGCGATTTTTCTATTTTACCTTTTAGTATTTTGCATTTAACACCTAAATACGATCTAATAACGGGGACATATTTTAAATATCTAAATGAATAATAATCAAAATAACATTAACAAGAAAAACAATCAAATGTATAGCATTAAAATCAGTTTAATAATTTTATTTGACAAAAATGAAATTTAAAAACTGAAAGTAAGAAAAAGACCATGTCAAGCTACAAATCTATGCGTATTTTACAATAGAAATGTAATCGTCAGAAAGGGATAATCAAGAATAATTTTGTACTCCTCTGACAATCTGAATCTAGAGAATCAGCGACTGTGGAAGGTTTGCAGAATATCTGCACCATGCCAACTCCACCGCTACTTGTTTGCTAACAGCTGAGTTGTAACTGGCAATACCTGGGACAGTTTGTGAAGCTTGTATGATACTGGTATTAATATTGCATCTCAGAAAACCAGCCAATCTCTTATCAATGTGCTGCCATAACCTTTGACCTAGTGCCTCCAAGCTTTAATCGATAATGTTCATAATAATTTTTGGACATTAAAAAACTGTACAATACTGCTTTGAGGGGTTTATAAGTGCAGCTTTTATATTGCTTGGTTCATATAGAATAGTCCATTTTTCTTTTTCTTTTGTAATTTTGCTTGTTCACATGCTCACTTACCTTATTTCATTGTCATATTCATTCTTGTGGAAATATTAAATGGAACTAAACCCATTTTGCATTATGACTTGCTTGACTATATTGTGTTGCACAACCTATTTTAGTGATATAGGGGAAATATGAATTAAATGGTGTATGTTGATTGTGTTTGTAGAAACCAAGTACTGTATATAATCACAGTATAATAGGACATAGTAGTGACACTTCCATTGAAGTGCTGTGGGGCTAGTGCTCCTAATGGCAGGAGCACACAACTACACCATATCAAAATTGTATCGCATTGTGTCTTGCAAAAAAGTGGAATAATAACAATAGAAAAAGTGCCATTACAGATTCTAGTCATAAATACTTTGACTAATAACAGCTGTGGATGTAAATAGTGCAGAAATACACACTACTCTGCTCCCGCCACTAGGATCGCTAGTGTTGTGCTTGTTTCCAATTTTTAACAGAGTGTCACTACTGTCTGTTACTATACTGTGATATAATCATATTTTAATTTTAGATTTGTTTAACATATGTTATTTTGAAACTAAAGAAATAGTATGTAAATTAAAAATTTATATTCTTTTATAGTCCATACTTTTAATATGTTATATAGACATGTTTTTAAGAAAAATAAAAAAACATAACTTTATATAAATGAGAAGATACCCTGATATAGATATAAAAAACAACGTATGATGTTTTGTTTGGGGCTCTGAATTTACGTGCAGATTAACAAGAATGGCTGTTAAAAACATTTTGTTGATACATGTTCAATTCAGCCACTTAGACTCACTGTATACACATGCTTCAAAAGTTCAAATAAATCTTGACTTCAAAGTGTGAAGAACATATTGAGGACTAAAATGATGCTGGTAGATATTTCTGGCTGGTAGGTTACATTAGCTACGCTCATTGACATCTCATTGACCATAAACAAACAAACAACAAGTGCTTTTCAACTGGTACTTTAGAAAGTCATGTTCTGTAGGAAAGGGTCATGCTTTGACTCATGTCAGAATGTCAGGAGTAAAAAACTAGAAGTGGTCTTTTTAAGTTTCACCCACCCTATGATCTTGATCAAAATAAAATTACCTTTATTCACAACTAGGATTCACCCAGGAGGGTCTTCAGTTTTATATGTATTGAAACCAGGCTCGGCTAACTCTAGGCAAGTTAACCTTCAACTAAATACATTTGGGGGGTTTGGGGCATTAGAGAAATAATAATTTTGAATTGTAAAAACCTAATTGATATGTAATTTTAGTCCTTTCAATTAGGATACATTTAATTTTATGCTGCAATTGAGTACTAAGTCATTATTAAATATTTCCAAAAATTATAATTTTTCTATAAACTTCTAATTCAAACAAATCCAAATATTACATAAGCATTTATGATACAAAAACAAATGAGCTTTTTGAAGTTTTTTTTTAAAGTAGATAAAACAGTTTTTTAACTTCAACTCTGACAAAAATCCCTCATTAGCTTTAAAAAGTGGTCTTAAAAAATAGTGTGTTTTCCTGGTGTTTCAAACACAGATGACATTTAAAACTCATGTTTGTAGATTATCAAGAAGTGGCTTGTATCGGCAATTGAGTCTGTGACTGTTTAGCTTTATTGTCCGGCAATAGATTGCAGACTAAGTACTTTGAACAGTATCTTATCATACTAAAAGTAACAACAATTTCATAAAAATATCTACTCTAATTACTCGTACTACAAGTTATGGTTGTTTGGCTGTGATAAAGTAAATGTTTGTCACATTGATTAATATATTTTTTTTGTAAATCATGAACTATATATATAATAGCGTACGGTTTGTTGTCAGTTACCATTTATCAATTTTAAGAATATAATAACTGTGATATATATTTAGGTAAAAGTTCAAAAGTCATTACATATTTATAAAAATAAAATTATTAAGGTAGCATGTGTTACAAAGCTAAATCCAATCCATCGAGACATTTAAGACATGCCTCGCTGATTATATTTATGATAGCTAATCCTTCCATAAAAAAGCGCATGAGGCACTCTGTAAATCTGTGATCCATTGTTTGGATAGACTCTCCACAATCATATGACTGATCTAGTGACAATCCCCATTTGTATTTCCTATTTTTACATCTGCCACGCTATTTCCGAAGCGATTCAACAGTGTTCATTCTCTACAAGGGAGATTCATCTCACATACAGGTATTGACGAATCATTAATAAGGATATTATTTCATCTATCAACACTGTTCCATATTTATGCCCAGCTAGCGTTGGGTGAGAAATTTGATCTGCTCAACTGGAAAGCAGTACATAGATGTTGGTTTATAGATCTTAAGCGACTGTTCTGACGTGGGAGAATGGGAAGGTGTGGGGAATTGAAGATCTTATTGAATTCTAAGTAGTATCCTGACGTCTTATTTCTGAAGGAGCTATATTGCACAGCACCGGAGCCAAAAAGTGAAGTTGCCATGAAAGTGCCACTAATAGCTCTCATGGCACTACTAAGTTGGACATCAACCACTTTAGTATGTATCCATTTAGCCATATGGGAGCACTGTAGTTAGCAGCTGAATAAATCAGTGTAAAGCAGTTGTAGATATTGTTCTGGTTTTAATTTTAGTTACTATCTTTTGAAGATGAATTTTAACTGCCAGTGATCGATTTATTGTTCCTCCCAGTTACTGTAGATGATCTTTGTGTTTCACCATTTAGAAAGATGTTCGATTTTTGATTAGCTAGTTGGTTACTTAGTTGGAAGCAGACCACTTCGGTTTATGATGGGTTAGGAGCTTCCAGGTTCTAATCTTTGAGAGTTGCAAGATCACTTGTGAGCGCTTCTTCAGTAGCACTAAATCTCTTGTGTCGATAAGCTATAACAATATTGTTTGCATATATAAATGTTCTAGACTTTGTGAATGGAATGTCAGCAGTACACATGTTGAACAAAATTATAGTAAGTATAGACCCCTGTGGCAGACCATCCTTCAGCTGTCTAAAAGACTGAGATAAACTTTTACTAGCCTGGCACTAAGCATTGACTCCAAAAGTCACAAAAAAAAGGGACAAGAAAGGAGGCTGTAGAAATTTACTTTTGCTCCATACTGTGTCTTAAGCCGCTATAAGATCAACAAAAGCTGCAGATGTTTTCAAATTCTTTTTAAACCCATTCTTAATAAATTAAGTCAGAGCTAGGATCTGGTTGCAACAATTTTGGCCAGGGCGAAAACCACCCTGCTCAACTGGAACATTAGAATCAAGAATGGGTGATATTCTACTGCATACGGTAATAGTTTTTCGAGCAACTTAACACAAACTTAACTTATAACAAACACTAAGAATAGATATAGGGCGATAACTTTCTACTCGATCAGAATCTTTGCCAGGCATCAGAACAGCTACTACTGTTGGACGCTTACATGCTTTTAGTAAATTACGTGTAGCTAATATCTTATTGTAGACTGTTTGAAGCATTGTTTCACTTTGCTTTCAGCGTGCATAAGAAATTCCCGAAAGATATCATCAAGATCAGCTGTTTTCCCTGCTGGTATAGCAGAAATTGCCCTATCTAACTCTTCCTCCGTACGATTTCTGGAGCCTTCCAGGGATGCCAATTGGTTCTCTTTTATTTTATTCCGCTAGTAAAGCACATGTTTGTCAGAAGGATGGTGACTTGACTTTGATAAGCTGGCCATCTTATTTAGTTTACAAATCTTGTTTCTGTATTAGCAATCTCATAAAAATCTTCTATAAGGCAAAGACAGTATAAACGTAATGATGAATTTTACTCTTACCTGACAAATTACAACATTTGAAGTAGAAAATCAAATATATGTTAATAATTTTATGAATAAAAAGACTATTATAATTCTTCCAGAAGAACTAAATTTTAAAATATATTTAAAACATGTATAGATCTTCAAATTACTAGTTAACAAAAAATACGATTATCAATTAAGAAATATTTTATTTTTCATTCTACTATTGTCAATTTACTATAAATTAGCTTAGTACAAAATTTTTTATTTATCTTTAGGCAATTATATAACAAAAATTACTAAATCAAATTAAATTATTATTTGGCATTACAAGTCACGCTTAGCGTACCTCTTTTTGAGATTTTAGTTACAATATCATATTGTTTACACAATTACCTTAACGTATGTTACTATGTGTATAGGTTTACCTTGAATGACTAGCAAAACTGCAAACCAATTCTTCAATAATTTTTCTTCTTGCTTGAATATTCCGTCTTTTTAGTAACATGTGTCTCTCTTATTGACCAGCAGGTAATGAAACAAAGTAAAACAAAATATATTAAAGCTAGATGTTTTTTTTTAGGAATTTATCACAATAAACATAGGCTAGTTAGTTTAGTGAGGCAAAAGGAGAGCTCTGAGACCATTCCTAGATTGCATTCAACCTTGGGTTTATTGTGCTCCCCTGTTACCTACTAGAATGGGGTGCCTATTCTGAGCAGCTCAACCTAACATCTTTTCCTGAGACTAGCTACCATTCTTTCTTCTGAGAGCTTGTCCCTGAATATTCTCCTTCTCCTGAGCTCCAGAGATTCGCACTCAGTTAATAGGTGTTTGGCAGACTCAAGAGCCACAAAGCCGGCAGCTGGTGTCTTTTCTGTAGATACCAATGTTTGTTATATGTTTCCTGAAATGGGTGTGTCCATAAATATACACAATCACCATCCTGATGTCATTCCGATTCATGGCGGTGAGTGATCTGGTCAGCGTAGGGTAGGAACCCCTCACCAGAGATTTTACAAAAACTTGACCGTGAAACCGCTGTCATCTGCTTTGGTGGCGATTTCTCGCCAAGTTCAGTATTTCAGTCTTGGCAGTGGTAAGTCCAATATCATATACTGGTTCGGGCCTTACGAATGGAGTCCTCACTCCCATCTTAGCTAGGAGATAAGCCTTTTTGTTGCCTTTGAGGTCTCTGTGCCTTGGAACCTATCATTATGGAGGCAGGCCAAGGCACACAGAGTTCGAAAACAGTACCAAGTGAGTCTTGAAAACACAGGCTAGATAATTATTGTATTGCAATCCTAAATTGTTAAATTGAAAAAAATATGTTTTAGTTGCACATTGAACATAATTGTATGATAAATTAAAGAATAAATCACTATTCAAGAGAATCGATAAGTATTTATAGAGTACTAACACTTCATTCTCAACTTATCAATCATTCATTCGCTTTCTAAAAATGATACCGCAGAATTGCTTCTTTAAAAATTGATTATAAAACAAACTTAAGAATAATTTGTCTGACATACTTCTAGAGTCGGCATTTAGCCTACTGTGGAGGATTATCTGTGACGTAACGGAAGGAAACCCCTCTGCAGGCAACAGTTGTCAGTCTTCACATGTTCATTGAACAGCGTACCAGTCATTTTTATTTCTTGAAGTTTTTAGTCCAAGCACACTAATTTGTATCTGTGCGGCTGTATTCTTATAGTCCTTCATGTTGATCAATTGAGAGAAAACAAATTTGATTAATTATTAATTTTTATGTTTATCACTCTGCAGTAGCTTTTATTAGTTCACTAGGGGACACCCCTGCACGCTTCGCGTGCCAACCCCGTCACTCGCTGTGCTCAAGACACCTCACCCAATACCCAATGGTATTACTTTGCCTATCTCAAACGTGTTCAATTCATTTGTTTTTGTTTAACAGTTGAAGATTAATTAAATAAGTAAAATAATTGCATTATATTACCATTGAAACGTTCAAGCCCAGAAGAGTGAAGCCCTATAATCAAATGTGACTAAAACCATGCTTACAACCTTCTCTTGTTTAACATTATAAAACACAAAACATATACAGTACTGTTGTTGTGAGAACTTCAATCTGCTTATGGCATGTGAAACTACATTAAACCACACAGTCATATGTTTTTTGTAAATAATTCAGATTCTCCATTTCAATAACATGGGATCTTTAGGAGCCCGTGGGGCGGGACCCTGTGGACGGATCTGCATCAAACTTCACAGAAACTATCTCGGGAGTATACAGGACAACATCCTAAAGTTTCATGGCAATCGGTTGGATGGTTTGGCAGCGCATAAACTTCAAACATATATACAAACATCCTCTTTTATAAATATAGATAAATGTATTAAATATTACTACATTCTGTAAATTGTGTTAATTTGATAAAATAAAATAATAATATTTAATTAAAGTTAAAGAGTGTTTCCAACTTAGGCTTTACTCATCAATAATATTGTAACCATTAAATTTAAATCACCTGCTATATTTGAGATTAATAATGTATTAATTAGTCTAGTTTACAAAGAAGAAATTAAAAATCTTTAAGTTCATTCAGTGGTTCATTATTTTGTTGGAATGAACCTATCAAGTTTGCTTTTCATATTATTTAGTGAAACCAATTTAAAATTACAGTGAATAGTTTCTTTCCAAAAGCAGATTACACCATCTTACCAATAAATTATATTAACACCTTCTTTATACTGGTCTTAGCAAATAAATCTTACTGAATTGACAAGTGCAGTGTTCAGTGATCCAGGTGCTTGTTGTTAAAGCCGCGTTTACACGATGCCAATAGGTGAGACAATTGTCTTGGCCAATTGTCATCACGTGATTGCGGAATTGTCGGAGGCCAGTCAAGTTGAATGAGAACCTGTTTACATGGGGAAAACTATTGCCACGGCAGTCGACAGCGAAACATGGCTGAGTGCTCGTCGTCAGTCATGTCCCGTGAGGACATAAAACAAAAGTTTAATGCTCTGTGCCGGGAATTTATCAGTGAGTCCTGCATTGTGATAGAAGAAGAGTTAAATAAGAAGAGGGAGTGGACAAGAAGATGGCTTTTAAGAAGGGACAGTCACGGTCCGTCATCTCAATTGATAAGGGAACTGCGTATGGAAGATCCGTTGGAATTTAAAGCATGTTTAAGAATGAGGCCGGAGAGTTTTGATGAACTTTTGAAAATGGTTGAAAGTAAAATATCCAAAGCAGATACTTCAATGAGGAAAGCATTGCCCCCCAAGCTAAAATTGGAAGTGACGCTTTCGTTCCTTGCTACAGGAAATAGCTACAGGAGCCTACAGCATTTTTTCCGAGTGTCAAAACCAGCAATATCAAACTTCATCCCTGAGGTGTGTGAAGCATTGTGTACTAGCCTCCAGGAATATATCAAGGTAAGATGAAAATAATATTTCCAGTAAACTTAAATTTTATTTGGTATAAAATAGCACAAAGTTAATATAAACAAACCTATTCGGTTTAATTACAATATTATGTTATTTAATGTGTTTAATGACACGTTATATTATAAGAGAATAAAGTCTCTAGTGTTGGTAGGCTTTTAACTTAAACTAATAACAAAGAAACTAAATTGAATATGAACAAAGTTATACCTTTTAATTATACTACAGTATTACAGCGTAGTTAAGTCCACTACTCATTATGATTGTAGCCAAGAGCGGTAAAAACTTGTGAAAACGTAGTGGGCACGGAGGTTACGGGTGTTGCTGTGTTCGATATAATTATGTGATGAGACATATCTTGTTCAGCCTCCGGAGATGACACTAAAACGTCACTGGAGTTGCTTGAAGGATGGCACATACTAGACACAGACAAAAGGCGGTCTGGTGCAGTAGATGTTCCGTATAAATCGTTGAAACGGCACCTTGACAGGACATTATTTATATCCATTTGGGCAGTGAGTGCCTGAGCAGGAGACAAACATTTTAATTGTGATGCCACGTACTTCCCGTAAATGTCCCATTCGCTTTCTTTGCCAGAGTCGCTGCGTGAAAGTGATTCGCTTAAATTCTTAAGTTCACGAGCAGTAGAAGCAATCTGCTGTATTTTTGACCGTGGTTTTAATTTCTTCTTTGGTTGGTAGTCCGGAGTTGTTTGGTGATTAGAACCGGAAGGCGAGTTATTCATTATCTGAGTTTGTTCTGGTATTGGTGTGGAGTTTCCTGGATCATCCACCTCCTGTTCATTCGCTTCTTTTAGGTTACAGTCCGTAGAAGTAGGTTCTGCCGGATCGTCATCATCAGCAGTCCTTGCAGGTGCACTGCAAGCACCAGGCATCTGGAAAGCACACAGTATAGCTATTTATAACAGTTATATAATAATTTTCATACAACACTAAAAATAATACAAGTATTGATAAGCCCATATATATATATATATTTTTATATATAATGTGTATATATATATATATATATATTTATTTATTTATTTATACTTTTGGTTATAGGTTCCTGAGACCGTTGGTGACTGGAACAAAATTGAGAAGGTATTTTGAGATCGATGGAACTTTCCGGGGTGCTACGGAGCAATTGATGGCAAACATGTGCACATAAGAGCGCCAGAAAATTGTGGGAGCACATTTTTTAACTATAAGAAACATAACAGCATTATCCTTTTTGCCCTAGTTGACCACGACTATCGTTTCACTTTCATTGACGTTGGAAGCAACGGTACCATGTCGGATAGCACAGTTTTTCAAAGATCTTCTCTATTCAAAGCACTTGAAGGTGGGTTGCTGCCTCCAGGTGGAGTTGTCGTGGGAGACGATGCGTTTGCGTTGAAAGAATACCTCATGAAACCGTTTGGAGGACAACTGCTGGATTTCGAAAAGAAAACCTTTAATTACAGGCTATCAAGGGCAAGGCGCATAGTGGAAAATGCATTCGGAATATTAGTAAGTAGATTTAGAATATTTGAGAAACCCATTCCTCTTCTACCTGAAAAACAATCGACAAGGTAGTTTGTGCTGTTTGTGCCCTTCATAATTTTCTGCGGAGCAAATCGACTGCAACGTACATGCCTAGGGAATCAGTGGACTATGAGGATTTTGACTTAGGCACCATCATTGAAGGCAGCTGGAGGAAAGAAACCAATGGGCTTCTAAGTGTAGCAAGAGTAGGGCCACATCAACAAAGCAAGAAAGCCAAAGATAAAATGGATGCTTACAAAACCTATTTTGCCAATGAAGGAGCTGTAGAATGGCAAGCTAAAATGATACACTAGTTTTTATTGGAATTCAAAGAAGTATATAATTTAAGTGGTACTTTATATACCCTTGTTTAAACTGATTTGGATGTTTTGTTTATTTTGATTTTATCTTGTCTGTGTTTTTGTATCTACTTACCAAAGTGCCTTTGGTGTCCCTTGTCAGCGTTCCTTTCATCATAACTTCCGTCATTACGTTGAACCACTTGAGAGTCGGCACATACACATCCGCTGAACCACATCCAGACTTGGCACTTTTTTTCAGTTTACCCATATCAATGTTAAAAGTACTGCGGAAGGACTTGATTTTCGCTTTAACTTCAGCTACACCAAATCCTTGCACGTTTAAGTTTTCGGCAATTGTAGCGAGTGCCGTTTTGCGAGTGTTTTTATCTTTGTATAACTCGTCTCACTGGTCCCACAGACACCTTTGTTCTCTGTACAGTTCAACGAACTTTAGATTCATCTCGTTACTCCACTTTGGTGCCATATTTGAAACCTAACCCACAACACACCTGTACACCTTGATTGACACTAGAGGCAAAACACAAGACAGCGCTACTGGCCTACACCGGAACACCGTTCACACGGCGCCAATTGTCGCGACAACTGTGTTTTCAAGGGGTGGGGGGCCTCGCTGGGCCCAGCTCGTTGTCCTCAGTCTACTCCCGGAGACAACTCGATTTCAGGACAATTGTGAGGGCAGTTGGTGAGGCAATTGGCTTGAAGTGTTTACACAAAGCCAATAATTTCATGCCAGTTAGTTGTTTTCTGACAATTGTCTCACCTACTGGCATCGTGTAAACGCGGCTTAAATATGCTCAGGTGATATTGAAGAAGTCTGTATTGGTCACATTTACTATCATGCAATTTGGTAATGGCAAAGTAAAGTCAGTTTGATATTTCGTAGTGATGGATATATACAGGGTGGGGAAAAAAATATGGAAACGCTTTCACAACAATGTTATTTTTTTCATAGATAATTTTATAGTTTAGTTTTTTGTAATTATTGGGTTCCACAAAGTATTATTTTTCATCAGAATAATTTACTTGAAACCATTAAATAGTGAAGAAATAATATTGTTCAAACTAGTCACTTTGGAATTCAAATTACCGCTATTCTGGAAAAGATAAACTTCGAAGTTCGGTTTGTGGCAATTAACTTCTCTTGAATAGACCTTCCATTTGATACCAAACTCGACCTAGGCTTACATTGAAGATTTTTGTTCAACTCCTCACAGGCTGTTCCCGGAAAAGATGAAATGTTGCTAATGGCGTCAAAAAGTATAGTTTTTGTAACCATTATGATGTACAAGATTACACTTTTACAACTAAAGTCATACAATAGTTGTGAAAGCGTTTCCATATTTTTTTCTACTTTGTATACTGTATAAATATACAGGGTGTTCATTTTAACTGGGCCATCATTGGAATCGTAGAAACTACCAAATTTATAGGAAACTTTAAATGGGGAACTTCACCTATTTTTTTAAGACCATAAAAAAAGTAAAATAAAAACTTAAATATTCGACCGCCATTTTCCAACATGGCAACCAACTTTAAAATTTGTAATATGAACCCCTATTTTGTATGGTGATTTTATATAAAATGCATAATTTATGACTTGTTATACTTTGCATTACTTTGATAAACCTTATTGTTTCTGAATTATAAGCAGTCAAATGTTTAATAAAAACAACAACAAATTGTTAGTCATTTGCTGGTTAAAGACAAATTTTTCATATTTTTATTTAGAAAATATTGAAGAAAATAACTTACAACATTAATTGTTAAGTACATGTTTATATAAAATAAATATTAGGAAATTTTAATTGTAAAGTTGATGTTAATTGAAAAGAAAAATATAAGCAGGGTAAAATTATTTGCATTAATTTAAATTGGTTTAATTTTCAGGACCTTTAGGTACAAATTTAAAAATGTCTATATGTATAAGCTAGGTAGTGTTAATAGTTTTAAATTCCTAAATAAGGGTTAGCAACTTACTCTGTGATTTGTTTTTGATAATATTCTTATCAAGGTCTTTTCAGATTTAAATATACTATCAAAATCTTCAAAAAACTACTACTGAAAACTTGTTTACTAAAACTTAAAATCAATTATTGTATCATTTGATTAAACTTTACAGCATTTTCACAACTTATTTATCTATATTTATGCATTACCACACCATTCATCTGATTGTCATGAAACTGTAGGAAGTTATTTATTTTTTCCCAGGGAAGCTTTTAAGCATGGTTTTATTTGCATAACCCTGTAGGGTCCCACTGGTCTAAAGTTTCAATTGTATCCTAATTGTTCTATCTTATTTGTGCAATAAATAATGAATATTGTGAACCAGACAAAGTAATGCTTATTGATAGTTTACATATAATTTTTATAAAATCAAAACATTAATGTTTATATGTTTATCATGTAGCAAAGCAACAATTAGTTAAGAATCCCTATACAGGGTTGGGCAAAAGTCTGGAATATATTTATTAATTTCAAAACCATTGAAAGAAATGTAATGAAAATTTGTTATGTACACGTCCCTATACAAAAAATTTAGACATATTTTACTTATTTTTTCGCATAGCCCATGAAGGAAGTCTTAAAAATTTTAAATGTAAGCCTACCTTGAGCTATACCTCATTTTAAAGGTCTTTGTTTGTAAAACACAAGAGTGCAAACCTGAGGTTAAAAGGATGACCCAGTCAGAAAATAAAGCCTCTCAAAGAATTTAATGTCATATAACTAACACTGCTGAAGACTAAGGTAAGATAGTTATTATATATTGCTGGGTAGAGCTATAATTTATCTAACTGAACATGAGAATTTAAATTTCACAAAAATAAGTAACAAATTATTATAATAATATTCTTAAACTACTTTTAGGTAAACCTACTGTCAAAAGTGTTTTTAATAAATGTTTTTTATTTTTATCTTAGTTAAATAGCATATCTATTTTTATAACGCAGTCGTTTGTTATGATTGTTAACAATCAACAACATACTCAGCAACAGGGACCTGTAATTGTTAAATAAATAGCCGTATAACTAAGAAGAATTAGTAATATGACATTAAATTCTTTGAACCGCTGTATTTTGTGAATGCGTCATCCTTTTGATCTCAGTTTGCACTTTTGTATTGTAAAAAAATGATCTTTAACACGTTGACTGCGGACTACTTCTTTATACGTAGTGGTGGTGCTGCACGCGTAGCGGACTACTTCTAAAGAAGTACCCCTCCCGCTTCAACGATATTGGTTCAGGGTGAGGCTAGCCATTGCCCGGGAACCTTGTGCCACTCACCGCTTGTTGTGCCGTTCTTTGTGTGCATTTTGGTGCCGACAATTTAGAAGTAGTCCACTACGCGCGCAGCGCCACCACTACGTATAAAGAAGTAGTCCGCAGTCAATGTGTTAAAATGAGTTATAACTCAAGGTAGGCCTACATTTAAAATTTTTAAGGCTTCATTCATGGGCCATGCCCTGAATATGCAAAAAAATCAAGTAAAATATGTCCATGTGTTTGGTATAGGAACATGTACATAACTACAAAGTTTCATTATATTTACTTCAATGATTTTGAAATTAATAAATATATTCCAGACTTTTGCCCAACCTTGTACTATATATAATACGTGAAGCTGTTTTTTGTCAATGCAGCTCCTCACTTATTTCTTGACTAATTTAAATGGTTGAGGTGTCAACAAAATTGTCTCTGATCGTAGTTGTGCAATAAGGTCTTAATTCTTCAATATTGTTATCCTGAAGAACACAGGAAGCCCTCAAAGTATGTTTTTTGGGCATAAGAATAACATTGTAAGAGATTTAAATGAATCAAGAGGTAACAAGTGTTGAAATGTAAATTATGATAACCATACAATTTCGACAGCTGTTGGAATGTAAACAATAGTGTTTGTAATATAATAGAGGTTACATCTTTTCCAATATTGGACCAGGGATGGTAGTAATCATAGTTTTATTCACATACGATTATAGGGCTCTGCCCCACTGGCCTCAATGGTTTGAATGAAGGTTGAAAGGTAATATAATGCAGTTATATTATTTATTTGCTTATTCTTTAGCTGTTAAACAAAAACAAATTAAATGAACGTGTTTTCAATAGGCTAAGTAAACTTAAAAAAATGGGTGGCAACACAAGTACCGTGAGTGAGGGATTGTAAAAAAATGTAATATTAAAATTTTAAGTGGTACAGTTAAACTACCAATATTTGTAGTCAGAAGTCAAGGACCGAAGCCGAAGACTGAGGTGTCACGAGCACAGCGAGTGTGACGGGGTTGGCACGCGAAGCATGTAGGGGTGTTCCCTAGTAAAACAACATTCTTTGATTGAATTCTTTGTTATTTTTTTATATTTTATTATTAATATTTGGATAGTTAATTAATTACTCAATGGTTTTGTACCATTGTTTAAACCACATTTTCATTGTTTCTTAACTTTCATATGCCTATTTAGGTTAGCCAGTTTTTCCCCCCCCCCCCCTTTTAATCTAGAATTTTTGTATTTGAGGTGCTCTTGGTCCAGTTTACACTAGTTGGTCGATACTTCTGTACATAAAAATACAGTTTATCTGGAAATAAAATGATCTGCAAACACCATATGCTTTTAGATTAGATAGCAGTTTTAATTAATTTTACTTTTGCATTAACCTGAGGTATGCATTTTATCTTCAAGGTATGACAGATATTATATAAAGTTTTTTCTACAAGACAACTTGTGCAACTCTAATACAGTGTTGTCAGCAGTGCTTATCTAGAACCTTTCATGACATTTGTAGATAAGAACCTCTTATATTAATTTCATCTAACTTAACGTGTTGTACCTATTATTATTGTAATTTATATATTCAGAAAATGTCTAGATAATTTTAATTATAAAAAAACAACTTCAATCTAGATTTTCTTGTCACACCCTATAGGTTATAGTGATATACTCCTTTTTCCCTAGAAAGGAATTAGGTATATCAGTGATTAATCAGTCCTGTATAGTTCAGTCCAGGCACAATCCTGTATAGTCGAAAATGGTTCCAGATTGTTTTTTCTGCTAGAAGTTGATAGCATGGGACGTCAAGGAGCCTCTGGGGCAGAAATCAGAATTTTTCAGGTTTAAAACCAGTGCCAATCAATTTTTTGTGGTCGAAAACCCTCAAAAAAAAAAAAAAAATGAAAGGAGGTTACTTATTTCTTTGTGGAGTTGAGCTTTGGCTTCCAAGTTCTAAAATAGTTATTGAGGGTGGCTAGATCAAATGTAATTGTTCTTTATGGTTTTTTTTATGTTCTTGTGTTGAGTTGTGAGATCAATATTATCTGTAATATGTATTTTCTAGACTCTGTAGTGGTGAGAATGTCGGCAATGTATACATTGGATTTAATCTCTAGAAATAAGTGTATACTCCAGCTGTAATATACGGGTTTAATACTCGTAGTACTGCATTTTCTGTCTGAAAATGTAAGATTTTTAAATGATAACTTACACATTACATGCACACTGATACAGTCATGAAGATGAACCAACACTCATAAATGTACAAAGTAAGGGCTTAATTTACATGTATGGCCGATGTGAGTACTAACATTGTAAATGATTAAAATATATCATATTTCTACGTTAGTTCTTTTTGGCTCATTAGTAGTATGAGTTGGTCATTACTATGTAGGGTCATTCACTCATGTATGTTCTCTCACACCCACTCAGCAAAAAACTTTTTATCTGCCTTTTGGTCCAATTGGTAGTCATGTATGTTCGAAGTGAGGAGCGATAAGTTCACCCATCTAATGTAAAATTTAGATAAAGAATTAAACACTTGCGCAGTTAAAGTCCATACAGTTTTTCATTAGGCTTAGATCTGTGGTTAAAAAGCATACACCTGATTGACTTGTGCAAAGATGAACTTAATTTAGAGTAATACTTTTAGATGCACCTTAAGGACCTACACACAAATACTAACCAGAGGTTTCTCCAGTCAATAGACCCTAAATGAAAAGATAGTTTAGAATAACACTTTTAGATGCACCTTAAGGACCTACACACTGGTACTGACCTGAGGTTCCTCCAGTCAATAGACGCTGAATGATAAGATAATTTAGAGTAATACTTTTAGATGCACCTTAAGGACCTACACACAAATACTAACCTGAGGTTCCTCCAGTCAATAGACGCTGAATGAAAAGATAATTTAGAGTGATACTTTTCGATGCATCTTAAGGACCATCACACTGGTACTGACCAGAGGTTCCTCCAGTCAATAGACGCTGAATGATAAGATAATTTAGAGTAATACTTTTAGATGCACCTTAAGGACATACACACAAATACTAACCTGAGGTTCCTCCAGTCAATAGACGCTGAATGAAAAGATAATTTAGAGTAATACTTTTAGATGCACTTTAAGGACCTACACACTGGTACTGACCTGAGGTTCCTCCAGTCAATAGACGCTGAATGATAAGATAATTTAGAGTAATACTTTTAGATGCACCTTAAGGACATACACACAAATACTAACCTGAGGTTCCTCCAGTCAATAGACGCTGAATGAAAAGATAATTTAGAGTAATACTTTTAGATGCATCTTAAGGACCAACACACTGGTACTGACCTGAGGTTCCTCCAGTCAATAGACGCTGAATGATAAGATAATTTAGAGTAATACTTTTAGATGCACCTTAAGGACATACACACAAATACTAACCTGAGGTTCCTCCAGTCAATAGACGCTGAATGATAAGATAATTTAGAGTAATACTTTTAGATGCACTTTAGGAACCTACACACTGGTACTGACCTGAGGTTCCTCCAGTCAATAGACGCTGAATGATAAGATAATTTAGAGTAATACTTTTAGATGCACCTTAAGGACATACACACAAATACTAACCTGAGGTTCCTCCAGTCAATAGACGCTGAGTGATAAGATAATTTAGAGTAATACTTTTAGATGCATCTTAAGGACCAACACACTGGTACTGACCTGAGGTTCCTCCAGTCAATAGACGCTGAATGATAAGATAATTTAGAGTAATACTTTTAGATGCACCTTAAGGACATACACACAAATACTAACCTGAGGTTCCTCCAGTCAATAGACGCTGAATGAAAAGATAATTTAGAGTAATACTTTTAGATGCACTTTAAGGACCTACACACTGGTACTGACCTGAGGATCCTCCAGTCAATAGACGCTGAACGATAAGATAATTTAGAGTTATACTTTTAGATGCACCTTAAGGACCTACACACAAATACTAACCTGAGGTTCCTCCAGTCAATAGACGCTGAATGATAAGATAATTTAGAGTAATACTTTTAGATGCACCTTAAGGACATACACACAAATACTAACCTGAGGTTCCTCCAGTCAATAGACGCTGAATGAAAAGATAATTTAGAGTAATACTTTTAGATGCACTTTAAGGACCTACACACTGGTACTGACCTGAGGATCCTCCAGTCAATAGACGCTGAATGATAAGATAATTTAGAGTAATACTTTTAGATGCACCTTAAGGACATACACACAAATACTAACCTGAAGTTCCTCCAGTCAATAGACGCTGAATGATAAGATAATTTAGAGTAATACTTTTAGATGTACTTTAAGGACCTACACACAAATACTAACCTGAGGTTCCTCCAGTCAATAGACGCTGAATGAAAAGATAATTTAGAGTAATACTTTTAGATGCATCTTAAGGACCAACACACTGGTACTGACCTGACGTTCCTCCATAGGACCAACACACTGGTACTGACCTGAGGTTCCTCCAGTCAACAGACCGTAAATGAAAAGATAATTTAGTGTAATACTTTTAGATGCACCTTAAGGACCTACACACTGGTACTGACCTGAGGTTCCTCCATAGGACCAACACACTGGTACTGACCTGGGGTTCCTCCAGTCAACAGACCGTAAATGAAAAGATAATTTAGTGTAATACTTTTAGATGCACCTTAAGGACCTACACACTGGTACTGACCTGAGGTTCCTCCATAGGACCAACACACTGGTACTGACCTGAGGTTCCTCCAGTCCAATAGACCCTAAATGATAAGAATGCAGACCAGGCATTTCAAGTGAAAGTTGAATGGGTGTAGTTAATTGCCTGATAAGAGAGTCTACATTCGTTTTCATGCTAATTTGTTACTTTAATTACATTTCGTATATTTCATTTAGAAAATATAATTTTTGCAATTCATGTCTTTTACAATACATTAATGTTCCTTTCCATTATATATTTTTTAATTTGGGAGTGTCGTATTTGTCTGATGAGGAGAAGACGGACAACAGAATCAAATGACTTAAGGAAATACTTAATTAAGTCTAGATCTATCTGTCTGGCCAAGTTAAGGAGGACTTGCTAGTCCCAATTTCACCTGGTAGTAAATACAGTTTTAGTTTTAATTCAATTATTGTTAAAAGCACTTCTAATCAACTAACCTAATATTAGTTTGCTGTTATGTTTATTTATAACTACTTCATTGTTATCAAGAGAACAAAATATTAGAAATTTCTCTTTTTTTTTAATATTCATAGCAAAATTGGAAATTTAAGTACAATTCATGTATTCACTCAATTAAAAGACTGTTTAATGAATTATTTCTGTTTTTTTTATATATTTGATTATTGATTGACAGAGAAAGAGGCACTTTGAAACCCCAATAACCAGGAATTTTTTATAGGGTGGCCAGAGACATAGAAGACAAGCGCAGCCATTATGAGCCATCTTTTGTTGGCTCCATGCAAGAAGAGAATGACCGACAGTTCAAGCTGGATGAGCACGACTTTGTGCCTCACTTCCAGAGAGTGTATATCAGTGGCGAGGACACCAGTGGGGTAAGGCTTTTGAGTGGAACCATTCTAGTTTTGTAATATTAATTGTTTAGTAGAGTTCATATAAGTGACTTTTGGCTTTAATATAAGAATATTAAATTACATAAATATGTCTATTATTGATTTGATTTATGACTATATAGAGTACAAGTAAAATTAAATAAATAATGATAACAACTTCTGTTATTGATTTTTAAACTGGATAAAGTTTGTATTTTGTAAATTTTTAGTCTGGTTTCACATTACACAGTTTTGCTTGCACTAGCTAAAAATAAAATAACAAAAACTCTTTAAGAAGAAAGATCTTGAGTAAAATCGTGCTTCCTCCAACTCTTTAAGCACATAAATACACTTGAATGAGTGAAAATCCAATAATCCATCTGTAGTATCTATTCATTAGTCCTTATTCCATTCTATCTCGATAAATATTTTCTATAGAATACTTTGATTCATAAGAAAGGTTCCATAATTTGAGCCTGGTTCATTATTTCACAAAGTAATCTCAATATACTGGCCATTAAGAATCTTTATACAACCCTGGTTCTTTGGGATAGTGCTGTATGTTCCAGTCATTTATTGGTTTGAAAGTCAAATTTGGAAAAAATTTCACTCAGAAAAATCAAAATAGAGGCGGTAGGAAAATGTTTTCATTACCGTTCCTGTGTTCTGCTAGACAAATATGAAAAAGATCTCTATCTTTTTAATTTATCTTGACTTAAGATGCATTTTGAATGATGAGCATTAAGTTTAGACGTTTTTTGGGTTAATGTTTATCATTAACTTTGAAAAAAAGTTATAAAAAAATATAAGACATTTTTTGCATGTAATGAAATGGATAAATATTTTTTGTGTTACGTATAAGTAGGTTAAAATCTTTGTAAATCGCCTTTGTCTGAGATTAATAAACATGGTTACTGAAGATGATCATGATGTTACTTCTGATATTTGTATAGAAATATTATCGTGGTACTTGAATATTAGTTACCAAATTGGCACTGGAGACAAATTTCAGCAAAAAACTTCCTCTAACATTAATTGGTATAAACCATGAACAAATCTTATATACTAATAAAACCAAGACAATATTGGCGATCAAATTCTGATAAAAAAAGAACATAAATTCACAAAAATTATATGAACTAAAATTTCTTTTTACTATAGTAATTTAAAACCATAAAAATACATTACAAGTAAAAAATAAATATTATGCTTTATTGTTTAACAAATCAAATAACTTTCCACTTAAGTCATACGTTCTTTTCACAAATTATGCAAAATAGTTGGTTATAATTTTAAACAGTATGAAAATAAACAAAAATATCTATATATTTGTGTTGCCTTTATTGGCGGGAGGTCTTGTTAAAAGTATATTTTATTGGTTTTGTATGAAAAGTATTAGGCTAATTTGAATAATCTATAAAAAGATCAATATGATTAATTAAATATAAGTTCAAGTAAATTAACATAGTGATGATAACCACCCGCTCATGATTTAAACTGGACTAAAGTTGATTTTGAATATTTTAGTCTGGTTCACAACCCACAGGCTGCACACAAAAAAAAATAACACAACCTTAAGGGTCGGGAGTAAAACCCATCCACCGCACATAATACACTGAATGAGTACTAATCCAAAATCCATCTGAGACATCATTAAGTTGTACTCCACTTCCGCATAAATATTCAATGATACTTTGTATTCAAAAACGGTCCAAACCTGCATTACACAAAGTAATGTAATAACGCCATACAGAACTTATACAACGGTTCTTGGGTATAAGTCACCCGTAGTTCAGTCATTTATGTAAAGTCAATTGGAAAAATTCACCCAGAACATCACATAGAGGCGGTAGGAAAATTTTCATTACCTGTTCTGTGTTCGTGCTGACAAATTGGGAAAGTCTTATCATCTGTACTGATGTCATTTGAATGGATGAGCTTAAGTTTAGCACGTGTTTTGGTGGTGAATGTGTGATCAATACACTTGAAAATTATAAAAGTAGGACATTTTTTGCAGGGAAATTTATAATAATCATTTGTGTTACGTATATCGGTTAAATCTTTGTATCCCTATGTTAATTAACAAACGGGTTACGAAGTGATCATGTGTATTGGTGTTGTATCAAACATGTTATGTGGTATTGAGTTTGGTCGGCACTGAGTTTCACAAACCACTTATTTAATGGTATGAACATGAAAAAAGTCTAACACCAAGTAAAGTTATTGGCGATAATCGAACTAAACCACAAAATTATATGAACTAAATTCTTTAATTACTCAAGTTATTTCCTAAAAAACATACACAGGTAAAACATAACATGTACACAATCAAAACTTTCTACTAATATGTTCCAACAATTAACAAATAGTGGTATAATTGTATGAAATAAACCAAATACAAAGTATATGTTCCCTTTTATTGGCGTACAAAAATAAATGTGCTGTGGATGCCTCTCTATGCATTAGTCACTTGCAGAAAGGGAAAATAACATCAATTGATGAAGTATTTAACATCTGATATATTTACTTCATGACCTATAAATCACTGATTGTAAAACCATCATTTGCTACATAAAGCACTCCTAAATGTAGTCAGTTTGTTTTATATGAGCCACTTATTATACTACATCAACTTATCATTTTACTTGTTAACTTATCATTATACGTGTACACTATACATATTCAATTTGGGGACAGGGCTGCTGTATGAACAGAACCATTCATGTAGTTGGCAGTCCCAGCCAATAATTATTTATTGGAAAAAATTATAGAACATAATGAATAATATATAGTATAATATGCTTGTAATAATAATATAAGGACTATAATATGAAATAACGGTAAGTATGAATGTAAATAATTAAAAAAAAAAAAACGAACAAAATGTTATTATCAAACGATGAAGTATCAAACAGCTGATCTATGTGTAGTGTGGAGGGCAACAGTGGAGTAACTATAGTAGGGGTGGAGGGCAAGATACATGCTGTCCAGGACGGCAACAATGTTTTTTGTTTGTTTTTGTTGACTTTAATTCTTGTGTTGGTGGATATCCATCGATGGATTGTGTTTCTGTAGTGGCAGTCTGTGGATATCCATCGATCATACGCGCCTGCGAAAAACTGTTATTATAGTTCACATCTAATAAGCTAACACACTGTTTTGGTTATCTATGGATTCTATGTTGGTGACCGGTTACATTAATATCCATCATTGATTGTTCAATTTGACATAGTGAGTCCGAACAAGTAAATTTCCATATAAAACCAGAAAGTGAAAGTGACTAAATCTTTTTCTGAAGTTCTAAATGGACCTTATTTTACATAATTCCATACGTTTCTACCATAATGCAACATACACTTTACATCAAGATCAAAATGTCATCAACACTTATATAGACATCATTATAAACATTTAAAATGTGTATATTTATTTGAAAGAATATGTTTTATAGCTAAATTTTGGCATATGAACTCTGTAGTATTAATGCATAATTTATAGGAAATTTTTGAATTTATTATTTCCATGATGACAAAATTTCAGCTTTTTGTATTGTTTTCAATCATAAATGTACAGTAAATGTATTTATGCTTATATGAAAAATAAAGCGTAGATTTCCTGAAACTACATAAAATTTAGAATATTTTAGCTATCACACATTTCTTATTTTATCATCATATATTTTCAAGGGGTAACCCCTTTTTTGTGATTTATGAAAATAAATTTATAAATTTACATACCATAAAAAAAGTATAAATTGTTGTGTCATGTTTTGTATATTATATAAATTCGTGGTCTCATTGATACCAAATATAAGTAGGTTTACAGTAAATAACTATTTTTTATGAGTTATAATAAACGTCTGATAATTAGCTACAAATTGCATGCCATTATAGGAAAAAGTAACTGCTAGCTCAAGAAATAATATTTGTATTATAGAGAGTTGTTGAAAAAATATGACATGAGATTAAAGGGTTTAATCTCTTATGTACTGATTAAAACATAAAATTAATTTTGGGTAATATTCCTGGAGCTGTTACTTTTTGTATTGAAGAGGCTACCATAAACATTAAGTGTTTGAAAGCTATACTTTCTCAAGAAGTGTTAGGCTGACAGAGATGTATATTTCTGTAAGATGTTATTTCTACATTTGTTTGTTTAGTTTCATCATAATGTTTTGCACAATATGAATTATTATTAATTGATATGTGTGATACTAATTGATACTTATGTTACTATACAAGGTGACTCCTGATATTTCCACTCACCCAGCTGTTTAATATTTGATGTATAATGTATGTAAACATCAATCTAGAAATAAAATTTGTTTGGAAAAAGAGAAGTTATGTTAATAATGTATTTTTTTAGCATATGTTTTAAACATATGTTAAAAAAGTTAACATCCAAAATAAAACTGAAGCTTTCATCTTAACCAGATCAATATGATACTCATGGAGTTTTTAGCTTTAAACTAGAATTTATTGTTTTTCTACATGTTGTATTTATTAAGTAATTATAAATTAGTTGATTAATATGTGAAACATAATGAAGGAATCAGATGAAATAGAAGACTATTATGAAGACGGCCATCCTTTGTTTACTACAGTACTTACAAAATTTCTGTGATAAGTAGATTAGTTATCTTATTTATTTATTCTTAAGACCCCAATCCTCAAGATATGGGAGAATATGGATTTTGAATTAGTGTGTTGAGTGTAGTCATTGTTACTATCTGAGTTCAACTTGGCTCAGAAAGGACTATTTATTAAAAGCCAGGGCAACTATGGGACCTATAGCTTTACGTGGAATCCGAACCACATATTGTTGGTCTGATTTTCAGCTAACTGACAAGTCTGACACTCAATTCTCTTTCCTACACAACATCTGCACTTTGACTACCATCCAACATGGACACCCCAGACTTCCCTAGTAGTGTCCACATAGATGGCAACCATTGAGTGGACGCTATTTCTGTATTAAGAGGACATATTAAAGAATAAATATTTTACATAAGTTTCATAATGCTGTAGGATTGATTCTTTAAAGTGTTTCAGTTTAGATGCCAATGTTTCAAGTTTCAAATGGCAATTTCAAGTTTTTAATCTAGATATGGCAGTCCTAATTCCCAAAGTGTTCAACCAAATTGGCAAGCATTTTTAGTAAAATCGTAAATAAATATTAAATAATATGAACGTTTATCTATATTTATAAAAGAGGATGTTTGTATATATCCTAACATGTGTCATTAACCCACCCGCCCGCCCATACACGTACAGTGGTATTAACCCACCCACCCACCCATACACGTACAGTGGTATTAACCCACCCACCCACCCATATACGTAGAGTGGTATTAACTCACCCACCCACCCATACACGTACAGTGGTATTAACCCACCCACCAACCCATACACGTAGAGTGTTATTAACTCATCCACCCACCCATACACGTACAGTGTCATTAACCCACCCGCCCACCCATACACGTACAGTGGTATTAAACCAGCCGCTCACCCATACACGTACAGTGGTATTTATATTACATAACATAAAAGACAGGTCTCAGCCTAACCACTGAGGATGCCACATCGTAGCATGGGCGAAACGTCTGGAACTGTATATATTGTAAATAGTCCTTTGACGCGGTTGACACCGGAAGAACTAGTTGTTAATAATGACTCCAGCCGCTTAAGCTTACGAAATAGGATGTTTTTTAACTTCCTTTTTGCTGCCTTGAGATTAATGTTAGGTTTTTTAAAACATTTTGTTGGTAGTATGTTGAAAAGTTTTATAGCATAACATATATTTTTCGTTTTAAAATGAATCTTTAATAAGTTCAATGGTAAATTTAAACTTTTATATTGTATTGGTTGAGTTTGGTAGGGTTTTTTAAATTTCCATAGTTATTAGTTTGCAATTTTCTTCATGTCCGGTAATTTTGTGTATTCTATTTCGAAGTATTGTATACTGTATGTTTTCAAAGATGTATCATATAGTCTGCTGTAGCCACTAGAGTTTATAAAATATTTGCTTTTTAAATATGCCACTAAATTAATAATAACCAACACTATATTTAGATTGTTTCAATGTTATTAGGGATTACTTGGGATCCAAGATCTAAGAGTCAACTCTCAATTTTAAAAGAGCGTTGGTCATCTGATGTCATTTGACAGTGCCATTTTGTGCTAAAAACTATAGGACAATCACTATATATATAAAAACTATAGGACTATTTAAAAGGGATGTGTCGTAGTTTTTAATTATTTTAATATTATATTTAATTGGTAATAATCATCTATGTATTTTCCTAATTAAAACTGCTTTTTCATTTAAGCAATCTCTAAGTTTTTTGATTTTCTTTTTGAATATGCCATTAAATTAATATTATCCACACTAAATTTATTAGTGTTTCAATGTTATTAGAGATCATTTTAGGTCCAAAATCTATGTGTCAACTTCAACATTTTTAATAGGAACTTGGTCATGTAATATGTCATTTATTACCGCCATTTCAATATGGAAACGACAGCGCAATAAGAATTTTAAAAACGGATGTGTCGTTCTTTAGTTATGAATTATTTTGGTATTTTATTTAATTGGTCATCCCTATGTATTTTACTAACTAAAACTGCTTTGTCATGGCCAAAACAAAAACAGATTTGTGTTTTTAGGGATTTTTATTGTTTTAGACATGACAAGTCAGTTTTAATTAGGAAAATATATAGGGATGACTAATCAAATAAAATACCAAAATAATTCATAACTTAAGAACGACACATCCTTTTAAATTCTGATTGTGCTATCGTTATAGCATGAAATGGCAGTGTTGAGTGACTTGACCACATTTCTATTTGAAATTTTAAAGTTGACTCCGAGGTCTTGGACACCAAGTGATTCTGAATAACATTGAAACACTCTAAATGTAGTGTGAGTTGTTATTAATTTTATGGCATATTCAAAAAGCAAATCCTGTATAAACTGTGGAAACAAGTTAAGACAGACTTAAAACTCTCCCTGTATATACTAAGTATTTCATATTTTTACAATATTATTGATACATTAAATTCTATTTGAAGTTAGAATCGTATGTTATTCCAAGGTATTTAGTATTTGTGACCCTTTCTAATAGAACATCATTCGTATTTTTAAATCTGAGGTGTGTTTTTAAAGTAAGTACCGTTTTGGAATCCCGCCGCTGTAGCCCTGCGGTCGGCGTTCAGCGCATGCGTACTAGATACTACTATCTTTTGGCAAGCCACAGCTACCATTAGGGACCCATTCAACTGTATTTAAGGTCGCTTATGACTGTTTAAAATTCCTCCTCTGATTAAAAATGCCGCCAACTGTAAAAGTACATGTTGTAATAAGTTTTCATCATTATGGATTTTGCATAGCATATCCATAATGATGTGCTAACCTAACCTAACCTAGGTTAGGTTAGGTTAAAACTTTAAAACTACCCACCCGCCCACCCATACACGTACAGTGGTACTGACCCACCCACCCACCCATACATGTACAGTGGTGCTGCCCACCCATCCACCCATACACGTACAGTGGTACTGACCAACCCGCCCATCCATACACGTACAGTGGTACTGCCCACCCATCCACCCATACACGTACAGTGGTACTGACCCACCCGCCCACCCATACACATACAGTGATATTGACCCATCCACCCACCCATACTCGTACAGTGGTATACGTCTGTATAATTGGGGGACTGGGGAGAGCGGTTTGATGAGTGTTTCACCTAGTGGAATATGTGTGTAGAGGGTGTGGGGAAACTGTTTGACAGGAGATAGAAACAGTGGAATATGTGTATATGTATGTTGAGGGAATGGGGAGAGTGATTTGAAAAGGTGTTTCACTAAGTAGTATAGGAGGGTATGTGTGTGTTGAGGGACTGGGGAGTGCGATATGACGAGGTATTTCACCCAGTGGAAGTTATATAATAACCAGCCCTCCAATACACACAGTGGTACTGACCAACCCACCCTCCCATACATGTACAGTGGTACTGACCAACCCACCCTCCCATACACGCACAGTGGTACTGACCAACCCACCCTCCCATACACGCACAGTGGTACTGACCCACCCGCCCTCCCATACATGTTCTATAGTACTGAACTACCCGCCCCCCCATACACGTACAGTAGTACTTACCTACCCGCTCTCCCATACACATACAGTGGTATTGATCCACTCGCTCACCCATACATGTACAGTGTTATTATTCGAATTCTATTATGAAAAATAGTAAAGTGTAACCGATGTAGAACCTAGGAAGAAGTTTTGGCGCCTTCATTTCAGCCGCGAGCGCGTGACAACCCGTAAAACATATTGTGTTTGTTTGTTGAATGGGTAGTAGTTTGTTTCCGCGCACAGAGCTAAAGTCCTCGATGTGTACAGTGGTGTTGCCCCACCCGCCCAGCCCCACACGTACAGTGGTGTTGCCCCACCTGCCCACCCACCCATACACATACAGTGGTATTGACCCACCTGCTCACCCATACATGTACAGTTTGCCAATACCTCTTTACGTGTATGGGTGATTGGGTGGGTCAATACCACTGTACGTGTATGTGTGGGCGGGTGGATTAATACCACTGTACGTGTATGGGTGGGCGGGTGGTTCAATACCACTGTACGTATATAGGTGGGTGGGTCAATGCCACTTTAAGTGTATGGGTGGGTGGGTGGTTGTGGTCATCACCACTGTAAGTGTATGATATGATGTATACAGGCAAGTTCTCACTCGTATGTTGGTTGTTGTAACAAATTAAAAAATTAATGGTGTGTGTTCAATACTACTGTATGGGCAGGCGGGTGGGTCAATACCACTGTACGTGTACGAGTGGGTGGGTGGGTTAATACCACTGTAAGTGTATGGGTGGGCGGGTGGGTCAATACCACTGTACGTATATGGGTATGTGGGTAGGTCGATACCACTGTACATGTATGTGTGGGCGGGTGGGTCAATACCACTGCACGTGTATGGGTAGGCGGTAGGGTCAATACCACTGTACGTGTCTACTTCATATATATACCCACCCAGATGTGTATATATATGAACGACAGTTGTTTATGTCAGCCGCTTGGTTGTCTTTATAAAGGCTATAAAGGCTGCTAAAGCATCCAAAAGCATGAAAGCAGCTAACATTCATCGAGAGATCATTAAAGTTTATTGAGAAATTAAAGTTATGTTCTTAAAGTTTATGTTCTTGTAATTAGAGAATGATTCAACTTCAGGAACATATTTTTCTTCTAGATCTGTCTTGTTTACATTTTTCAAATACCATTAATGTTACTGACCTCCCTGTAATTTATATGGGTCCTGAGTTTTTCCCCCAAACACCAAGCAATACTAATTTTTGAGGGTCTGATACTATTTCTCAGGTCCCACTGTAACTGTTTGGATTACTATTGTGTATTCCACAAGATCTAAAAAAATCAGTTCCAAGTGATCTTAAGAAAACTTTTATGACAAGTTGTACTTGATATGATGCTATTTTAACATTAATTTTGTTAATATTGTGATGATAGAGTTTATATCCCTTATGAAGCCAAGAGCGAATAATTTACTTACATATAAACAAGGATGGTTTAGTTCGTAATGTCCTTAAATAATCAATAGCATTATTTATACGTTCGTTACTCCATTTTAACTGTCGCTTAAATCTTTTCCCATAAGGGCCCCACTATTCACATAATCAAATACATGTCAAAAGGCTTGACCGTGAACTCAGCACCTACAAAAATTTAGGATTGGTTTTATCTACTAAACATTTAATGGTGTCTGCAATCCGAGTGCTAAGTGTTTGTATAACAGTTCTTACATTTATTTTTTAATTATGATAGAACATATTATGATAGAAAATATGTTTGTCTTAAATTATTAACAAAATTCAAACCTTATGTTTTTATTTTTATATATCCTATTTTGTAAGCTTAAGCGGCTGGAGTCATTATTAAAAACTAGTTCTTCCGGTGTCAACCGCGTCAAAGGACTATTTACATTATGTACAGTTCCAGACGTTTCGCCCATGCTACGATGTGGCATCCTCAGTGGTTAGGCTCAGGTTGGCTTTTTTATATATCATTTAACTTTTTAATGTATTTAAAACTAACTTTGCCATACTTTATCATTGTCAAGTGTTTCATATCCAAAGTTTTATGTTAATCGTAACATAAATAACCTGCTGCCTAATGCTCACAATCTCAAACCCTAAATTAACTTCTCTTAATTATGACTTAGAAGAAATGGTAACATTTTCTTTGAAATAAACAAATAGTTCTGTCAAAAATCCAGATATGTAAGTTTTTTGTTAAACTTAACAACCACTTATAAAGCCCAAATGTGTAAGGTAAAATACAAATAGCATTTCTAAAAAAAAAAGCTTTTAGGTGTAAAAGTGAAATCTTTTTTAAGTAAACCCTCTTGCATGTATTGTGTTTTTACCTTTTAAACTATTAACTAAAACCTCCAAGGGATATCCCCTAAAATTATTTTGTAACAGGTCGATCAGTCTTTCTAATGCTTTTACAATACCTTCAAATTTCTCATGAAATCTATCAATGATTTTGTTACACCGCTAAACAAGGCAGTCCTTATTTCCCACAGCGCCTATAATACCCTTGTAGTTCTTATGTAGTTTAGACCGCCCCATACATGTACATATTAGTGTCAGTAATAACCTTAATTCCTCATTGCTGGACTTGGTGGGTTGCAGGTTCCTCTGGAAGACCTTCAACAAGCATCTAGGCTTTTAGTACAGGCACTTCATATTAGGGAGCATTATATGGAGATGTCACACCAGAGCTTCCCTGCCCTCACTGCTAAGTTTGTCCGCTCCTTTGATAACAAAGTTTCCCACCACAGGTACAACATTGAACACGAGGACAAGAAGACCATTGAAGGTAAGTACACTAGTGATGTGAATAATAATATATCACTGCATTTATCTAAGGGAAGTAGTTGGTTGGATTTTTTCAATTAAAATTTTGCAAAGGTGATTTAAAATATTTGACATTGTTCAAGTATTTAGCCTGTGCAGAAAATGTTATTTTGTTGGACATTTCCAATGCTTAGAGTGCTGAAATAACTTCACAATATTTCATCAGGCATAAAACTGCTGGCTTACTCAGTTTTACATACTATTTCAACCTATTTTATTTTTTAGTAAACATTTTATATTTAAAGGCCTCTTCACACCAAAGTAGCTGAAGTATTAATACTTCAGCTACGGCTTTTGTGCTCCTTTTACACCCAAAGCTACGTCAAAGACGATGCTCGCAATTAGTGAGGTTACTATGCAGGGCACAGGAATTAATAACATGGCGAGATTGGTTTATACACATCCGCCAGTTGTAATACGCAAGTGACGCATAGCTAGCCGAGGTATTTTCTCAATCTGTATTGATACTTCAGTGATGTCGCAAACATACTAATACTCGGTGTGAACTGCACCCATTGATATCATTACAAGATATGTTTATGATGTCTTACAGCAACGTCATCGGAGTATTAATACATTTCGTGTGAAGAGGCCTTAAGAGTGTAGTGTCAAATCATATCACTCAAATAGCCGTAAACAATTACATGCTTACAAACTAATATATAACTTATCTGAAAATGCATATCTTCCTATAATCAACAATTACCTTACAAAAATCAAGTTAAAGGGCACTAGACCAGACATTAGTATATTAGGAGAGATTGGTCATCAGCAAACTTATTATCTGAATCATGGTTCGTGGCCTGCGAACAGCGCATGCCCTACAGAATGTTTCCCCCCATCACGCACTGTCATATGTTCGTAGTACAGTAACTGCCAGAAGTATGGATCTGTCATAACAACAATGACTCCACTTGCCACAGTGTTAACATTGGATCTTCTATTGTGTTCTCTAATCAATTGAGTTATAAAAGAGGTATTCTTAATGGTTTAAATGATAGAATAATGGCCAGTTTCACCCACATAATTAATTTGTTCTAACCATAGTTAATATATTTTACCATAATTGATTGCAGCTCACTGCCGCTGCAGGAAACTGTGGAGGGAGAAGTAAACATTCTCTCTCTTCTACACGCCATTTAGTTTGAGTTTAGGAATACCTAAGAAGACAAGTCCACTAACACCTTACAGTAGTAAACAAATTCAGAAATAACACATTCTTCACAAAATTTCAGTGCTACTGGCACTTTCTTCAGGTGAGTAGAGACAGAGATAAATGTGCTATTCCTGTATTTGTTAATAATGTGTTAGTGAACTAGTCTTCTCATGTAAGTTTGCTGATGTCCATACTTGGGAAAGTTAATGATTTTTTTTAAAACTAAATAAAGTTAAAGTTAATACTCTAAAAAGTAACTAATTGAAGTTAAAAGTTAGGATGAATTGAAACTAACTGATTAAAGTTAAAGTATTAGAAAATTAACTGAAATTGAAAGTTAAAAGTTAGTTTTGGTACAGTAAAATATGCATAAACAAATACTTAATCTATATGGCCTTTTATTATTTATAATATCTAAGATAAATAGGCCTATTTATAATACATAATTGTCTAATAATATTAATTAGACTATAGTAATTTCTACAGTAATTTATGCTATATAAATGTCTTAAATCTTAAAAATTAAATATTTAATTTAATTATTTTAAATGTTAACAAAAACTGACTTAAGTCTTTGAAATTAAAGTTTTACATTTTTAAGCCATACTTTAAAAAAATCAATATCTATCTTATAGGAAATTCACAATAACAAAACTTTTTTTTAAATTGGCGCAGGTAATAAGAAAGGCCAAATAATATCGTGAAATGTTGACTCCAGGTGGTTTTTATCAGACTGGAGATGATAAGGAAGTGTCACTGATAAGAAAGTATGGACCAGATTAGTGGTAAACAAAAACTGAATAAAATATACTCACTCTATAAGTGAGTATATTTTATAGTATGAATATAGTATAAAATAGTATGAAAAGCTTTTCATACTATTTTCGATAAGCAATTACGTTTATTAGATGTTTAAGAATTTGCTGTTTTGAGTGTATGTTTTATTATTACTGAAATAAATTAATTAAAAATGATGAAAACTATCTAAATCATTAATAAAATACCAAACTAATTACCATTGATAATATTACAGATAATATTATTAAAGATAGTATTATCATTATCTTTTCTTTTTAACGGTGCCGATAGCAAAATAATGAAAACAGAACTAAATATAGCAATTGTTACTTGAAATGTGTCCTGCAATCTTGAAGATAGTTTATTCTGTTGCATGGTATCATATAATGGATTGATTTTACCAAGTAAGGCTAATTTAAAATAAAGTAAACGTTTGAGGAAATGTTGGTTTGATTAACCATTTAAATAGTTTTTTCCTGATTACTTTTGAACAGGACAATTTAGGTATGTAATTCTGTATGATCAATTAATCAAGTATTGACAGCATTAACATCAAAATGCAACTGATTTTACTAATTAATTATACATATAGATGGGTCAACAGGTAAAATTACAGTATTAGAGTGTATGAAAGATAAACAAGCTTAGGCCCAATACGTTGATTTAAAACAAGATAACTAAATGACTATTTCAACTTTATCCCTAAACATAAACTAATCAAGTGAAATGATCACCCCAGGGACAGGTCAATCCCACAACAATGGTATACCCGTTTAGTCCGCCTTTTTTATTTATAAGGCAGTAAAATGTGACTAAAGGGGAGGGGGTGCGTCTTCAAAACAGTGACCTTTCTTGCCGGTGACAATTGGGAGATGAAGAAAACAATCGGTCTTTGACCTGAGTTTTAGATACTTTCTCCCCAGTCCACTTTCCATGGACCAGATGGCACCTTTTATCATATTTGAAAAACTAACTGAGTTACTTTAACCATTAGCCAAATTTTCAACTAGTTAAAGTTAGAAGTTAAACATCACCAAAACTAACGAATAAGTTAAAAAGTTAATAGAAAAATTAACGATTAAATGTAATTGTTGATTATTTTTAATCGTTAATCCCAAGTATGCTGATGTCAAAAAGCAGAAAATGCTTATTGGATCAGTATATTTAACCTGTTTTCTAGTTAAGATGAATCTAAATTATAGCAAACAATATTAATATTTACCGGAAATTTAATTTCTTTTCTTAGAAGCGATAAGAAATTAGCAAATTTAGCTTTTCTGGAAGCTAATAAACATGAGCACATATTTACACAAAAATGTCCAATGCAGTTCACACCTTCCTCAAGTTGTATCTCAAAATGCTAGTCACTGCCTCTTTCAATAATTGTAATCATGTTAGACAGTAGGCATAGTATTACACGTAGTAAAGCTTCAATCTTAACAATCGATTTGGAAATGCCTTTTAAAAAGAGGTCAGAGTTGATATAGTAAACCCATCCAGTCCCAAGACGAATCTCAAGCAAATTTAAAATTTGTGTTACAAAGAAGTATGTTGGGTCGGTAAGTTCATTTTAATTATATGTTGCATGTTCTAAAGTTGGCAAACCAGACCAGGAAGAGTAGTTTTAATTAAATACTATTATACTAGAATACTCTGCTTTCACTAATCATGTTTTTAAAACTTAAAAACTATTTATCGGATTTTAAAATGTTGCATTTCTAATTATTATAATTAAGTATTGCAAGTATTATAATTATAAAAAAGAGTGAGATGTCTAACAGAGGACCTGTTAGAAGAAGAACAGTATGCCTTTAGAAAAAACCGTTCCACTACCGATTTAATATTTGCAATTAGAAGAATAATAGAAAAACACGTAGAAAAAGGCAAAACAGTTATCATGGCATTCTTAGATACAGTTGACTCTTGATAATCCGACAGTCACGGGACCAGTAGGGTGTCGGATTACCAAAAACGTCGGATTATCAAATCTACCTCCCATCATGACTGAATTCGATGTTTAAACTTAAAACAATAACAAATACGATAGTTTTAAGCAATAGGTATGTACAGTACTGTATTAACAAACCTATTTCATACTGTTTGTGAATATTTATGTGCATAAAATAAATACGTACTGTATTGACCAAAGGTCTAGGTTAAAAATAAAGTACAGTAATTAATGCGGATAATTTTAAGAAATTGACAAACTGTATTTACTACATTAAAAGTACAGGATTGTATGTATTATAGCAAAGTTTGTACTGTACTTACACACATATGAACAGATTGAAAAACAGTAAATAAACTAAACATGAAAAAAAATCTGTCATTTTCTTCTGCTTCTTTGTACGCAAACCTTCGTTAATCGCTTTTTCTTGAATGTATTTCAAAACTAAAACATTGTTGACGTCTAGGTCACGTTCCTCACACCAGCGAATCAAAGTGTTGGCAGCAGACAAAGCTTCATAACAGCTGATTACGTATTTTTTCTCCGTCTCCACGGCCTCTTCAATTGTGTCGTTTTGTGTTATGATTTCTTGCAGAATCTCTTCATCTGTTTGTTCTGCACCCAGGTTATCGTCTAACACCCATCTTATTAGTTCTTCCGATAATTCTTGTTGGACGTTAGTTTGATTACAAAGTAAAATGGTTTCTTCCACTACACGATTGTTATCTTGGGTGTTGTCGTCATCTTCCCGTTGGTTTTCATCATCTTTATTTTGGAGGAGGGGGTTATGTGGCCAAACATTTTTCCAGGATTTTATAAGTGTTGATGGCTGGACTTGTTGCCACGCAAAAGCTGCATTAAGAATGGCGTCCTTAATGTCAAACTTTTTCAACAGTGTTGCAATGTCTGCATCTGGTTGGCAAACAATATCCATAAGTAGGTGTTTTTTGTAATGCGCCTTTAGAGTTTTGATAACATTCTGATCCATTGGCTGAATCAGAGCAGTTGTATTTTTCGGTAAATACATGACCTCGATGTATCCATCGGCTGTTTTTGCTTTTAATTTTTCTGATTTTGGATGCCCAGGAGCATTATCTAATAATAAAAGAGCCTTTAATGGCAGATTATTAGCCTTTAAATGCTGTTTTACTTCTTTGACAAAATGATTATTATACCAGTCTAGGAAGATTTCTTGGGTCACCCACACTCGACTTTGGTTCATATAAACCACTGGAAGAGTTTCAAGATTGGTGTTTTTAAACGCCCTAGGTTTCTTACTTTTACCTACAGCTAACAGTTTTAACTTATGACTCCCGGCACCATTTGAACACACCATCAAAGTGATCCTTTCTTTTAAAAGTTTCCTGCTGGCAATATTCTGTTCATCCCTTGTTACGAACGTTTTGGTTGGAAGTTGCCGCAAATTAACGCCGGTTGCATCGGCATTGTAAACTTGTTCGGCAGTTAGGCCCAATTCAGTAATTTTTGTGTCTAGGCGCGTGATGAAGTTGTCAATATCTGTCTCATCGGCTGACAGTTTCTCTCCGCTCATCTGCAAAAACCGATTACCATGCCGTTTTTTTAAATTTTCAAACCAGCCATCGCTTGCTCGAAAATCGTCTTTATTAGTTATTTCACGATAAAAGAACTTTGCTTTTTCTTTTAAAATATCCCCAGAAATTGGGGCATTTCTGTTTCTTTCTTGTCGAAACCACGCAGGAAGAGCTTCTTCAACTTGAGGAAATTCACTCATTTTAAACGTTTTTCTGTTTGAATTATCCTCGGCAGATTTTATAAAGTTTTCAATTTTTTCCCGATTTTTTACAATGTCATAAACTGTAGGCCGGCCTATGCCAAACACTTGAGAAATTACCGTAGGAGTTTCGCCACGGTCATATCTCTTAATGATGTCCCACTTTTCTGAAATTGATAATGTTTTATGCTTACGTTTGGTTACACTTGTGCTCGCCATCATATGCCACACCAAATATACTGTACAGAACTCTTAACTACAGTATTTACACTTACATACAGTTACCTTGCACTTACATATACTTAAATACAATTACAGTTACATATTTACAATTACAATGCCACAGTACACAAAAACTGTTCAAATTTCACACACTAAATAAAAAGGAAGAAGCACTTGTACTGCACTATGCTACACGGAAATACCGATGTGTCAATCCTGTTGAGACAGGAAACGAAGGTTGTTGACCGCGTCGGACTACCGAGCGTGTCGGACTGTTAAGTGTCGGACTACCGCGAGTCAACTTTATTGGAAAAGCGTATGATAGTGTCCCAAGAAATAGAATATGGGAGTGCCTAAAACAAAGAAAAGTCCCCGATAGTTTGATACGAAAAGTAAAAATGTTGTATGAGGAATGCCAAAGTTGTGTGCAAGTGGGAACAAATATCTCAACCTGGTTTAAAACGAAAAGGGGAGTTCAGCAAGGGAGTGCACTATCTCCATACCTGTTCGTCCTAGTTATGGATGAAATAATGAAACAAATTAAGGAGGATTTGGCAACTACTGAATTCAATGATTTAGCCTTTGCAGACGACATAGTAATTTTGGCCCACTCCAAAGATGAACTACAAGATAAATTAAACTTATGGAACAACAAATTCAATGAATTCAATTTAACAGTCAGCAAAGAGAAAACTGTAGTAATGACGATAAACAATAGAGATGACACTGTAGCATTAAAGCTAGGGAACAGCGTGTTTAGAAATGTAGAACATTTTTCGTACTTAGGTAGTACCATTACGAAAGATGGTATAGACTCACTTGAGGTCTCAAATAGAACTAGTAAAGCAGCCGCTTTTTATCATCAAATAAACAACCTACTGTGGGATGTGAATATACCCCTAAAAACTAAAACAATATTGTACAAAACATACTTCTTACCAATCCTAACTTACAGCCTAGAAACATTTATATTAAATAAAAAAGACGATAGTAGAATACAAGCAGCAGAAATGAAATTCTTGAGAACGGCAGTGCAGAGAACTAGACGTGACAGAATAAGAAACACAACTATAAGAACCCAGTTTGCATGCAAACAAACGGTAAAAGAGAAAATAAGAAGCTTAAGGCTAGGATGGTTTGGTCATGTGAAGAGATTGGAAGAAGGAAGAGTGGCAAAAACCTGGCTCGAAAACGAAATAGTAGGGAAGAGAAAAGTCGGAAGACCACGGACGAGATGGATCGATTTGGTAAAAGAAGACCTACTCCTGAAAGGGACAAGCATTCAACAGGTGGAGGAGAGACAATTATTCTTAGACAGAGACACATGGAAGAGGCTTGTGAGCACACCCGGGAGACTGGAGATGCTGATCAGATGATCATGAAGTGTTGCGAAAGTTTCTTCCCTATCTTAGATGAACTGATGAAAACATCCATTCTTTTCCACGAGTGTTCTTTTGTATCAATAATTAGTAACAACATAGCTCTTAATCCAAGATACCAGTGATGTGAAATCTACCCCCATTACCCTTTATATAAACGTTAAGTTCCTATGTACTTTATTTGCACGTTTAAACATGAATAAATTCAAATAAACCAAACCAAACAAATTCAAATATTAGGCTTAATATTGATAGTTGATTTTATACTAGGAGATACAGGCCATCGTCAAACCTACCTGAGAAGGTAAGTTCAATTCTCACAAAGACTAGACACATAGAAAATATAATACAGGATGTTCATAAAAGAAGTAAGAGTTTAAAAAATCTTACTATGTAAGTTGTTAAAGCTAGCTAAAGTTATTTAATTTCTCTGAAACAAGGGGTTCATCAAGTTTTACCCATATTGTTTTGAGTATTTTTCTTCAACATTTGGCAGTGCAGCATTGACCTTGAGAGTAACGGAGCAGACGCGAGACGCTCACTCACCTAGCACAATGCATTGGCTATGCCTCAATAAAAGCCTTGCCTGGAGTGTAATTTGTCTTATAGAAACTGGTTCATTTGTAACAGTATTTAGAGGAACTTTTGGTGTAATTATACTGGTGATGCTCCTATGGATAAAACCATTTGACAATGGCTAATTGTATTTAAAGAACCTAGTAGGCCACATGCGTCAGAAGAGAATGTGGATAGAATCAGAACTTCATGCCAACAAAGCCATAAAAAATCCTTGGCACGACGCAGTCTCCAGTTTTGGATTTTTCGTTTATGCTGAGAAAATTAGAAATTCAAACCATCTCGGGGAATAGATAGTTACTTGTGTGGCAACTGTCACCCCAGGCAAGCTAGCCAGGACATGGTAGGAGGTGGAATATTGTTTGGAAATATGCCATGCTACTAAGCCCTCATTTAAATTTGCTAAATTATAAAAATCTTAACTATATTATCTTTAAAAACATGTATAACACATTAGATTAATTTGTTACATTAAAATATTTAACCTCAAATCCCCAGAATTCTTTTATTTATAGACACCCTGTATGATAAACTACAAATTTTCTTGCCACTGACATCTGCAGGTATTGAGAGAATCGTGTCAGGTTGTCTCTCTCAAGCACCTGAAGAAGAGTCAGCTCAAAACAAAATCTATACTTACTAAACTCTACTTTTATCTGTGAGAATTGGGCTTATCATCAGATAAGTTTGCTCATGCATTCTCTCGATAATCTCTAATGACTTAATGATCTCTTACATTAAGTCTTCCTAAGTTAATTCTAGATATTTCTTTAGAAAGTTTTTAATTGGTTGATAGATTATAACTCTGATTAATTGATTGTTTAGACGCAACAGCTAATCTCAAATTTTACAGACCTCAATAAAACTAGTGTGACTCCTAGAGTGGCCAAAACGTATTGTAAAGAAACAAGTAAAATCAAACAAAACCAGTTCAAAACTCATACAAGTTCACTTGTTGCAGGTGCTGTTTCAGAAAGAATGAAAATAGAAAAAAGAAAGTTGTTTGATATCTTTTTCTGTTGTTTGAAACCAAGACAGAGTGACCCAGATAATTCAAAGAAAAGTAAAATTTGCGAACCGTATAGTAAAATAACTTGACATGTTTTTGACGTAAACATAGTTTCAATTTATTCCTGACAAAATTACTATTTGCAATTTTCCATTTAATTGATTTTCTCTCAGGGTCTAAATAGTATACATACTAAAGCGCTTGATTCAACTAAATAGAGCCATGAGAGCTATTAGTTGCTCCCAGTGCTGTGCAATATAGCTCCTTTCGAAAAAAGACATCAGGAGGCACTACTTAAAGAATTCAATAAGATCTTGAATTCCCCTTAACTCCCCATTACATAAGATCTCCCAGGTCAGAATGGTCACTTAAAATCTCAAAACCCACCTCTACTGACTGCTTTCCAGTAGAGCAGATCAAGATCAAATTTCTCACCCAATACTAGCTGGGTCATAGCATGGAACAGTTTTGATGGACGAAATTCTTACATTCTTCTTACATATGAGATGCTGACACAACGTTGTTGGTATTTTAAGGCGAATATGAATGGTTATATGAGTGTGGATGAGTGTAGTCTAGTTACTAACTGAATTCAACTGTTCCTCAGAAAGGGCAATTTATTAATAGCCCAACAGCCAGGGCAACTAAGGGACCTACAGCTTTACGTGGAATCCGAACCACGTTGTGATGGTCTGATTTTCAGCTAATTGACAAGCCTCGGTTATCACCCCGACACAACATCCGCACAATGATTACCACCCAACATGGACACCCCAAACTTATCTAGTAGTGTCCATGCCGATAGCAACCATCAAGCGGACTCCATGTCGATATTAAGAGGACCGAGCATCCAACCTATCGCCTACAATCTCCCAAACACTTTGTCCCCATGTAGCTGGGTTACAGCACTGCACCACCAGTGCCGACAAGTTCCTTATTAACGTTTCATCAATACCTGTAGGTGGGACGAAGCTCCCTCATTCCCTAATGGACACAGTTGGATCGGTTCCGAACTTGTGTGGGCAGATGTAAGTATTGGAAATACATATGGGGATTGACACTAGATCAGTCATTTGATTGCGAGTAGTCTATCTAAACATTGGATCACATAATTATAGAGTGTTCTTTGCACTGTTTTATGGAGGGATTAGCTAGCATAAATAGAATCAGTGAGGCAGGTCTTAAATGGCTTGATGGCTTGGATTTAGCTTTGTGACAGGAGATCACTTGATATTTTTATTAATATATAATGATTTTTGTTTTTTATTCCAAGTATATAACAAGGCTTTTATATTATTTTAATCCAACTACTGGTGACCGTCGATTTTTCGATGGTCTATCACTCTCAACTACTGATGACCGTCGGAAATCTGATGTTCAAACATTGCCGCAAATAAACCAGTTTCTATGGTAATGATAATGTTTTATCTGCAATATATTGGTATCATTCGATATAAGATGAACCGATCTATCAATATATCATTTTATTCGATATGCATTTCTTTCAAAAACTTGATTCTGTAGTTCAGTTTTCAGTTTCGCCATTATCAATTTCGGCGTATGTGTATGGGTGGACGGCTGGGAATCCATTGTATGTATATAAGTTTAGGATGACTCTGATTGTTTGCTAAATCCTCAATACCACTGTTTTTACATGCATAGTGCTAATGATATCAGTAATTATTCAGCAAGTAGCTTAGGAAAGATTATACTCAATGCTGATTACATTACAAGCAGCCTTACGTTGTGTTCGCATAGCGTTTTTTTTCTTACGTTGTTTGTGCTGTCAAATAACATTGTTTTTAATTTTTTTTAGTGTAATAACAATGAAAATGTTTTATTTATTACATTGTTGAAGTGCACATTGAGTGTTTATGTCTTATAACATTTGTTTAGTTATGTAATTAGCAAGCTACTCAGACATATGATGTGAGTATTTTAGAACATTGTACATATTTTATTTTCAATATAGAACTTTCTAAATATATTTGAAAATTGATAGGAATTTTTTAGACCGTTCAAGCGATATAAGAGATTTATTACAGAGTCAACCAGTAGAATCTGATTCAGAGAGTGACATTCCATATCATGGTGATTCCTTGCTGTTCTCAGATGAGGAAATACTTTTTGTGCTGTTGTGCTTTTAGTGTGGTAACAATTTAATTTATAAATATATCAAATAATGTATATATAATTTATGAAACTAGATTGAATTCCTGCCAATTTATATATTTTGGAATTTTTATTTATTAAATGTTGTCTTATTTTCTTGGCATGCCCCCCCCCCCCCCACCCATACAAGAAAAGAATTTTTTTTCAAAATATTCAACAACAAAAATTAAAAAAAGAAATTTATAAAAATCCTATTTTATCATAACATTCAGAATTGTCTGAAAAAAGATGTATAGTAATAAAGAAACATATTAAATTTAGTATTTCTTATGATTTTTTTGAAAATATCCATGCAAAACATCCAAAAATGACTTGCCAATAGACGGTTTTTAGTTGCCAGTAGTTGGGTTAAATTAATAAATGGTAGATGGAAAAAAAACATAAGCTCTCTCTCTATATATGCTGTGTTTGTTAATATATAATTGCTATTTCTGTTGTACTGTTGCTTTTCTTAATTAAAAATTTTAATTTGTTATTGTTTTATAAGCTGTTTACCCGTGCCGTGCTACGTGCAAGTTTAGGAACAGCACAAATGTTTTCGTGAAGGTCCCATAAACACTGAAGATGGCCCTCATAGTTGATGTCCTTAAACTATAACTACAGATGGCAACATTGAGCGAGTATGGTAAACTGTCCATACAAATAGAAGAAAAATGATTGAGGTAAATTTATCACATTGCAATGTCCACACAAAAATTCTTAGGCCCATATGAGATGCCATTAGGAAGAAAGAGCCTGAAAAATGTGCAGAAAACAACTGGATTTTGCTGCGTGACAGTACCCATGAACAAAGATCCCTTTTAGTACTAACTACCTAGTCAGGCTCTGAGTTACCACGCTAGAACATCCCCTAACTTCATGCCGGCCGATTTCTTCCTGTTCACATGTGAAAACATCATTAAAAGGAAAACAATTTGCAAGTGCTGAAGTTGTCAGAAAAAATGTGACAAAAGCATTGAATACATTAAAAAAAAAAAAAATGTCTATGATCGTTGGGACAAGTGTGTTGTTACAGGAGGAGAGCATTTAAAGGAAAATAGGTTTGAGTTTTTATCGTAGTCCAATATTTTATCGAAATATTTCAACCAATTTCGGGAACTTTTTGATTAAACCTCTTAATCGCCTGGAGTAAAGTTTTCTATTACACTGTTTACATGTGTTAGCACTGAGTCTTCTACTTTGATTTACCTTTAGGCAGAATAATTTAGGTCCTTTCGTAAAGTTCTTGACTATCAATTACGCTAAATACATTAGTTGAGTCGTATTGTATTGACTTAAACATAACACAACTACAGCATGCAAACTCGCAGCAACTTTCAATATTACTGTAGTTACATAATTCTCTCATCATTTAGATCAGCGGTTCTCAACCTTTTAGCACTGGCTAAAACCTTTTGAACAACCCTTTGAACACTGTAGATAGCTCACGCCTCCCCTCCAGTCAATAATTGGTTGGTTCAAGTTAGAACAGTGGAATTATGAAACTGACGATGCTAACTCTACGTTAGCAAAAGCTGGGATGCAAAATAAAAATCCAGATATATTTAAATACAAAAGTTTATTTGATGGTTTTGAAAATTTTTGTTTTTTAACAAAATATATATTTTTTAATTTTTTTTCTTTGAACCCTCACACCTCCCCTGAAATTCTCTCACGGCCCCCCAGGGGGGCGCACCTCCCAGGTTGATAACCACTGATTTAGATCACAGTATTTAGTAAGAACTTCTTTGTCCAAATTATTGACAGATGTCGAGCTGATTTTAAATCAGAGAACAGATTTTAGCAGCCTCATGAGATGAGATTCAACCACAAAGTCTTCAGATTTAATAATTTTACCTTTATAAGCCAAAGACATTATATGGCCTTGCAATGGTTCAGTAAACTAGGATGAGAAACAGTAAATCTGGAGGAGAAACAGGAAAATTGGCAGAAAATCGGGCAATCTACTCCAACATAAATATTTTGCAAAAACAATTATAAATTAGTGGAAATCCATTTTGTAAACACAAACCAAAAAGAACTCTTAAGACCAGTAATAAATTCTATACATAACTGATGAAGAATATAAACAAAATAACTTACAAATTCAAACATGGTAGCCCAAGCACCTAACCTCAGAAGAGAAAATTAAGCATCAGCAGTTCAGTTTTCATTTCCCGGTACCAAGAAATATAAACCATAACAATAAAAAAATTCTTACTTTCAGATATATTCTTACTTTCGGCGCTTACAGTAAAAATACTGTAAGCGCCGAAATTATGTGCATCTGAGTTTGAAGGCTTTTTACTAGGAAACTAAGAAGCATATGAAAAATCTCACCATTGTTTTCTTCGTCAATTGTACATCATGACAGATGTATTTTAAAATTTTATTATTAGTTAAAATCATTTTCATCCCAGTTGGAGAAAAAGTATTGGCATTTTAACTAGTTTTCACTGCGCATAAACTTTACACTTTTATTACTCAAAATCCTGTTAATGTATATCACATTTAAATTTTAATACGTAATTGACAGGAGTGTTTTATTTATTTTTAAAAGTTTCAAAAAAGTGTGTTAAACATTTCAAAAAGTTTTATAAATTTCAGAATTTTAACTTTTCAAGAAAAAAAGTATATTTTTTAGTGTAGATAAACACATACACATATAATCAGTTTAAATTGTATTTTATCTACCTACTCCATTTCTAATGTTGAGGTGTTTTAATTATGAATAATATATATGATTGTAAGGTTGTAGTCTTTAAATTTATATTTAATACTTTATTACTCTGTGCACAGTAAATGATCAGCTGTCCAATGTTGTTGGTTTCCATGTAACTGCTGCTTACGTTAGTATTGGTATGTAATTATTGAAATGGGAGTGTGTGTCACACAGGTCATGTCCAGTTTTAGACTAACAATCAGACTTGGTTTAACGTTGACCTGTCCCGTGAGGCCAGACAGGCATCTAACTTCAATAACATAGTTTTGAACCATTCAATAATGTCTCATATTAATATAATCAAACCATGCTGATTTCACCCTTCATTGCTAGTAATTTAGTCATCGTTAATATTTGAATATAGGAAAATATCACTGTATGTTTACGTACTATCCTATTATACTGTTTTCGATATATCTTTGAAAAATAGCGAATGAATTTATATTCTAATTATGATACAACTGAGATATGTTGTTGGTGCAAATATTGTGTGATCGTGAGTTTAAGCTATGCCATATTCATGAGAAATTAGTTAAATTTATAAGTTGTTTTTTATTTCATAAATATTTCTTATACTTTTAGGAATGTCCCAAACTTAAGTTCATTTTGTTATCTTGCACTTGAAAATTCTTCTTAAGACACTGACAGCACTGTTAGATTATCTTAAATGATTATTGAGTAGTAGTATTAAATCTTAAGTACTACTTATAAGTTGCTATGAGTCGATATCTGTTATTAGCTTTTGTTTAAAATAAAAAGACTATTTATTAAAAAAGCCTCAGTGCTGTTTTCTTTTCCTAATAAAAAAATAAAGCACACACAAAACATCATATTGTCTTATGTAACTTAGCAGGCCAATGCAGAGTTTGATCAACCTCTTAATTGGTTGATTTCTTTTAATAAAATGAATTACAGCTCTGAAATAAATATTTCAGCAATTTCTAGCTTGTAATTTCATTCTCTACGTTTACATTTCCCCATCAACTGATGTATTATGGTGAATATTATACTTTTTTCTTTATTAAGTGTTTCCTCTTAATTAGAAAAAAAATCATCCATTAATAAGGGATATACTGCACAATTCATGGAATCAGAATGCTTGAATATTAGAGTACATACTGAAAAATCATATGTTTTAAAATGCTCTACGATCAAACTTAAGTAAATTAAGGTGATCGCTATTTAGGTAGGCTGTTCTGCATAGGACATCAAACCAATGTCATGTTTATATTTTGTGTTTCAATAGAGTTTTTTTATACTTTTTTAACAAAATAACGCCTTTTATAATAAAGAGATTGTTTAATTAAAGTAGTTCCATGAATCGATACAGGGATTAACACGAATGCTTCATGTAGAATAGTTAAGTTGGTGAATGAAAGCTTTGTTTTGCACTCTTTGTAAGTTTGAAGTTTTCCAGTATGTAAACGCCCTTCACTGTCAAAATTCCAAGATCTTGAAAACGGTCTCTATATGTTTGTGGGATTCTAAATTGCTTATCGTTATTATTATTGTATATATTTAGTTCTATTAGAGGTAAAACCGTGCTCCAGCATCCACAGCAAACAATACTATTCTTCATTATAGATTCAAAATAACTAAAGTAGAAAGTTTTTGCTGTTATTAAATTGGCCAGATCGTAAATTTTTCTTAAATTTTAAGGTTTAATGCCTTTTCTCTCTCTACCCCTAAGAGACGAAGAACTCTGTTGTAGGTAGGTCGCTAACAACCGCGACAGTAACATTACTATTCCAAAGTTCACAATTAAATTTACATAAAATAATGAGTATTTAAATTAAAAATGTCTCAACAGAATTCTGAAAATATGGCGCACCGAATTGGTGTTTGTGAAAACGTGTATTAGTAGAATTAATTTACTTACGTGCCCATTAGTAATACCTCATTGGTTTACTATTTTAATGTTGTCACGTAGTGGCTAATGCCTATCTACGTCTGAAGAAACTAGAATGAATAGGAATAGTAGTGTTACTGTCGCGGTTGTTAGTGACCTACCTACAATAGAGACAGCTCTTCGTCTCTTAGGGGTGGAGAGAGAAAAGGCATTACACCTTAAAATCTATAAACAACCTCTCTAAATAATAACAAATACTACAGTCAAATTTTTCTTATTGCATTACATGCTGAGTTTAATTTTCCAATTAATTGATTGCTATGTTTTTCATCTTAAATTATCATCTAAAATTACAACAAGAAATTTGTAGGTTTTAGTATACAATAATTTATTTTTTTTTAAATGCTGTTTCTGTGTTCAACAGCATTTCCAATTAAATGGCTGTTATGTATTGATATTTTTTAGTTTGTAAGAAAGTTGGATATTTTTAAATCACAAAAATAAAATTTAAGTTTATGAGTAATTTTTCAAGATCTGTGTAATTTAGGTGAAATCTATTTTTTTATGTAAATACAGTATGTGAAATCTGCTGTATGGTGTTTCATCACATAACAAATATGAATCTACATTTATTGTATAAAAATTACTCAAAATTGCATTAATTTATATGCATGTACAGTGTACTCAATTTGGTTGCAATTGGTTTATTGGTCACCATTCATTATAGGATTGATATATTTTCAATACTATTACAGACTCTTGCCAATGTGTACTTCAGTTACAATGTTAATGATGCATGGTTTTGGTGATCAGATTCAACAGATCTTGGAGATTTCCTTTCTCCACAACTGAATAAAGTTTTGCTTCTAGTAACAATACCAGTAGAAAAAGGGATATTTTCCTGTCTGAGGACTTTTGATTTTAAGAGCAAACTGTGGACTTTGTATTATTAACTATTACAGTAAAGTCCCGCTGATCCAAACTTTGGTTATCCGAAAATCCACTTAATCCGAAACAGAAATTGGCAACAGATTTTGGGAAAATAAAAATGTAGTTATCGTAAGAACCACTTGTACCACTACATCATGTATATCTAAAAATGACAAGAAAATATTATTTCAAGAACTTAACTGTTAATAAACTGTTCAAATGTTACTTTGATTTGAAAAAAATTAGTTAAATTGTTGTGCTTTAAAGAAGAACTCCGCTAACTGGAAGGTAAATTCAAGCAGCGTCTCAAAAACATGGTATACACTGGAGTCACAGCGTACATAGCATAGTGCGAGATCAAACACAGCGTGGTTTACCTGCTGTTCGCAATTATATTATAGTATATATAACAACAATAAAATAATTTCACAACTAAAATTTTAATGCATCAGTACAATATGGAAACAACAAAACTGAGATATGTAAATACACGAGTTTGCACTTTTGATGCGAGACTGATAGTGGGAATAGTGCTATCTAAGTTTGAGTGAGAACACCAGAAAAATGCCCACAATTTTCGTATGCTGATTATGTGGCGTAGAGACAACAAGTAGCGCTGGGCCTGGGATCTATATCTACTACTGACTTCAACTACTCGTCTTGAAAAACAGTGTTTGATCGTACATCTCAAATGAATATATTCTCCTATTAAAAGGTTTTTATCTCCTTATTTTCTTAGCTCTTATTTAACTATACTAGACTATAGTAAAATTTAGTTTTAAGTATAGTAATATTATTCAAAACTAAATTACTATACTTAATGATTTATTTTATTTCATTTATTCATACCAACGGTTTCCCATTATTTGCAAACAAATTGACAAAATTGGTTACAACATCAGTTAACAACTAATTATAGTTTTGTTTTAGTTCTACAATTACAACTTTAATGATACATAAATAATATAACAAAAATACATGTCATACATTAAAGTGCAATATTAAAGTGATCATGTCAACATTATTATTTATAGAAAAATCTTATAATAGAATTTATGTTATTTTGTACTAAAAGAGTTTTCTAAGAAAATCTGTTTAATCCGAAAAGATTCAGTAATCCAAAATGGGTTCAGTTCCAATTATTTCGGATTACCTGGACTCCACTGTACATACACTAATAAATATAAATTACATGTATAAATCCTGTGGTAGTCCTAAGCAAGTCAATTTATTTGGCAGACTACTCTTAATGTATCCAAGGTTACTTGTATATACAAAGTTAATTAAAATTTGCAAGCATATTAAAAAAAGGAATTCGTTAATTAAAATACTAAAAAAACAGCCTGATAATCATACATTAAAAGCATATCTTTTAGAATTTAGAAATAAATTGCAAGGTGATATACGTAATCTTAAAAACAATTATTACTGTTGTCTTTTTGAAAAGAATAAGCGGAATACCAAAGAAACTTGGAATATTGTTAAGGAAATTACAGGACAAAATTCAGTAAAGCATGACACAATTACTTTAGAAATTAACAATATAAAGGAAAATGGCCCATTTAAAGTAGCTAATACATTCAATAGATTCTTTGTGTCAATTGCTGAAGAACTAAATGTAGGAAGAAATATAACTGACCATTTTAACTCTCTTAATTTTAAAAATTATTTCACAGAATCAAATATACCTCAATCAATGTTCCTGGGTCCTGTGGTGGAAAATGATATTTTGAATGCCGTTGATTCATTAAAAAATGGAAAATCACCAGGAATAGATGGTATCAATTCACAAATTGTAAAAAAATCCTGTAAAAAGTTCGTTCAAGTTCTATTGCATATTATAAATCTTAGTTTTGAAACTGGGGTTTTCCCTGAAAAAATGAAAGAAGCCGTAGTAATACCGATATACAAGAAAGAATCAAAATTAAATTGTAGTAACTACAGACCAATATCATTACTCTCAACGTTTTCAGAAATAATAGAAAAGATTATGAAACAAAAACTTGTATCATTTGTGGAAAAGGTAAAATTTTTTAGTGATAATCAATTTGGATTTCGTCAAGAAATGAACACGGAAACAGCACTTTTAAATTTTATGAATATAGTTTCAGGAGGGTTAAATAGTCACAAAAAGGCAAGTGGTCTTTTTCTAGATATTACTAAAGCCTTCGATACGGTGGATCATAGAATTTTACTTGATAAGTTATTTAACTGTGGGTTAAAGGGTGTCACTTATAATTGGTTTAAAAGCTATTTGACGGGTAGAAAACAGTGCGTTAAAGTAAATGGTATATTGAGTGAAATGTGTGAAATTAAGTATGGTGTACCTCAGGGATCAGTAATAGGTGCTATCCTTTTCTTAATATACAGATCTCTGTTGTGGAAATTTTCACGGGCAAGTCACTTCATTTGCAGACGACACTGCTTTGTGTTATGTAAATAATACATGGGAGGACATTGAGCATCAAATAAACTCTGACTTAGAGGCTATTCAGTGGTGGTTTTTCAAAAACAACATGGTATTAAGCTCCACTAAGACTAGTTATTTAAATTTCTGTTTAAGAGGAGAAGCTTCTTTTACAAATCAAATAATATCTAAATGTCTTGATTGTATTTGCAAATATAGGGTGTGTAATGTGGACTGTGCTGAAGTGAAAAGCGTGGAAAGCATGAAGTACTTGGGTGTTGTTCTAGAAAAAGGGCTTACATGGAAAATTCATGTACTGAATTTAAAGAAGAAACTTAATAATATTTTACGCTTATTCTACTTTTTACGTAGCCTTTGTAATAATGATGTATTGCGAACGTTATATTTTTCTTTGGTACACAGTAGACTGGACTATGGTATTGCATGCTGGGGGGGAACGTATATTTCAAACCTAAAAAGTTTAATGACAAGTCAGAAACAGTTTGTTAGATTGATATTAAGGAAAAATAAAAATGAAGCATCTTTTCCTCTTTTCTGTGTATTGAAAATATTACCACTAAGATACATGTACTCCTATAAAGTTTTGACAATATTTTACATTCGAAGTCGGAACAGTACACAATTGAGCATCCACAAATATAAATTACGCAATTCAAAAGATCTGTACGTCCCTAAGCCAACCAACACATATTTTACAAAAACGTTTGACTACCAAGCTCCTAAAATGTACAATAAACTGCCCAATGAGATTCGGAATTGTAAAACTATTAACAGTTTTGCAAAATCTTTAAGAAAGTGGTTATTTTCTATTGATGAAATAGAGCAGATCCTATTTCTGTAACTTTCAACCAATACATGATATCGACCTTTAAAATGTAATATTTATAGGCTCAAGCTACTCTCTGTTGGTAATTGTCTTAACAATAGATTAAATTTAAATTTATATAAAAACTTTGTCAGTTAGGAGTAAAGTTTGGAACTATGTTTTGTTTATTTTTTTGCAATTTTATTCATTGTTCATAGCCACAAATCTGTATTAATAGGAATGTTTCTGTACCTCCAAACAGGCTTAGCCTTGAAGGTCTATATTTTCGAAACATATTTATGGGTTATTATGCATGTATGTATGTAATGTTTGTAGATTTGTTTTGGAAATAAAAATTTATTATTATTATTATTATTAATTAAAGGTTTGAATGGCAGCTAGTTGACAGAACTTTGACTTCAGTTGTAAGACTTGTTACTACTTGAGTAGTCACAAAACTAACCCAGCAACAGCTTCTACTAATTACTGGACACTGAGTGGGAGTTACAGGAAGGGAGCAGTCAAAATGTATAGTTATATTTCTGTCCAAATTTAATAAAACCCCTTTAATTAGCTTTCAGAAAATACAATATTTTTAATTAGAAGAATAAAACATTGTAGATATGTCACAGTTAGGATCCTTCATTAATTTTACCGATGAAAACCATGTGATCTTGACTGACGCAGCAAGTACAAATCACTTTGATTTAAAGTATTAAAAGCACTAAAATAATGTTTCTAATGAAAGTTAATACTTTCATTATAAGGCTGCAAGGCTGCTATACACATTATTAACTATACACTTATCAATTAGTAATGAAATAATAACAATAACTAGAAAGACATTTAACAACATTTTGTAATGCTTGTTGAATGCAATAATTGAGATATTTGAGGATATATCGAAAATATCTCAGTTCTCAATGGTTCTAATTAAATTGGAGAATCAGCCTTTTGAACTCATAAATGCCAAAAAATAATGAGGTTCGTTAGTTGCTATTCCTTGAAACTTTTTGAATAAATCTCCTACTTTTTACTGTTGTTATGTAATGTTTTCAGATCCATCCTGTCCTTGCACTCCTGATCCTGACTATCCTGACCATCCATTCCCTTTAAAGAGTCATTCTGATTCAGAAAGTGACATCAGAGATTTAGTATTAAACAATTCAGGTAAAGATGTTTTGTTGTGATCTCACTGCTTGTTTGATCACTTGTATCTTTCCATATAGCATACGGAGTAAAGTGGCATACATTATCATTTGTAAATGCCATTATAACTCATTATATTATTAAATAATTTTAAGATTATCTTTAAAGATAAGATCATTTTTCTGTGAAACAAAAAAGTATGTCATCCAACAATTGTAATAATTTATTTTTCAACCGTAAGTCAATACAGACATCTGGCAAGAATAGAAATAATGGATTGCTCATCCTGAACAGATTATCAACAATTTACTACTACTAAATGAATCTTAACTCTACAGGGTTATTCACAAGTCTGGAGACATCCTGATTACTTGTTAATGTGTTGGTGTAGAACAACCAAACTCGTAACACGTTTGGTGTACCTTTTTATGCATAAGGCAATTGGACCGACAAAATAAAAATTATATATTTAAGGGGGCAATTTGAATTTTAAAACAAACCCCCATCATGTTACCCCTCATTTTAACCCTGAAGCTGGAAATGATGCACTTCTGTTCTGGCGGCCCCTTTTTGGCTTATTTGTAAGAGTTTTTTATAACTTAGCCCATTTCATAATTAATGGTTCAAATGTAAACATTTATATTCCATTGTATTCACAAATATGTGGGAAACAATATGATTGATTTATGTTCCCATAAAACACTTTTTTTGTAACATTTAGCAGAAATGTTCATCAATTTGAAATAATTTTGTAAAAATTCCATTGTCTAGCTGGTACATTTTGTGATAAAAGTGTAAAAGAGTAGTTTTTATTCATAATTTTATTCTGATTACCAAAATATATATTTGTTATAACAATTACCCGTAATTTTCTTTTGTATATGACCTAAATGAAAAAGTGTGCAGTTTTACTTTTCTGTCAAAATGTGCAAGTTTACTAAGATTTACAATCCATCATAATAAATCAACTGATATGACAAATAGATATTTATGTAAAAACAGTAGCTAAAACAAAACAAAATAAAATAATACATTTGAAATCTTATTTTATTTACATACTAGCTGAACCCGGCGGACGTTGTCTCGCCTTTCATTTTTTAGTAGGCATGTCATAAAAAGTAAACTGCAAAACAAATAATTATTTATTTTTTATTTTCACGTTTCACCACATGTTTTAATTACCGAGGAAAAAAGGTTAACACCAAATACAGATCACCTGATCAAGTAAAAGTAGTGTGTGCTACACTCTCAAGGTGAAATGTAGAACTACAATAAATCAAAACATATACAGTACTGTTGTTGTAAGAACTTCAGTCTGCTTATGGCATGTGAAACATTAAACCGCACAGTCATATGTTTTTTGTAAACAATTCAGATTCTCCATTTGAATAACATGGGATCTTTAGGGGCCCATGTTAGTTACCACCTTACGTGCATTCTAATACTAATAATAAAAATGTGGAATACTGTATCGGAAGCCTCCTGATTGGTTTACCGACAAATCAGCTTTTCGCACGACATCCATTACAAAATTATTTCAATGCAGTTTTCCGTTAGTAGTTCTATCGAGGCAACTGCATATGCCAAAAGATAACTCACCTTGGCATAAAGGAATTTTTATGTTTAACAAAGAGGATAACAAAATTAATAAACATTATAAATTAGTATTATAACTGATGCTCTTTCAGAATATAATCATTAATTAAAAGTCAAAACATGGATGTCAGCTACTGATAACTGGCACTGCCTGGTAGCCAAGCAGAGAAGGAGAGTCAACTGCCATGAATCTTCTTATCACACAATGGTTTAGGGGACGGACAGACAGACGACAGCCTGTCTGTCCTCCCCCTCTGTCTGTCTGTAAATTGGTCCTCTCCCAGTCTGTAAATTGGTCGGTAGCATAATTAGTTAAAGCCCAGCTTCATAAGCTAAAAGTTCTCAGTTCAATCCCAATCAGTCATAAACAAATTTTGAAAGGGATCAGCTGATAACCATCGGCTGTTCATTTGTCATTGGGCTATAATTAATGACACTCTCTTTGGAATGGTCGGCCTTAGTTTGTAACTATGACTACATTTGCTCATTTACACTCATCACGCTAATTCACAATCCATATTTCCCCATATCTTGATGATCGGCATCTTATATAAACAAATAAAAATAAATAAGTTGACAGAGTTGCAAATAGTTCCAAAGTCAACACCAGGTAGTCGGAGTCTTAAGTACGACAAAATTATTCACTAGAGAAGACTGTTAAGTATAGATAAATACTATGTTGCTTTCAATGCCAGCTTTAAAAAAAAGGAGGGGGAAAATATTAAAAATTTTAAATCTAAAAAAGTAAAATTTGTAAAAAGATTGAAATACTTTAAAAATAGAGTAGTAAAAAGTGACTTAGTGTTTAAATATTGATCTGCCATCACATAGCTAAGTTCAGGTTTCAAATAATTCAATGCCTGCTCCTTTGATTGAATGAAGACCAGCTAACACCCCCTGAAAATAAATCAATGGCCAATCATTAACTATGTGATCCATAATTTAAATGTTGGCTCTTCAATAACATGACTGTTCATTTACCATTCCCCACTTATATTTCTGGTTCATTAGTTGTATCTTCCCACATCCGTGCGAAAGTGACTCAAACTAGTCCACTCCTTATAAGGAACTCATTCCACCAATGACAGCCATAAAGTCTGATTCAAGAAACTTGTTTTGGCCATCAAACATCCCAAGTTAAAATACAGTTGGTTTTTGGTGAAAATTTGTTTGAATTACAAGAATTTAAGTAGGATCATGTGAAAATGTTGTAATGTAGTCAGTTAAGTCTTAACACGTTCAATGCTGAAAGAGAATATAATTACACAGCCCCCAGGCTGAGTACAAAACACTATCACATAATACAGGCACCCCTCTCACAAATATAGCAGTACACCAAGACTGCCACAATAAGAGACGAGCAACACAATGTTCCCGCGCAATAGCTAGCCTCACCCTGAATAAATACATTTCAAGGGCGGGCGGTGCATTGTTCCATGAGTACCGCCAGACGCACCATAGCAGCACTACATTGATCAATGTAGTTCGCACGTGTTAATTGATGTCTGAACTTTTTCAGACATTTTATGAATAACCTGTTATACCACAATTTACTTACAGTTATCTAACATAACTAGATTGAGCTGTACCCTCAGATAGATACAGATAGTGTCAGTCCCTAATGTTAGCAGTTAGATCATAATAGTGCAAAGTTTTGTTTTAAGTAAAAAGTAGTACTGATAACTCCAACTCTGCATGTTTGACTAACATGGTAGTTCAGGATATCCAAACTTTCTTTCTCAAATATGAGGCTTACTAATGAGACATATACATATTGTTATAGTTTACAGATCCTCTCAATATTTATTTTAGTGTATGTTATTTGTAAGAGGGTTTATTGGTAGTGCAATAGGCATTGAAAATCATCGTGTTTGATCAAAAGCGTGTTTGTTGAATTTATGGAATAAATGTACTTTCATTTTGGCAATGGTCTTAAAATAATTTGCACCCAGACTATTTTCAGGTCAACTAATTTACTGATTTGACAGATATTTTTAACAATTTTCTCAGATGTTTTTGTGTTTTTAACTGTGGATGCAGCCTTGGCTTTCAATTTGGGAGATTTTGCAAATCGCATGACACTGATAGCTTTTATTATTATTCACTGCTTGTTTAGTTAAGGAAGACCTTTCATGCTAATAAATTAATAATTTTAAGTTAAAATACTAAATATATTTGTATTTATTAACTATATTTTTCTCTTCGTAATTTCAATTCACTATTTTAATTTCAACTAAGATATAAAACTTAACTGCAATATTTTTCCTAAATTGCATTATTAATAACAGTTAGTATAAAGCAAGTTATACTATTTTTATATTGATATTGTTATAACATTAATTTAAATGAGGAGTACAAGAAATTATCAGTTATTAAACTTGTTTTTTCATATTTAGTCTAAATTTAAAATGTTTTCCTACTAGGTATTTTAACTGGAAAATGCCTAAAACTAATTTAAACAATGTTAGTTATCACCTGTAGATTTTATTTTCTAATTTTTCAGAACCTCCTTGTCCTCCTCTTCCTGATCCTGATGATTTTGTTGTCCAATCCTATATAGATAGTGACGAAATATCAGAAAAAGAAATAAGAAATATCATTTTGGGAGAAACTCCAGGTATCATTGGTTAGTGCGAAGGTAGTTTTGTTGCTTCACTATCTCATATGATAAATAATAAAACATTCATTATTTCTGTTGTATGTTTTTGAACTAATTCTTTCTAAACTAACAGTGAACTCTCCAAAAATATCTGTTAATGCTACCTAAAAAAATGTCATCACTAAAAATGCACTATAGAGTGTCAGGCCCAAATTTAGAGTTGTCACCAAATATTGTCGTAGGCCCACTCACTACCTAAATTGCCCAGCCTGAGTGACTGTGTTTGCGATTGTGTGCCAAAAGTTTTAAACTAGTCCTGTAAGAGGAATAGTTATGAGAAACTTGCATTAAATTACTTATTAAAACACACAGTATAGAAGGAAAATGTATATTTTATATTTAATTGTACTACAAATATTTATTGCTGAAAAGAAATATTCCATTATTAATTTCACTTAACATTTCAATATCACCTGCCAAACTGGTACAGAATTAAATAAAATGTATGTAAACATTTTTTTGAAATTCTTCTATAAATACGTACTCAACTCTTCGTGGGTATAAGAAAGTTCGTTTGGAAAATCAAAAGCTGAACAGCATTAGTGAAGCTTATTTGGATAACAATAATTTTATTAATTTTGTATTCTGTTTAACTACAGTATATTATATGTGTGGATGTATTTTTGTTTTTGTTACAGATACATTTTATTAACAAATACAGAGCTAATTAAAGAAACAATTTAAGTTTACATTAGCAAAAGGTGTGAGGCTAAACAAAGCAACACATTAAAATAATAGTTTCGATGTTAATTAGTAAATCAAACTGATTATTGTGGTTTAGTTATAATTTCAAAATAATTAATTTCAAACAAAATTGAATTGCAAATGTAACATTTAAATTAAATATCTTAAAATTGTCTTTGCGCTTTTAAATTTATTTCGGTTGTCGGACAAAGAATTTAAAACATTTCATTTTGCATAGGTTATCCATTTACGCATCGTTCATATTGAGAATATGAAAGCCTTTTTATAGATGTTTTAAAAGCATGATGAAAAATGTCATCTCCTTAACATTTACGAGGACTGGATGGTAGCATATTGGAAAGTGATTCTTTTAAAAAAAGAAAATATAGTGATTTAGATGTGAAATATTTTTATTGTCTCATTCAAATGGCTTAAGATATTGTTATCAAAAAACTAGGGCACAGCCTATTGAAAAACATAAAGCCAAAATCAAAGTTAACTTTACTCCAAATATTTTAATTTACTCACATTACTAAATTCTAGATTACTAAAACTGTAACCCATCCACAGTGACACTGACAGCTTGTAACAAATTAATCGTATGCTTCTAAAGAGAATTTTCGGGATATCTATGGAAATTTCTCTTAAATTTGTTTTATATCCTCATCAGTGTTAAGTTATGATACACATGTTCCTTCAAGTATCCCCATAAGAAAAGTCACAGTTAGTCAAATCTGGGGATTGGAGTGGCCAATTAAAAAAAATTACTTCTATGACCAATCCAATGCCCAACGCCCATGAAGGTTGTCACGTAGTAATTGTTTTACAGGGTTAGTGTAAATGCACAATCTTGGTGAAAGATTGCTTCAATCATTTATGGAATCATGAAATTAGGCAAGAAATGTGATTTAAAACTTGAGCATACCTAATTTGATTCATTGTACTGTCCGAAATGTCATAAGATATCATGCAGTCAACACTGATATACGCCCCATTCAAGTATTGATTTAAGTGGAACATCTTCAAGAATGTGGGGATTATAGATGTAAAAAGTAAAATTGTGCCTCTTTACAACACCATTGCGGTAAAAAATGGACTCGTCTGAGAAAACAATTTGTTTAAATTAGATATTTTAGCCCCTGACAGACGATTAATAATTACTTATGTTTACTAATCAGTTATTATTATCGCCCACAGGATTATATAAGTGCGTACCAGAATATTTTTTTACGTGTATGAACTTTGTATAAAATAAGTTTAAAGTTTAACTTAATAGGGACAAATGACCTGATGATGAATCTTTTGGTTTGTAACGCGCCATCTAGTTCTCTAGTGGACAGATTGTCTGATTAATACACATAAGTAATTAAAACAATTTGAGTATGCCAATGAGGATCTAAATCATTAAACTCAATGATACAGGAACATAAATCCATTCTTCTGTCCGAATCATCTTCAAGTAAATTGTGAGTGACTTTAATTTTAATTTAATTTCTTTTAATGATTCTCTGAACAGAAGACTTTGGGATACCAGTTTCATGTTCAACCTTCTTTAGTGACTTCTGTTTACCAGGAGAGCGGAGAATTGATGGTAGAAAAGATGGTCTACCAGTTCTTCTGTTTTCTTATTACCTTTTCAGTACTTTTTTATAAAGCTACCAGTTTCTAATAATAAATTTTTCCACTTAGTTATTGTTGGATTGCTTGGTGGTTCAACTCCTGGGTAGGCAACTATAAATTGTCTGCTTCTGTAACGTGATCAAAGACAATAGCCCATACACAACACTTAACTTTTTGTTCAACAGAATAAGCCATTTCGCGAACATCAATTTCAGTAAAAACTCACTAGACCAACTTAGATTAATGTTTAAATTGCTCAAGCAATATTGGTATAGAAAACCAGCTGTTTAATGAGGGTTAAAACTACAACACAGTAAAAACATATAGTACCAATTCAAAGAAAGTAATTTTTAGGGGAAGAAAATTGGTCAATTTTCCATTATGCCACCATCCTGCCTCCATGAATTTGAGAGAGATGACATTTTTACAGCATACATTTTTCAAAAGAATTTTAATTTGCATTCCTCCCTTCCCCCATCATTGTACTTCTGAATTATATGAGACCCCTTTAGACTGCCAACATAAGCACCAGTATAGACAAACTGCATGACACGCATGGTGTGCCAACTAATTTTGCGTGTCTCTCTTCTAAATGAAATGAAAAACGACTTTGTTTTTAAGGCAAGGTTAGGACTAGACAGTCCTCTCTACCACCTAACCTCAATCTTGTGCAACGTATGTTTTAGGACATTAATTTAGTAACCATAAATATATACTTACAATAATAAAAAAGCCAATCTGTACAATAAATTCGCAAACCTCACTCACCCACCACTTGTCATGCATACCAATATACTTCTTATTTATTATGTAGTATTAAATTTCTGTAATTTTATATAAACTATAATGATTCTTTTACTGATATTAGAAGAGTAATAATTCACCATTCGATACGAGGCATTCATGAGCATCTTGCAGGTTCCCCAGCTGTAGTAACATAGCTCTTGTTGTTAATGACTGACATGTCTGTTCAAGCTGGCATTGTTGTTCACCTCAAGGCTCCAGGCAAGAGTAGTGTGTCACCTAGCTTGCACTCACTGTACTTAGATATACACAATCACTTGTCAAATATGTTCTTTTGAAAATGGTTCTTATTATTTATTTTATATATTTAACTAATACAGATTATCCGTATTAGTTTAAATATATTTAACTATTTAGTAATAATAGTTAAATTTATTTATTTTATATATTTAACTAATACGATAAGGAAGGTCAAATCGTGAGACAGATTGGGAATGTGAGAACGATTAGTAATCAATTAATTAACCAACTCTATATAGAGTGACAACACATCAAAAACAAAATGTGGGTATGAACATGACAATCCATTGTTAGTCGCACATGTTCGTTAGGTAGAAGGATGGACTTTACTAATAACTAAAGCTTCCAGTTACAACCACGTCAAGGTGTTACTTGCCACATATCAGTGTCCCGGAAAGTTATGTAAAAACCGCATACTATGCTTTTTTTCAATCTATAATTAGATACGGACTTATAATATGGGGCTACAGTACTAAAGTTAGTGACATTCTTATTTTACAAAAGAAGGCCATTAGACTGATAAGTAAAGCACAACCATTGGACCACTGCAAACCACTTTTCATTGAGCTTGAGTTTCAAACTGTTATAAATTTGTATATTTTTGATTTAATGTCATACATTTTAAAAAATAGCCCATCCCTCATTCTTAGCAGCAGCATTCACAGCTATAATACTAGAAATAAAAATAATATTGCCATAGAGTTTTGCAGACTGAGTAGAACCCAACACAGTCATGTTTTTATTTCCCAGAAGATTTATAATAAATTAAAAGATTTAGTTAATAAATACCCGACAACACTTTTTAAAATCAAACTATATAACTGGTTGCTAAAAAATCCATTTTATGAACTAGGGGAGTTTTTCAGTATGCAAGATATTAGTTTCTAGATTGATATATATAGTATTTATATCACTCAACCATTTGACCATGCTGTGATGTGGCATCCTCAGTGGTATCTCTGAGACTGAAGTGACAATACAACCTCCAGGCTTTATAGTCAGGACGCGTTAAACCAGTTATGCAGGGTAGGAGCAGTACCAACCACGTGGCCCGCCCTGAACCAACATGGCACCCCTTCCACAATCAAGTGATTATTGGTGTCCAATTTGTTTTAAGCTGTATAAAATTGGTTCCCATGCCTTTGGAATTTTTAAACTGTCATCTTTATTGAAATTGTTTTCATTCTTGAATATTTCAATTTCCGAATTGGTTCTCGTACAATTTGGGAGTAATAAAACGGGATACTAGCCAGAACCTTGGTTTGATCAAATAGAATCTCATGTTTCTTATTTGTGCAATACTCTGCAACCACTGATTTCTCGATTTCTTCATTTCTTGCATTCCTAATATGTTCTTTGAGTCTCGTGGAAATCAACCTTTTGGTTTCTCTTTTGTATACCGACCCACAGCTACATGGTATTTTGTACACACTCGGTGCACATAAGGGAATTTTGACCTTAACTGGCCTCAATAAATTCTTAGTTTGTAGAAGGGTCTGTAAATTGTTTTTATACCACGCTTGTATAGTATGTGCCAAATCTTCTGCGATGTCCCTTTAATATAAAGTAGATAAGCCATTTTCTTATTCCTGTATATTATTTTCAAGTGTGTGGTCTTTGTTTTTTCTGTCTAGCTGTTTTTTGAAGGCATTCTTAATTTCAGGCAATTTATACCTGTTCTGACCTAACGAAATCTTGAGATGATGTTTTTCGCTCTCCCAACTTTCTTGATCAGATGTATGGATAGCTCTGTTTATCAATGTGTTCAGTACGGCACTCTTCTGAGCTGGGTGGTGATGAGAAACTGTATTTAAATACCTATTGGATGTGTGGATTTTCTGTACAGAGAGTAACCTATTTGTTTATTTTCTTTCCTTCTAGTCAGAACATCAAGAAACAGCAATTTTCTGTCATTCTCAATCTCCATAGTGAATTTAATATTAGGATGTATAGAATCCGTCCTAATATTAAATTGAAGAAACTCATCCAGATTTTCTCTTTCATGAGGTGGGCCACGTGGTTGGTGCTGCTCCTACCCTGCATAACTGGTTTGACGAGTCCTGACTATAAAGCCTGGAGGTTGTATTGTCACTTCAGTCTCAGAGATACCACTGAGGATGTCACATCACAGCTTGAGCGAGCGTTTGGTGACGTAAATACTGTAAATAACACCTTGACATGGTCGTTACCGGAAGCTTTAGTTATTAGTAATCACACTGGCTGCTTAAGCCTACAAAATATGATAAGGATGGACATGTCCAAAAATCCTGATCATTCTCCTTTATTTTCTCTCCAGCTTGTTCGATAATATTGATAATAAAAGTACTTTGCTTTTATGAATTTTAGTTGAGAAGTAAATTGATGAAAGTGCTTATTTTGTAAATAAATATTAGGAAAATTTTTTAAATCAATAGAAAAAGTAAATTGTATACAATGGATAATTTCTATTAATTGACACATATATAATTGTCAATAGTGACTGAGGCGTAGAGTTGACCTGGTCATATTCATTTGTGCCAAACACATGCTTCATTGTGGCATCTTTGACTAGACTAATTGTTTAGACAGAGATCGTCCATAAGGAAAGCAATTAAGTATCTATTTGCAACTCAGGATCAAAGTATCAAATGTGAAGTATTGAAGTAGTTTTCTGGCATAATTAAATGTTTTATTAATTAAACTTCTACAACATATTATGTTCTAAAATCACTTTTTAATTGATAAGATTTTTACTGTTGGCATTTCATACACCATGCTTAAATAGAAAACACTTTATCACTGTACATAAAAACACTGTATACTTTATCACTGTACATAATAAAACACCATGCCAATTTAAGACAATTATAAAAAGAGCACCATTTACTGATTTTTAGCTTGTTTGAGGTATATTTTGTCTCATTATGCTTGCATTTTTCTAATCAATTAAAAATGTTATCGTCTTAAATTTAAATCTAAGTCTTAAATATTATCAATAAAATTGGATTTTTAACATCATTACTGAAGGTTAGTTAGTTATTTGTTGATTTAATCACCAAATATAAATTTGATCTTGATATTTCCACAATCTTTTAAAAATTATTATAAATGTTCAAAATACATAAGCTTAATAATTGATATAGGTAGCTATACTTTAATGTAAATATTTAGATGTGGTAACATTTGACAAGGAGCATGGTAATGTCTCTCGAGTTTAAACGTTTTTCTTTATGTTGTTCAGATATAGTGATCAATTTAATTCAAGCAAACATAATAGAGGTAGTTTTTAAGGTCTGCATTGTAATAACGAATTATTATTATAAATTGCTACTTATATTTTATGTTCTAATAAAATACTTTGTAAAGACTGAGAAAATGGAATAAAATTTCATCTGAAACTATGTTCTTTTTGCTTAGCATCAAAATCATCAGACATATTTCTCTATGCATTGGTCCTTCTACTAAAAATTTATAAATAGTTTCATTAGGAAATTAGAAATTTTCAAAACCAGAATGCTTAGTTATGCTTAGAATATAAATTACTAAATTCAACTAAAAATTATATGTTCATTTTTATTGTAAAACAGTGATTATGTTATTTTTATTTCTGTTGTTTTAAAGGTAATTAACTGTTAAACAACACTTTGGGTGTAGGTTATATTCTGAAAGATGAGTTTCTATTTGCCAATTTAAAAATAATAGTTTAATAAGAATGACTAAATTAGGATTTGAGAATATTTACCCAATACAAGAATTTTATTTAAAATAAATTAAAATTAAACAAATTGTGGTTGTTTATAATTGAACTAAAATAAAGAGACCAAGGACATGATTTTTTTGTCAAACCAAACTTTATATTTTATTGCAGTAATACACAAAGCACTGATCAGGTAATACCTACCTTTTTTGTTTATAATTTTTTGTTAGTGAGTAACAAATTTGTTTTGAATTGTCAACAGATATCTGTATTATCAGTGTGAATAACTATAAAAAGTAAATGTTAAATTCTGTACTGATAAGTTTAAAAAACAACAGTATTATTTAAACAAAGTAATATTCATGGAATACTTGTGGAGTAAAGAAATTACTTATTTAAAAAATAACCAAAAAAACTACTAGCAAAATAGAGATAAATGTATTTACTGCCATATAATGCAAAAACACAACCAACAATCAAATTTAACTTGATATTTTCTGTTGCCAAATTGTTTTGCTTACTTGAAATCATACATTTTTATGTAACTTATGTCTAGTGCCTATGTATATTTAAGTCTAGTGCTATTGCATTAGTTACACTGCTCTATAGCAGTAACGTTCACTATAATTTGCTGCGCATCATAGAGTAGGGGATATAAATTTTACGTCTTCCTGTGTATGAATTAAGATTTCAAATTTCAAACATTATTTGAAACGTCTAAATAAATAAAAAATAGTTACCTTGAATTATGTAGTTAGAATGCCCTCCTAGCCCTTACAGCTGCTGTAGTCAGCTCCTCCTCTTTTTGGTGTTCTCATATTTGGTATATGTCTGCAATTCGCTCTGTAACATTGTAAGTAAGATCTTTGTATAACTGTGGTTAAGTGTTGTTTTGTATCCATAGATCACCCAGTGCATGCTCCTCCCAGCACTACAAGTCCATGGGAGAGTGAGCTTCCACCATCCAAGGGATACATTGTGTCTCCAGTAAAGGGAGTGTTCCAAGTGTACAGAGACCAGGCGGCTCTGGAAGCTAATGACCCCAATCCTTACACTTATCCCAAACTGGACGTTTTTGTCCATGATATGGGCAGGCTCTGTACCATGATTGCTGATGGCCCAATGTAAGTATAATATTGTGTGGGTACAGTACAATGTAAGTACAGTATTGTGTGGGGCATTTTAGCTGGTGATTAGAACGTAACTGACTTTTAAAAGGAAACTTTTGTAGAAATTGTTTTATTATATTTCATTAACTTCTAATCACTAATCGCTGGAAAGGTTACAGGAAAAAAGAATTGGAAAAACCTGGTCTATTGAAAAAAAGAGAGCTCACTCAGAAAGAATTAATCATTTTAATGCTGCATCAAATTTTTAGGAACACCATTTTTTAACCCTTCGCAAGCGGCAAACGAATATATACCCAGCATCTACTCTGCCTCAAAAGCGGTTAACGAACATATTCAAAATTAAATATTTCTGTCAATAGTTTTAGCTCCTAAAACTTCTTCTAGAGTGCAGCATCAACTTAGACATGTCTTTGGCCAACTCCTTCAGCCTATCAAAAACATAAAGCGTCTATGAATGAAAAGGGGTGGGGCATCCAATCAGAGCGCACATGGGCACGGCTCCATCTCCTGCCTTTGCACGTGCAAAACGAAAATATCCTCGGTCTGTTGCTCCACCCAAGCACATTGTTTTCAACATTTTTCGTTCTTTTTCTCTGTTTTCTAGTTTTCAGTTATTTTGCTGTAGTTATTATTGTATCATAAATGAAAGATACTGTTAAAATTTTCAACTAATATGATGAAAATTGTTTATATTTGTACTTTTTATTATAATTGTACATCTACAATAAAATAGTTTTAACAATTATAATTTTAACTTTAAATATCAATTTTTATATTTTTATGTTCCTTTGTATTTTTAAAACTTAAAAAAAATTAACTTCAAATTTCATTAAAATTATTTTTTTTTTATATAATTACGTATTATTTTATAATAGGGTAAAATAATTTCCATGTACGAAGGGTTAGAATGAGTAATATGGGATTTTGGACTTCCTAAAAATACGTATGTGATATTGAGGTTTTAGTAAGATTTTACAAAACAATTCATAATTCCTCTATACAGAATGTATCTGAAATGTGCATACATATTTCAGAAATTGATTCTATGGGCCAAAATAAACAAAAAACATGTCCTGTAAAGGTATGTCCTAATATGCTTATTTTCGCAGATATTTACCAGTTTGTCTCTTTTTTTACTAAATAATTTATATCAGTAGAACGACTCAACCGATGGAGTTGACATTTTGTAAATCAAATATTAGGTTAGTATCACAAAAGTATTCCAACTCGTTATAGTGTTCCATCTCAAAATGGTGGCCATATTAATTTGTTCATTTGAAATAACTCAAAAACCATAGTTTTCTTTTTTTTTTGCCCATTAAATTTCCTTTCAAATCATGTACCAGTAACATTCCAGTATTCTTTAATCTTTTAAATTTAATTTTTTCATACTTAAAACAATAATGCTGGTATCAATTTTTACAATTCTCACAATGTAGGTCCTTTTCTAGACGGTTTAATATTTTTTCTTGGCTAAAGCTGAGATAGTTAAACCCCACTGGTCTCAAGAAATATTTTTTTTAGGGTAGTTAGACCATCACATCCAATGGAGGATGGTCCACAAGGAGTTTGACAAAAATAAAAATATTAAGCATAGGTAAATATGTGTTTGAGGGGGTGTCTAGCACAGATGATTACTGCAAACAGTACTTAAAAATGTTGATCCAGTAAAAAATGGCAGATATTTAAAGATTTTAATGATTAGAAGTTATGTGTTAATATTTTTAGAGAAATATTTGAATTGCTAACCCTTGTTCATAACTAACTTCATAATATAAATTTTTGTATGACAGGTATAATGCAAATAGCAGCATTTTACTTTGGTTTATTAGTGAACTTATATTGTGACCAATAACAAATGTTTTACTAAAACCAAGTAAAATTGTTAACCCTGCGAGTCTGGCGTGATTTTCCCTAAGGTGTTCCACCAAAATTGAGTGTTTTGCAGAGTTATACTTAGTGTTTGTTCTCCTGCTATAATGTTATATATCATTGGCAGATAATAAATAACATTACATCTCTAGTTTTATGATATTTTACAATTTTGTATAGGTTACATAATTAAAAATGTAAAAAAATTTTATTTCAAAAAATTCTTTTTCTTGTCTATACAAATGAATAAGATTAAATTGATTTACAAAGTTATAATCAGTGTATTACAAACAAACGTTATGCAGATTCCAAAAATGTATACGTTTCTATGAAAACAAATGATAAATAAAAGTTTCATGTGTTTTTGTGGAACTATAGGCAATAAGTGTAAATGCCAATTTAACCTGGAAACGAATTGACATGAGCTGTTTTATAAAAAATATATGACTTTTACACAGTGAAATAGCAAACCAAAGGCATGCAAATGGAAAAATTAAAATCTGGACTAATGTTTAGTAGTGGATTCAACTTAATTGGATGAATAAAAACAACGTAAGATTGAACTAAACAAGCCATGGCAAATTGCGACTCCCACGCCCATATTGGGTACGAACTTACACAAATAACCCCATCCTCGCAGAGTTAAACATCTGCCATTTTGTATTGGATCAACCTTTTTAAACGCAAAAATAATTTTGTCAAACTCCTTGTGGACAATCCTCCATTAGATGTGTCTACCCTAAAAACTATTTCTTAAGTCTAGTTTGCATTGACAAAGTTTAACTTTGCCAACTTCAGCCAAGAAAAGAATATTTACTCTCGAAGTGGCAGTTACTTTATTCCAAAATGGCAGGTGATTTTTGGTTAATATGCAGAAATTTATAATAAAATCTAAATTAATGATAGTTAATTACTGTAAACCTACTTATATTTTGCTATCGATATTTTTATAAAGAAATAGGATACCACATAAGATATAAAACATTAAAAAAATACAACATTTGTGTTGTACTTAACATTTTGAAATTTTTTTCATAAATTGGGAAAGGGGAGAGAGGGAGGTACCCCTATAAAACACTGTTGTGATAAAAAAAATAAGAAATAAGAGATAGTCAAATTATTTTACATTTTATATAGTTTTAGAAAATAATATAAACCATATACCCTAGGCAAAAATAAATTTATAACCGCAAACAATGCATAAGCTGAACATCTGGTACCAATTTTCTCGAATACAAGACATGTCAAGTAATCGATGATTTATTTATTTATTAAAGAAGTCACATCACTGCAACTTGCAACTAATGTAGAATACATAGACACCTAAAACTTAGCTGTAGCATATTAAGTGTCTACTATGACAACAGTTATTTGCGGGCGTGTCTGCAGTGCAGCTAACCACACCGTGCCACTTTGAGAGTTTTACTTTATGGAACAGGGACTATTTTGTGACCTTTTAAAACTTTCAACTAACGTAATTTTTTAAAGAGTGAACCTTTTCAGGTTGAATTCAGGTTTATTTTCTTCTACTAAAGACCTTTAATTTGATATACTGCTTGACTAAGCTCTCATTGAAGATTTTCTTCTTACTCCTTGCTGTCCCCCTAATATAACAGTGAAATTCATTATTCATTACCAAGACGATTGATTACTATCATTCACGTTAGTTACTCAAAAAAAGTAGATTTATAAATCTATGGCTTTATTTGTACTCAGTCAAATATTATTAAGCCGATGCGGTACTTATAAACACTCTTGAATGTTACCAACATATGAGGCCAATTTAGACTACTGTCAAGAAATTTTGTTTGTTTAAGATATCCATGTCTACATTCCTGTTTTGATTTATTGAAGGGGCTGTAAGTCATTTGCCAAATTTTAATTATTTATTGATTGCATAGTTTACTGTGTATACAATGATGAATATGCAATCAAATAAAAGACAGAATGCCAATTTAAATTGATTCATTCTATTTTATGTAGGAAATCATTTTGTTATCGCCGTTTGAGTTATCTATCATCAAAGTACCAACTACACGTCTTACTGAATGAACTTCGTGAGTTGGCCTCCCAGAAAGCTGTTCCTCACAGAGACTTCTACAATATTCGTAAGGTAATTACATTTACCTAGCAGTTAGAGGATACGTTTTACTGTCAAGTAAAATTAAATAATCCCAAAATTAAGAACTAACTTTGTTGTTATAACTATTTACAATATATTCACAATGTCCAAAGTTAATGCAAGATGGTTGGTCTGAGACAAAAGAAGTGAGGATGCTCAGGTCAACAAACAGCTGGGGTAGTGTCGCTAATGTTATACAGTTGCACCATATAGTTTTGTCCAATGTATATTTTCATCAGCGTGTATATCTTTTCAAAGATATAGGAGCTATTCCTCCTATTTATCTCTTCAATGCCACCATACATTTATGGGTGGATGGGTGGGTTATCACTACCGTTCAAGTATAGCTGGGTGAGTGGGTCAACACAACTGTATGCGAATAGGTGGGTAGGTGGGACAATAATGACATATGCCAATACCGCCACACGTGTTTGGATGGATGTTTGGGTCTGTATTGTCTTAATTGAAGTTTATGTTTTATACACATTGCTTTTATAACTCCTTGTTTATGCCACTGTCATTCTACAAAATAGCTGTTTTGAGAGTGTTTTTAGTGCTTATTTAGTAAATAAATATTTAATAATACATTTTTTGGTGGCGTTTTCATGAATTATAGTACCTTATTTAAATTTTACTATCACAGTTTGTAGTCATTTACAATATATTTTTAACTTAAATTTGGCCTAATTCAGACCAATAATGGAATTTTGGACAAACAAATAATAACATTATTAATAAATCCGTGTTATTTATGATCAAAATTCAAATGTATTATATGTATTTTTTTACTTGCCCACTCTATGATTGCTGTTGTTATAAATGTAGAGTTATTGTACTGACAACAAACTATATTTTTTCATTAACTTTTTGAACAGTAACAACCCAACAGATGCATCACCTTACAACGAAGCCCCCAGCATTAACAACGTTTTGTATTATGTTATTGTCAGTTTTTATGAGCATTTATATCAATTCTATAATTTTATAAGAGTCCAGGACCATCTTTATTCGATTGGTGTAAAATAAAGTTACAAATATTAATTATACTCTTTCACGTATATACTATTTTTGGATTTTTTTTTTTAAAAAACTCATTTTGTGAAAAATTCACAAAACCATCAAATCAACATTGATGGTTTTCTAAATTTAAAAAATTGAAGCATACTAAATTATGTTACTTATCCAAAGGTGGTATTTGGCTCGACCAACAGCTCTCACTTTCTTTCTTTCCAGTGTTCAGCCTCTACCGCAGTGACTCCCACCTTCCTCTTATCAAACTCTACTTTGTCTTTCCAACATTTCTTAAGCCTTTCTCTAGGCCTCCTTCCATCAGGATTGTTGTTTCACGCTCGTTTTTTTATCCTTGTCACAAGACCTGCCCACTGTAATCTTCTACTTTCAGCTTCTGCAACAATGTCTATTTGAATCCTTTATCTCTAAGTTGTGTTTTGTCCTAGTCGTTGATACCATCTTTGGTTGGTTCATATATTTTCCTGAGTACTTTATTCTTAAATGAACTTTATTTTCTGCTCTTTTGTCTGAAATCCGCGTTTCGGGTGCATACAGTCTTACTGGTCCGATGATTGTTTTACAAATTTCCACTCTCCTCTTCTTTGAAAATAATTTTTAACTTGATAATTTTTTGTTTGCATAAATATTTCTATCCTGCACTGCAATTCCATGTGTTTATTATTTTGAATCAATAATCTTCAGAACCTGGTTTTCATTATCATTCCTCCCAAAATGAATCAGTTTTTGTTTTACTGTAATTCCATGTATTTATTATTTTGAATCTATAATCTTCAGAACCTGGTTTTCATTATCATTTCTCCCAAAATGAATCAGTTTTTGTTTTACTGTAATTCCATGTATTTATTATTTTGAATCTATAATCTTCAGAACCTGGTTTTCATTATCATTTCTCCCAAAATGAATCAGTTTTGTTTTAGTCTCGTACACCTAGAGTCCCAATGCTCTTGTTTAATTGATTAATATCGTTGCCATGTTCTTCAAGCCGTCCTTTGGCTCTACAATTACTACTATGCCGTTCACAAATGCTAACAGAAAATATTTTCCAATTTCACAAAATTGTTAAAAAAAATTTAATTTCCAATTTTTATTCTTATTGAGTTTGTTGGGTTTGTTTCAAAGCTTCTTCTTTTCCCAAATTGAACAATAATGGTGAGATACTATCTTCTTTTCTGATTCCTGCGTCTACACCTAAACTTGTTGATATTCCTTTTCAATCTGGACTTAACACTTCAATCGTTTATCAAACATTGACTAAACTTACTAACTTCTTTGGCATTCCAATCTTTTCCATTCTTTACAACAATGCATTTCTGTTAATGCGATCATATGTCTGACTGAAATTTATAAATAATGCCAAGAAGTCTCTCTTGTATTCCTAATATTTTGATAGCGCTTTCTTTGAAATAAATATGTGACTAAAATACGTTAGCTCAAATAATTTGTTTTGATTAAAACGAAAGTAAGTTCAGCGATTTAGTTTAACAGTCAAATTGATATCATTTTCAATACATTTGTTTGCTCAAAGACTGTTAACATATTTTCAACTTATACCAAATAAGACTAATATGAAAGGGTAAATTAATTTTATTGCAAAATCCAATCTTATATTTGGGTGTATTTTTAATAATTCGTTGTTCCTACAGTAAATATTATTTTCATACATTTAAGTGTTTTAACTTGTTTATTAACCCTTTGAGCGCTAAATTAAAGTTTTAAATGTTCTATCATAGCGTTTAATTATAATTAATAAAAGAATTTCATTTTGTTTAAAGTTCTTTTTGGTTTTTGTTTATATAGGTATACTTGAAATTAAAAGACTATAAATAATTTGTTTACATAATAGTTTTATTTAAAAAAAAACTTATATTAAAAAATGCAAAATATTCAATTCTAAGAGACATTATTTTTTAGAAAATAATTTTATAGAACACATTACAGACCTCTTGAAAAAAAAAATAAGTGTTACACATTTGAATGCCATTGACAATTCAGAAAAATACTTACATATTTATTCAAAACTTTTTGAGTATGATATAACTCAAAACACTCATCTGGGTGTAGAGTTGGAGTACTTACACAAGTCTTGAAAAATTAGATTGTGTCCTTTCTCATTCCTTTTTTTATGCACACAACACATCTAGTCTCTGCTGTTTTTTTTGATAAAAATGTCTTGGTTATCAAAAAAACAATTCTTGTTGTTCAAAAAAATTAGTTGTTCCTCAGGGAGTCCTTGTGGTTTACGACCTCTTTTTCTTTTCCTCTGGAGCGCCATCTTCTCTGATACCAAGTCTTCAATCAGACTCAGTCGGAACTCTGCATGAGTCATTGGTTTTTGACTAAATTGTCTTTGAACATTCTTGTACAATAAATACGAATTAAACACAGCCACTTCTAACAGCCAAAAGAAAATCTTCCTATACCACTTTTTAGTCTTGCGCAAAAATTGGTAAGAGGAAATTTAATGATCGCTGCGAACCACAGCCCCCATGTGCTTTGTATAATTTAGAACTACATTTGGTTTTGGAACAGCAGGTTGATCTGGCCATTTATTTAGTACTTCAGTCATCTCTTTTTTTGCCACCCTTACTATAAGTACTAAGCATGGTGACAACTCTTTTATCTCTCCAGCATAAAACCATGGTGTCTCCTTTTCTGTATGAAGTTACTTCACCCTTTTTCATTTTTTTACTTTTCAGTTTGAGACGTGGTGGCATACCAGTTCTAGTGGTCATTACAGTCCCTGTAAGATTACAGTTTATTTTTAGAATCTCTGAGGCTAGTTCTGGGCTCGTATAGTAGCGGTCAGTGTATGAAGTCCTAACGTTTCATTGTTCTTATCACGGTAAACCACAGATTCGCTCAAGATTTTCAAAATTTTGGTAGTTTTTAGTAAATTACAGTTTTGGATCAACGTTTCTTTTCCAAAATATGGGATAAAATTGTAAATGTACCCGTTCTCGCAATCAGATAAAACAAAGAGTTCATTCCAAATTCCACAGGCTTTTTTGGGTTATAAACTCTGAAACTTACTCTTCGCTTGAATGAAATTGTGCTCTCATCTACAGCAACAAAGTCACTTGGTGAATAAAAGAGCTGGCACATTTTTTTCATGTGGTCAACAAGAGGTTTTATTAGAAATCCTGTTTTCCTGGGTTGGCGTACCTCGCTATGGTTCAAATGGATATTACAAAAAATATTTAGAAACGCATCATTGGAAAAAACATCAGAAAAAAAGGGAATTCGCTGTGTCCATTTAGTAGAGAAATAACTTTCAATATTAGTTAGTGGTATTAGGTCCATATTCAATATGACACCAAGAAATGCTTTGAGATCAGAAATAGAAATATCATCCCATTTATTTAGACGTGAACAAGGTGAGGTATTTTTAGCTTTTCTCTTATTAGCAAAGTCTTTTATTTCATTACAAATATAATTCAAAATGTCATCATTGAGGTATAGATAAAAATAATCTATTGGTCTTGCTTCATGATCAAAAGAAATAGGTATGTTTGGCCCCTTATTTAGATTATAAATTGGAATTGTTTTCGAAGGTCCTTGATCATTGTCTGTTATATCTATCCGATCATTAGCAATGTTACAGTGCTTACCCGTAGTGTTACACATTGACTGGCTTCCTCACTTTTGTTCATCATCACTCTCTGAATTTCTGATAGTATGTATTATAATATCCTCCTGATCATACTTCTGTGGCTGAACTTCACTTGAATAAGAGGCATTTAGAAAACCATCAAAAGAATTGTAAAAGTCAGAATTATCAAAGTTATAATTATAGGGTTTGCCATTATTTCAGACACTAAATTGAACGAAAAAGTATTTACAATGTCACAAATACATAACTAAAATAACATAATAAAACATTCACTATAAATAAGATAGCAAAACTAAATTTTGTGAAAACTAATAACAGAATAAAACAATTAGTAACAATAAACAACGGCATAAAGTAAAGGTGATGTAAGCATACAGACGAGTGAACAACAACTGGCGCACCAGGGCTGACTCAGCCAGAGTGAGAAATGCTGTAATACACGCAACGTGTCAGCAGACAACAGGGCTTTGTTTAGTTGGTGCGGAATCATTCAAGGTCAGTGGCCTTAAAACCACAACCGCTGTTGGCAAGCTTTGTGTAGCTCTAATAAACATATCCAACAGATATAAGGAATATTTTGTTAGCTATTAAAACAAATAAAGGAAAAAACGTCCATTTGTAAGATTTCTCGTACTACACGTTTAGAACAAATGTTGCAATGGCGAGATATATCGTTTTACGCGTCCTTAGGGTTAAAACCAGTTCAACCATTATGGACTTTATACATTCAACTCGTTTAAGACAGTGGAGATTTTACAGTGTAATGTTAAAACATCTTTCTTTTTCAATGTGTTCAGTTTTAATTAAGGTCTTGCAAAAGATTATTTTATTCATATAATTTGCAACAGGTAGATACACATATCCACGCTGCATCTTGTATGAACCAGAAGCACCTTTTGCGTTTTATCAAGAAGACGTTAAAGAATCATGCAGATGAGGTGGTGACTTGTGATCGAAATGGGGAGATGAGTCTGCGGCAAGTCTTTCAGTCCATGAACCTAACCTCATATGATCTTACTGTGGATATGCTTGATGTTCATGCTGTAAGTCATTTCTTTATTTTCACATGTTCTTCATGTAATATTTTGATATGTACAGATTTATTCATAGTAAGATTTTAAGTTATTATAGGGCACTAGGCCAAAAATTAATGTAATAGGAGATATAGGATTCTGGCTAAGTAAACAGCAAAAAATATAGAAACAATACACCTAACACAAATACTTTTATCTCCTGAGTAGAGACCTACTTGGTTACAACTGTCCTTGGGTAAGTAGCAGTGATGGGGGTGTGTACACAGTTTCCAAGAAGAAGTTTGCTTATGGTCAAGGAGTGTGTAAAGAGCTTGACTTTCCTGAGAATAAAATAAGTCGAAAGTTGTCAGAGAAAGTCAGACTCTTTAAATTAGTTTTCGTAGCTGGCCAAAGCTCAGTACGGAAGCTGGGCAAGCCCAGTCGTGACAATGTTTCTGTGCGAATCAGGGGGCTCAGTTGTTGAGATTAAGATAAATAAATATCTTACTAGGCTAAGCTCATCATCAAAAGAATTTTGCCTATCCGTCACACTATACGACTCGAGCAAAGAAACGAAAAAGAAGAAAAATAATGTAGGGGGACAGCTTCTGACCTACGCATATAAATCAAGAAACTAAAATTGAAAAAAAACCAATTTGACTTCTCATAGGTCTGGCTAGAGCCGTATGGGTTAGCTGGAGCTAAATAATATGAAAATGACGTAACAAATTTAAGTAAGAGAAATACTAATTTCGTAAAATAAACCCCACCAAAGTAGTTCTAAAAGACTAACTTTGGTTACCTGGGTGTAAAACTAAAATAAAATATATTAATTTAATAGCCAGGGTATTGATTGAAATCACCGCAACAGCACTTGCAGTTATGAATGTTTCTGCTTGAAAAAGAAAAGGCAAGAAAAAAAATGTAATAGTAATTTATTAACTTAGTTTCAACTAAGTGATTAAAAACAAAATAAAAATCAAAATTAATTTATTATAGAATAAAACAGGGAAGGTTTGAAAAGGGAGATTTAATTAAAAGGAAGGTCCTATCCCGCAAGCGTCTAACCGGATGTCACAGCTGATTTCAACAGTAATTGGTGAATTACTGTGTAGCAGCTGTTCTTAGCTATGAATAGCGGAACTGGAACAGCAGAACTGCTGTTATAGTTGTGTCATCTGTCACAGTAGTCCGTCAACATAACTTAAAGGTTATGGCGGTACAGGTTATGCTTAGACCACAGTGTACAGCTCGAGTATCGTCATGTTTATGTTGCCTAATCAACACAATAAACGTAACACGTACAGAAATTCATGGGGTTCATGGGGTATTAGGGAAAAATATATGCCATGAGAGGGAGGGTTAAGTGCTCAGAATGAAATAACCAATCCTCCAGTACTATGTAGGTTAGGCCAGGTGTCTAGTCTACCTAGTGAGGTAGTGTAAATTTCTAATTTGGTTAGTAACTATCTAGGCTAGGTCTAGAATAGTACTTGTCTAGGTTTCACCACAGTCAGAACATTGACAGGGTTAGCCCCGGCAAGTTAGTTAGGCCTAGACCAAACCCAAGTAGGTTGGGTTGATAGTTTTGCGAAACTTAACCCCCCCACCCACCCTAAGTTAGCCCGTTACAAGTGAAAGGGTGTCACATAGTCTATCTGATATTAAGATTTGGAGGGTCACAGAATTCAGTTATCCATTAATGTGCTAATTCCATTTTTATGAGTTGTGAATTGTTGGCATAGGAAAGAAGTGACGTGACAGATCTCAACCTCACAGACAATTTACAATTTACTATAGATATTACAGTATATATTTTTATCTAATGTCACATACAAGATTTGCACATTTGATCACAAATTTAATGTAAGTTCAAACACAATTTTTGTGTCTGACATTGACTGCAGGCAAGTCCAAACTTTTTTGTTTGAGATCTCAAGGATAAAAAGTATAATCAGTAGTTTTCTTATTTTTTTCATTAGGAATATTTATTATTTTATTCCTAAAAGCATTCTCATTTTATAATTATTAGATTAAAAATCACTTTTTAATAATTTACACGTCATTTGTTTTATTTAATATGAATTAGGCTAAAAATTACCCAAGTGTCTGTTGATTGTTAGTTTGATGTTTTTTATTAATCATATAAATGTTATGGAAAGTTATGATACAAGTTTCGGTTCATTTTCCAGGACAGAAATACGTTCCACAGATTTGACAAGTTCAACGCCAAGTACAATCCGATTGGGGAAAGTAGGCTACGAGAAGTATTCCTCAAGACCGACAACTATCTTGGGGGAAAATACTTTGCTAGGATTATTAAGGTAATTATTGAGTTAGCTAATGTTTTTTCATTATGAGTAGTTTTAAGTACAGATTAATTCAGTACCCCTCACTCTGTCAGACATAACTTCTCTCTAGCATGACAAAAGTACTGTGAATAGTTTCATTCTCTCCAGTTTATATATTGTATCTATATTTACTTGAAAATATTAATAGTTAAAATGTTACATATCAACTTTGTATTAAAATCACTGTCCAACTATAGTTGATGACAGGTGAGTCCACAGTAATCTTGTTTGTTCAAAAATGTCACTTGACAACCTAACTTGGTGCTTGACTCACCCACGGTTTAAATATATATAGATATATAGACTAGGGCCTGCATGCTTCACTCATTAACACTCATGAGGGGAAGCTTGGCCTACGGCCTCCCCTGGGAACTCTTAGGTCCCTCTGTGGAATCCAAGTGGGTTATCAAATTAAAAATATTCTTCTCTTAATTTCTAATATAACGCCAGATTTTAAAAAAAGACTCTGGTTATGGTCTCCACTGCACCAAAAACCAAAACTCATTGCCATACAGACCGTAGGCCAAGCTTCGTCATGAGGCTACAGGCCGAGATCCACAAATGGGGTCATAACAGAGCGTCTAGGGGAGGCGGTAGGCCAAGCTTTTCTACGAGGCCACAGGCCTAGTCCCACAAAGGGGCCTATATCAGAGTGAGTCTTGGCGAGGCCTTAGACCGAATTAACACTAGGCCGCAGGCTGGGTATATAGTTTTAATATAAAAATAGTTCATCTTCATAAAACAGAATATTCAATTTTTTATGTATTTATTTTTCTTGATTCATGACATAACAATCTTTCTCCATTTCCATAGATGAACAAAAACTGTTAGGTTACAATACCAACAAAATAGTTCGGATTCAATTGCACTAGGTCTTTTGTTTAGTTCTGAATATTTTTTGCAAATAATGTTTAAAAAGTTTTAAATTCCTTTTAATGTAATAAATATAAGTCAATACAAAAATTAACACACTATCAAGGCATTTGCATTTATAATAAACATTGATCTCTATATAGGGTATCTTTTTAAATGGGCCACTGTTGGGATCTTGGAAACCACTGTTGGACACTGTTGGACAAAAACCTTTAAATGGGGAACCTTACCTTTTATTTTAGAGACAATTAAAAGTACATTTTTCAAATTTTGAAAATGGCTGCCATTTTCCAATATGGAGGTTAACTTTGTTTTTTTGTTATGTAACTCCATATATTTTATGATTGTTTTATATAGAAATGCTAATTTTAATTTTTTTTATTCTCCCCAGTTTTTTCGAAATTTTGTAGATATGAGAGCTCAAAATTGTCGGATTCCTTATGGAGATAGGTACCATTGAGAAAACAACTTTTTTAATTTGCATTCAAACAAATTATCTTATCTGCAAACAGTACAACATATATTTGGAAAATGTATGCTTAGCTATTCTTTTTTCACGATTTAACAGCATGGTTTATTAAATATTAACAAACAGAAATTAAAACAAATATGTTACTTTTTTTCACGGATAAATTAATATTGGCAGCCCTGTTACCATTATCAACTGTTTCAGTCAACTTCTAATACAGCTGTCGATCTGCTTTGGAAGTTGTTGACCTAGATAATGGTAACAGTGCTGCCAACATCAATAATTTATCTGTGACATTTGTTTCAATTTCTGTATGTTATAATTAAATACCCTATGCTGTTAAATCATGAAAAAAGAAAAGCATACATTTTCCAAATATATGTTGTACTGTTTGTAGATTAGATAATTTTTTTAATGCGTATTAAAAAAGTTGTTTTCACAATGGTAAGCTCCATAAGGAATCTGACAATTTTGAGCTCTCATATCTACATCATTAAGCAAAATATCGAAAAACTGACAAGAATAAAAAAGTATTAAAATTACCATTTCTATATAAAACAATCATAAAATATATGGTTCCATAAGAAAAAACAAAGTTGACCACCATTTTGGAAAATGGCAGCTGTTTTTCAAAATTTTAAATATGTATTTTTAATTGTCTCTGAAAACAAGGTAAGGTTCCCCATTTAAAGTTTTTTGTCAGACTTATGGTTTCCGAGATCACAATGGTGGCCTATTTATAAAAAGACACCCTATATATACATATACAGGGTGGAAAAAAATATAGAAACGCTTTCACAACTTTTGTATAGCTTTACTTGTAAAAGTGAAATTTTGTACATGATCATGGTTACAAAGAACATACTTTTTGACGCCATTGGCAACATTTCATCTTTTCAGGGGGATGGCCCACGAGTTGTACAAAAATCTTCAATGTAAGCCTAGGTTGAGTTTGGTATCAAATGAAGGTGTATTCAATTGAAATTAATTGCCAAAACCGGACTTTGAAAGGTTTATCCTTTCCAGATTAGTGGTCATTTGAATTTGAAAGTAACTAAATTATTTCTCTGCTATTTAATGGTGCCATGTAAATTATTTTAATCAAAAATTATACTTTAGGGAACACAATTACTCAAAAAATTAAACTATCAAATTATCTATGGAAAAAATTAAAGTTGTGAAAGCGTTTCTATATTTTGGTCCACTCTGTATATATACTGTTTGTTAAGATGGATGGTAAATATATTTTAGTTAACAGTCACATATTGCATATTGAAACGCTATGGTAACAAGCAAAACGTTTTAAAATTCATGATTTTTAATCTAACAAAAATCAACATAACACAGACCATAAATTTGTTTAGCATTTAGTATTCATTCAAGATTTACGATTGACCTGTTTTATTTCTTTTTTCTTGGTATTACTGTTTTTGTTCATTACCTTTAGTGTTCCTTTTTCCTGTTTTCTATAAAATATATGTCTATTCAAGAATATAACCACCTTGGAACCCACTATATTCAAGGAACCCACCTAAAAATACTGCATACGACTCCAATTTTATTGGATATCTTGTAGCCACCTTTCAATTAGTAAAAATAATTGTAATGTGCTGTTGCATGTATTTTAATTTTAAATGTTCTGCATATTTACTATTATTTATTAACCCTTTTAGTGCCGACATGCGCCGTGAGCGCACATCGCTATTTATTCGAAAAATCCCGGCGTGCGCCGTGAGCGCTCGTCACTACATTTTACTAAAAATGCCGACGTGCGCTGGGGGCGCACGTCCGGTTTTTGTTGTAGTGTAAATTCAATTATTGACCAAACGCCACCAAACTTTGTGTTCTGTATCTAGATACTATTAATATTGTCAACAAAAAATCCTTTTTACTCTACGCTCAACAATGATGACGTAATAGCATATGTTTACCGTTACATTTCCGTTTCGTCATTCAGTGAGTGTATGTTTTGGTTGTTGTTATTGTTTTGTTGCTAGGTAATCGTTTTGTCTAATTTGTTCCTTTTTATTCTTTTATTTTAGTTTGTATGTATTATTTATAAGTTATGTAAATAGATTGAATCATGAGTAAAAGAGCGAGATCATTTGTAAGTGAAAATACAATCCTAGATAGTGTTGCACAAAGTGGTGTTCATGTTTATGATGAAGACGGTCTAAGTGATACTTTTGTGTCTACTTAAAATAGATAATTTTAGTTTTATGTACTTTCTTTATTATTTTTATAAACTATTTAAAACATTGGACTCAAGAACATGTGTATAGAAATATTTTTATGGATTCAGTGCTAAGTATGTCATTTTGGATTTTACCAAGAATTTAGGATTTTACATGGTTTTTGAAGAAATACAATAACATCTCCATTTTTCAAGGTGACTGCTTCAAATTTTGTGTGTGTGTTAACAATTAGATTTACTACAATCTGTACTAAAACCATTTTAGTGTAGGCTACATATAAAGGCAGTTATATATGGTCAAAGTTAAAAAAGAAATTATTTATTTATTTATTTATTTATTTTTTTACAAACACAAATTGTAAAAATGTTATCCTATCTTCATGAGTATTTTTTTAGGTACTACACATAATTACCTAACAAACAACACCTCATATGTTAATTTATTCAAATAAACAAAAAAGATATGATTTTTTGTTTAAATGTTGTCAAAATCTTGAAAAATGGCCTGGGATTTTTCGCATACACCTTTATAAAACAGGTTGAAATTTTTCACATGTACATTGAAAAAATGTCTGGCACTAAAAGGGTTAACCCTCCAGGTGCTAGGTTGGACACTCTTTAGTGCTAAGCATATTTATGGTGCTGTGCAGTCATTTATGAAAAATTAGTTAAAAAATATAAAATGTACTATAAATCTAACTTATTATATGTCAAACTGTTCAGAACTAAATGTAGAATGGAATGAAATAAAATATAAACTTACCAATTTGTTTTAAGACTTGAAGAATCACTTATAAGTCTGAAGAAAAAATTTTTTCCTTTATAAATTTTAACTTTGTGCCTTTCTACATAGTCACTACAGCACTAATATCAAGATTCCAAGATATACAAATTGTGCACAATTTCATCCTGAACACCAAAGTATAACAGTTACTGTCTATTATGACACATCTTTTTTATGTGTTTATAAACAAAAACTAGTACGCTTATAAAATTTGGTTTCATATCCGAAATATTTCTACTATCTGACTCATCACTTGACGAACCAAATAAAACAGCTCTAATTTTACTTGACCGACTAAGTTCACTCATTATTATTATAAACTAAAACGTTAAAACTACAATAAAAACTAAATATCACCATAGAAACCACTGCAAACAATAACAAACACAATAACCAACAACTCTGAACTGAGACGCTGCCGACAATCAGCTGACTAGTAGTTACGTCATCACTTCATTTTTTTCCGGATCACGTTCAGGCATAGAGGAACAAGTAAAACAACTCTTCCTCTTTATATTATGATAAATTTTAACATTTTTGGCCGGCGCATATTGATTCCACGGCATTTTTAGCGAACGGCTCGCTCCGAACCGTTAGCACTTAAGCGGGGGCAACAACGGCTCGCTCCGAGCCATTAGCACCTGGAGGGTGAAGTAAGTAACAATAGGTTCAAATTAATTAAAAACAATTTAAAAACATTTATGAATGATTTGATGATAATAGTGTTTAAATAGTGTCCATTCTTAAAGTTAAGTGTGAGAAAGCTCCATGGTTTTAAAAATAAATAAATACTCTATTTTATTCAATTCTTCAGCATCCATTTTTTTAGTTTTTCAGTGAAACCTTCAAACCTAAATTTAACTAAGCTCTCAAACCTGATGGCCTTTTTCAGTTCTCCAATGTATGTGGTTTGTTTATTCCGTTATATTATGTACCAGCACACTTTCAAACTGAGATCATCTATACATCAAATTGCATGATAGGGTTCAGCCTTATAACAACTGTGATCTTAAATTAATAATGCACAGAATTGGTGGTTGCTGCATCTTACTAGAACTGCAATTTTTCATAGTGTGTTGTTATATTAGTTAAAGGATCAAGAAACTAGCCAATATTTTCAGATAATGCCCTTTATTAAGTAAAGGTTTGCAGATTTTCTTTTTAAAAGTATTGGCTGAAGACTGGTGTTTTTGTTGCACACACACCATGCTTTTGTACAAAATGCAGAGTCTGTCAAACAATTTATGAGTAAAGTCCAATGACTTGTGCAAATATTTTGAATGTTGAAAAAATGAACAATATCACAACATTTATTTTACACATTTACTTACTATTGAAATTACTGTAGGAAAGGTAGACAATGCATCCCTCCCCACCATTCCCTTCCACACTACTGCTCAGCTGCTCAAGAATGAAAACTGTCATACATTAGTGCCATGCCTATTACCTATTACCCAGCAGCATTCGTTGACCACATAAGTGGATAGAACTTGTCACATAAAACTTTTACATTTAAAACACAAAATATATATCATATTTATACAACTTTTGAGGCAAGTTAGGCGGCCGGTGAGGTTGAAAAAGAACAGTTACATGTCCGAGATTGGGTCCACAAAAAATTCTTGTAGGGAGTAAAAGCTTTTTCGCACAAGCCAAGAGCTCAGCCTAACTTTCAGATGTTCTGGTTTGAGGCTACGGATGTCAGTTGAAAGTTTTTTGAACATCCTGAATGCTATCAATGGGTAACTGTCCTTTACTTTGCTCAAGCGACAGTGCGGGACATTCAAGTTGTTTTTACCCCTGGTGTTGTGACTGTGGATCGTGTCTCGAGTAAGCTCGGTGATTGGAGTAGTGGCTTTCAAGTGTAGAATACAGCTGAGTATGTACTGACAGTGGACAGTAAGTACTCCGAGTTCTTGAAACAATGGCCTGCCGGCAGTGTGCTAACCGCTCACTAGATGTTATAACTCTGACAGCCGTCTTCTGCATTATCAATACACGATCACAACCAGAAGCCTGTCCCCATAAGATAATTCCATAGTTGATGTGGCAATGGAATAGTCCATAATAATAATATAATAATAATAATATTTTTTATTGCCGTTTAGATTATTACAATCATTGACAAAGTCATCATACAGCATTGAACAGCCAAGTCAAAATGAACTAACCTAAATGACTAAAACTATGTTAACCTAAAAGTTTGGTGCTTATGGTAGGAATCTCTACCATAGCTGAAAGATTAAAACTAATGAGAAGCAATTTGATGCAGTCAATGAACCAAAGGATAAATAGACAAGGTAATATACAAGGTAATAAGGCAGCATGGAAGAAGACAGGCCAGATCAGTACAATAAATATATATGTATGATTAAACGAGGTTAAAATATTCAAATAAATATTATAAAACTAAGTAACAAAATAAATATAGAGACACTAAAACAAAACTATGAGACAACAAAATTAAAATAAATGGTCTGTGTTCAAATAAAGACAGTTTACTTACAACAACTACAAAATAAATAAATATAAACACAAGGAAATAATTGAATAAATAGGTACAAATTATCACAAATTGCACAAATTACATAATAAATATTGAAGACAGGTGAACATTAAACAACAATGAATAAATAGAGACATAGTAAACCTTAAGAAGGTATTCAGGAGTCACAAGAGCCTTAAGTTTCCGTAGAAGGTACGTCACCCTTGACAACTTAACGCACACTTATTCAACATGATAATTCCAATCCAACTTGGTATCAATGAAGATTCCTAGCAGCTTTACTTGATTTTCAGATATATTACGCTTAAAGATTTCGGTAGGCCTACGCCATAAGCTGCAAAACAGTTGTTGTGTTTTTCCTTCATTTAGTATAAGGTTGTTGAGCTCAAACCAGGTTTTAGCATTCTGTAGGCTATTTGAAGCATCTTCTAAAAGACAGTTTATGTCACTTCCGGAGGTAAGTAGCGTTGTATCATCCGTGTAGAGCAAGGTATTTCTTTCGGTAGTGCTTAGATCATTAACCAAGATCAGGAAGAGCAACGGTCCTAAGACGGACTCTTGAGGCACCATTCTACTTTCAGAACTTCAGAAGAGGCACCGCGAATGGTGACAAGTTGGTTTCTGTCACTGAGGTAGGATTGAAGAGTGTTCAGCACTGGACCGCTAATTCCATATTTTTTCAACTTATTCAAGCAGGAGGATCTTATGAGACGCGCAGTCGAAGGCTTTTGTCAGGTCACATAAAGTCGTATTGTGATCCTTGAAGGCGTCGTACACATTCCTTGCCAACGTTTCTACTGCAGTTACTGTGGATTTACCTCTGCGAAAGCTATGCTGCATACAAGATAACAAGTTGTTACTTTCAAAGTTTTTAAGAATATAAAACGTTACAATAAAAACAAAACATACTTAGTAATTTAATAAATGTAACAATATAAACATGAGTCATCTGCCAGGTTTATATTTTAAAAGTTCATAATTACTAATTATACCTAAATAATTCCATTCTTAGAAAATTCCAATAAGCAAAATTAAACTATTTCCAAAAGTTAATATTTTTTAAACTTTATTTAAGATGGCTGCTGTTTTGTTCCAGGCATCAAACTCCCTATTCTGTGATTTACCTGTCCTTGCACCTTAAACGTTGGCATAAAATGTCGCTCTTTTATCTCTTTTGCTTCAAACGATGTCATTTGGAAACAACCGTTGTATTTCCAAATATTATTTAGAAAATGCTCAGCTTCAGGATATTCTTGAGACTGTGTAAGGGTTCAGGATATTTTTGAAAGGGAAGAAATTGGACTTTTCCCTTACTACAGCACATGCCAGTGCTCTCAACCTTCCATTTTACAGCATGACACCAATTGCAAATTGACTGGTGTCCAATATCTCCGGTTTTGTCTTTTGCATATTCAGTTTTTGGATCATACTTGTAATCTAAATCTTTCTTTACTATCCATGGCTGTAAGATTTTCCTTGAACATCTTTCAATGTGTTTTGTTACAGCTATGCGATTAACCAGAGGATTATTTTCTGAGTATGTTTTTGAAGCCTTTTTATGGATTTCAGGATGGATTTTGTTATACTTCTGTACAGCCGCTCTATAAACATCAGGGTGATTCTCAGTATAAATATGAACAGCCTCTTTGTGTTAACTTCGGGGTGGCTCTCTAAATATTTCTTAACCGCATTTCTGTTAACTTCAGGGTGTCTCTCTGTATATTTCGTAACCACATTTCTTTTAACTTCAGGGTTGCTCTCTCTATATTTCATAACCACCTTTCAGTTAATTTTAGAATGGTTTGTTCTGTATTCGGTACCAGCTTCCTTTTGGCCTTAACATGCATTTAACTGTACTTTGCAGCTGGTTTCCATAATTGTTTTTTTTTTTTTTTTTTTTTTTTAACTGAATCTATGAACCGTTTCGTACGTTTTTTACTTTTAGATTTATGAGTTGAATTCAGTATTGAAGTATACTCATCTGAACTGAGTATAAAGGTAGATTCTAGGTTCAAGGGATTAAATTTTACAATGCTAGGTACAACTTGTTCAGTTTTGAGAAAAACAACATGGAATGGGTCTTGTTGAGATGAGCCGATTTGAGATGGGCCAGGTTCTGAACCTGACCAAAAAGCTGCAGGGGAGTAGTTGAGGACAAATTTACTGGTGAAGCAAGATTAATGGGTTGCTCACCAATAAGGAATAAATACACCAAAGTGGCCTTCTATATCATCACAAGAGAACTTAAGTCTTTTAACCTCCTCAACTTTCTCTCCAATAGCTTCCCATCATGAAAAAGTTAAAACTTGTAAGAGAACACCCCTGCAACAACCATGAGTTCACAGAAAGTACCATAGAAGTCAGGTTTCAACATGACAGAGAGGAGGAAAGACAAGCACTGTCCCTCTTGATCTTTATAACTCCGTGAGGAACTGACAATCCATTAAGTCCCACAGTTTACAGAGCCATTATGGTCCAATTTTAAACGTTGAAGCCACAAAAATGCAGACCTACACTGAAAAACGTTGTAGTAAAGTCTTGTTAAAAAATTAAATACTAAAACTAAAATATTTGTCAACAGTTAACTATGTTCAACAAATGAAGTAATTCTAACCACAATAAACTGTTCACAATGAAGATTACAGAATGTAAACATATCATGTATCAGCTATTTGAAATAAACTATTCAATTAAATTAATTCCAATGTTATTCTTATGGAAAAAGAAATTTTGAGGGGCTGCTTGTAGGCCTTAGAAATGGAATTTAGAAAAATCCTTTCTTAGTGGGTCCCTTTGATACTAAAGCTAACTTCCTTTAAAATTTTGTGTATATCCGTTTGGTGGTGTTTGAAATTTTGTGATGAGAGAGTGAGTGAGTCAGTCAGTGGTATTTGGCTTTTATATATGTAGACTCGCTTCGCCCCCAAACCTTCTTGTGGTTCAAGCATCTACTCAGATAATCACGGTTGGCTAGCGCAACAGATTGCTACCCAAATTAATCACAGATACTACCTAAAATAATCACGATTGCTACTCAAGTAAATCACATGAATCTATCCTTGTTGATTATGGGGGCCACCAAAGTTTAAGGATGGCCCGAAACAATGACATTAGGTTTTTTACATTAGTTTACTTTGCGCAACTGATGCACTGCAAATCTAATTTGTAAAATTCACTAATGTCTTGCATTAAGTAGCAACAGCTGAGTAAACCAACTGAATTGTCTACATTCACACACAACCACTGGTTAATGTTTGTTCTGATGTCTATGTGAGTCATCACTTGTCAAAAATTTGGTATTCAAACTGTTTAAAGGACTGCATCAGGCATCTACATCCACTCCCATCAGTCAGGACACATCAGGTTACGTCCCAATAGTTGCATCCCCACTCACAACAGGCAGATCAAAACCTAATGTTGCACATTAGTTTTATTCAACTGATGTGGAACGGCAATGATGCGGACATATCAGATTTGCAGAAACAACTAATATGGCACATTCGTACCAAAGATGGTCATTTGTGGTTAACTAAGTCTATCACAATTAGCTACAAAAATTGATCATGGTGGCTATTCAAGTGGATGGGAGCCGCTCGGGTTAATTTGGCCTAGGGTCACAAGTATCCTGAATCTGGCACTGACTGGGTGCTAGCTTAGTTGGAAATGGGTGGCTACCCTAGTTGATCATGAGAGCTGCCTACGTTGATCACAGGTGGCTACTTAAGTTCACAGGGGGCTATCCAGGCTCACCACGGGAGTGACCAAAAAAATCATGGGTGATTACTCAAGTTGATCACAGGGGGCTTCCCAACTTAATTAATCACAGGGGTTGCCCAAGTTGATGATAGGTGGCTACCTAATTTAATCACTGTTCGCTATCTAAGTTAATTATAGAGGATACTCAAGTTAATAACGGGGAGGGCTACCAAGTTTATCACGAGGAGCTAGCCAAGTTAATCACGGGGACCACCCAAGATGATCACAAATGGTTACTCAAATTGGTCAATAATGGCTGCCCAAGTTGATCAGGAGGAGGCTACTCAAGTTGATCACGGAGCCTACCCAAGTTGATCACAGGAACTGGTAAATGGAGAGGTCAACGTAAAATAGTGTGCAAGGTTTGAAGTATCCAGCTTGTTTTAATCATGCTGAAATGGGTCGATTTATTCCAAAAAAAATCACTTGTTTTTGGCAAAAACTTAACTTTACCAAATTTTTGTGAGGTAAGTGTAATCTATACTGCATAGAGGTATACAATCATTTCCAATATTATAACGGGTGGCTACCAAAGATACGTCTCACCAGGGGCAATTCGAGTTGATCACAGGTTACCAAGATGACCAAGAGTGGTTACCAAAGTGGAACACGAGGGAATCCAAGATCATCACGGGGCCTACGTGGTTGACAGTCAGCAACCCAAGTTGATTATGGGTGCTACCTAAGTTGATAATGGGTAATTAGCCAAGTTGATCACAGTGGGCTCCCTACATGATCACGAGGGAGGGGGGGAGGTTAACCAAGATGATCATAAGGGATTACCTAAGTTGTTGATGGGATAATAATGAAGATGATCACACAGGCTGGTCAACAAACTGGTAAATAGTGTGCAAGGTTTTAAGTTTCCAGCCTGTTTTGATCATGCTTAAATTGGAGTATATATTGAAAAAACTCAACTTTACCGACTTTTTATGAGGAAACCATAGTATGTACCACAAAAATGTATAAGAAGAAAAATATAAAAAAGGTTTACAGTACAAGTAAACGTCACACAACACAAATTTATTACAATATAAGCACAAAATGCACAAGTATATTACAATACAAGTATAAAATGCACAAATATTATGGTGATCGATTTCGGTGAACCACGCTCACCTTCCTCAGACCAGAGGGATTCACAAAAGAATGTAAAATGTTGTTTAACAACTCATTTTATAGGCCTATGATCACGTGACCCCATTGGCTAGAATCGTCAAAATGGTGTCTGCTGTGATATTATTGGTTAATCCCTATTAGCTGTTACTTCTATTATTTTTAGTTGCTGAAAATACATTATTAAAAACTATTTCAGAATCAAAATTAACCTGTTCATTCATTAATTTATCACGATCCTTACATTTTTCTTTAAAAATAAATAACTCCTCCTAAGCATTCATAATACGACCCTTCTTACAAACTTTTAAAATATCTACATTTTCATCTATTTTATTCAAACTGTGTCTCAATTCAGAAGGTGTTTAGCTACATTAGATCTTTCAGGTTTCTTGTTTTTAAAAGCGGAGACATGGTTTTTATATATTTTGCTAAAATTTACAGTCTGACCTATATAAAACATATTACAATCATTACAGTTAATCCTATATATTCCTGAATTATTGAATTTATCTTCACTTTCAATATTCGGGTGTAAAATATTGGACAAGTCTTAAAAGCTACTGATAAATTGAATTTCTTAAATCTATTACCAACTCTTTGTGTAAACGGTCCATTGTAATGGAGGGATACATACATCTTTTGTTCTTTATCGGATTTTTCTTTTTTAAGTGTTGTTCGTCTATCGTCTCGAATTTTGTTTTCTATTTTCTTTTTTATTCTACTTCTAATTTCATCAATCATTGATGCCTTGTATCCATTTGCAATAGCTATTGATTTTATTAAATTTATTTCCTGTTTTCTATCTGCAACACTTAATGGTATTGAATACGCCCTATATAACATACTTCTGAAGCTAGCTGTTTTGTGAGACGGGAGATGGACAGAACTGTTATTTATGGTACAATTGATTTGAGTAGGTTTCCTGAAAATTCTATATGAAAGTTTGTTATGATCACGAATTATTTTTAGATCCAAAAAGTTAATTTCATTCATAGATTCAAGTTCACTGGTAAAACTAAGCTTCTGGTGGTGACAATTAAGTATATTTAACATATTATCTAAGTCATTACATGATTTCTCGTTAAACAAAACCAGAATATCATCGACATAACGGGTGTAAAATATGATATCATGTTCCTTTTTTAATTTATCTAAAATGGAGTCTTCATGATACTGTAAATAAACTTCTGATAAAATGGCTGACAGTGGACTACCCATAGCTAAACCATCTTTTTGTAAGTAAAATTTGTTATTGAAACGGAAGTAATTTTGTTTCAAGATAGTTTTGAGCAACTTTACAATTTGATTTACATACATTTTTTCATATTGTTGTTCTACAAGTTTTTTCTTAACTAAGTTAATCACTTCATCAACTGGAATATTAGTATATAGATTACATATGTCAAATGAGGCTAACCTAGTCTTATTACACAATTTTACATAACTGACCTTATCGACAAAATCAATACTGTTCTTAACGGTATATTTATTTTCAAGGTTCAAAGCAGAAGTCAAAATATTGGACAATATCTTTGATACGTTGTAAGTAGGCGCAGATTTGAAATTTACCAGGGGTCTAATAGGTACATTAGGTTTGTGAATTTTTGGAATGCCATTCATTGTGGGTGCCTTAGGATTATTCATAAAAGCTCTAAAACGAACATTATCAGTAATAACTTTTGTACAAGATTTTACAGCTTTATTAATTTCATCCTGATATTTATTTGTAGAATCACCTTTTAGTTCTTGAAATTTATTTTCCTTGATAAAATCTTCGGTTTTAGTAATATAATCTTCTTTTTTCAGAATTACAATTGCGTTGCTCTTATCCGCTTTAACTGCGACTAGATCTTCGTTCTGTAATTTCTGTTTTACATCTAAACAAACTTTATAATCTAAAACCTGTTTCAAATTATTAGTTTGGACCTGCATTGTTTTACATATTTTACTTACATCATATCTAATTTCATTTATGTTACAATCTTTCAACTGAGATACATTACATTCAATGTCGGTGGCTAAAATATCGGCTTGTTTGTTTTGATTTTTTATGAAATTATGTTTGGGTCCATAACACAATACATCAATTTTGGTTTGTAACACAATACCTCAAAAAAAGGTTTGTACAGAATTTAATTGTTAGTTTGAATAATTCATTAGGTGTTATCCAAACAAAATATTGCAGCTTCAATAAAATAAAAACCTCAACTGTGAAAACAAGTAAGAGTTTTCTTGTCAGCTATTTTGAATTTTTTTCTGGATTATGAAAAGTGAAAAATCTAATTTTATAGCATTTTTCTCAACAGAAAAATGAAGGTAAATAGTGTGTAAGGTTTTAAGTTTCTAGCCTCTTTTAATAAAGCTTTAATAGGAGGAACTATTGAACAAAAAATCACATGTTTTTGATAAAACTCAATTTTACAGACTTTTTTGAAGAAACTATAGTATATACCACTAAAATTTATATAACACTTTTTATGCAGAATTTATTTATTAACCTGAATATTTTATTATATTTTATCCACACTCAGGGTGTCCAGCAACAGGGAAAACCTGGAAAAGTCAGGGAATTTTAAATGACCTGGAAAAGTCAGGGAAAAATCAGGAAATTTGAAACAAAACCTGGAAAATCTTAACAAGAACACCAGTCTGTTGTGATTTGTTATAGTCACTATATACTTGGGTGCGCTACAAAAAATTCCTTTACTTTGTTCAGTACTAAATGTTAATTTTACATGCCATTTAATATTCTAAATTATGAAAAAGCTACTTAATTCCTGTGCTTATACTTGTTCGACCTCATACAACTAGTTTAATATCGCTAAAAGTTTAAAACTTACTGAAATAATGTTCTGATTAGTACTTGTTAAATAAGTCATAAACCTAAAATTTATGCTGGTTTTGGGGAAATTATAATTTAGCGCCGTTTTTTAAGGCATTGAAAATTGTCATAATTTAACAATAGAATAAAAGGTATGTTTGTTTTTTACTCAAGTCTAATTATAAATATTTTTTAAATTCTAACTCTACTTTTATAAAGTAGTTTAAAAAGAATAATTATTGTCGGTAGTAGTTTTGAATTTAATTATTACGGTTATCAATAAAAATATATTTCGGTTATTAATAATTGTAATTGACTGTAAATAAATAACGTAATGTATGTACATGATAGTACATAATATTACTACTAAGTTAAATAAACGTATATGTAACTATGTCGATTTGTGGTCAGGGAAATTTTGTATGAAATCACGGGTTGGTCAGGGAAAAGTCAGGGAATGTTTAAGGAGGATTACTGGACACCCTGAGACACTAAATATTACAGCTTTAGTAAAACAAAAACTTCAACTCTGCAAACAGGTTAGGGTTTTTACGTCAGCCATTTTGAATTTTTTCTGGGTTATAAAAAGTGAAAAATCAAATTTCATGGCAGGTTTTTTAACAAGGTAGTACAGTTAGATAGGGTATAAGGTTTTAATTTTCGTACAATATCTTGATAAGGCAATAAAATACGAAAAACATATCAGAAATAGAATTTTTTTAACGAAAACAGGAATTTAATGATGTTTTGCATAGTTATCAACAAAATGTTTCCTTAACAAATTTGTAGTAAATCCGAACTCTCACAATCACAATTTTACTTCGTCTTCTTTCCCTGACAATCTCAATAACAGTTATAAGAAGGTAGAACACAAAAAATTAGATAGATAGATAGATAAGCATTTTTATTCACAAAAAAAAAAATAATTACAATGTAAAGATCATATAAACGGTGGAAATAGTTCCCCTCATGGGCACATGCCTGTGGGAGGGGAACGGGCCACTACCAACCAGACGTAAAATAAAATAAAAATGTTACTATTATGTAAACAAATAAAAAATAAATATATATATAAATAAATAATATAAATATTTATTATATTTAACTAAAAAAAAAATATGGTCCCCCTCTCTCAGATTTGCTCTACCACCAACATTTTGCCCACAATCAAGCAGTAAGTAAACCTCTGAAACCTCTGCACACAATTCAAAATTTCCATCCGCCATTTTGAATTTTTGGGGAGTTAATAATAAAAAATGTTTAGTTTTCAGAATTTTCCCCTTAGTTGCTCAGTAAAAGCTTCAAGTGTGCCAAATTTCAAGTTTCTAGCTCATCTGGAAGTTGGTTATTTGTATACGTGAGTCAGTCAGTGAGTGAGTAAGTGAGTTACACATGCGGCTGGCTATATAGATATTAGATTTTAATTTTTTTATTGAAGGTATAGATGAAAATTTGCTATTTTTATTGTTATTATTAATAAATTCAACAGAATTTCAACAAGTATTGCTTTGTCGACGGGAAAATTTTTATTTCAAAACAAAAAATTTAAATATTCCGTAAGAACAAATATATAACTTTTTTCTTGATCTTTAAGTTTTCAATAAAGTATACATTTTATCCATAAGAAAGTGTACAATATCTTAGCACTCCAAGGATTTGAAATACTTGACTATCTAGCACAAAGTGAGAGGCAGTTTAACCAGATGTATAGAAGTTGGAGAGATAGTCCAGAAATTAAATTTATTTACTAAAAACACAGCTATTTTGATAAAATTTATGAACTCTACATCTTGAGAGATTTAAATAAAACCTTCAATTGAATTTTATTTCAATCCTGTATTGATTGATTCATAAATCAATAAAAATACAAAATTAAGATAAGAATGATTATTTTTAAATAGTATCGATCACTTTACTTGTCTTTTAACTACTGAATAAATTAGAGGAAAAAGGAAGCAGTTTGTACATAGATTTCAAAAACGACTAGCAAGGGTTTATGCAACCAATAAAATCCAGTTAAAATTTTGTATTCCAGATGGCTGACTAATAAATGTCCATATAAGTATAAAAGTAATTTTATAATTTTTTATTGTGGAAACCTGCAAGACTTTGAAATCAGAGCAAAATTAGGGACGTCCTGAAAGATGGATAAAAAAACTGTTCTTGTAATTTTTGTAAGCCCTTTCAGTTTTAGAATCAGCTGAACTAACAAACCTTCGAATATGGTTAGTAAATAGTGGACTAAAAAACACGATTTTGTAACGCTCAATAAAATGTTCTATATATTGGTTTGCAGAAATCAGATTAATAGCAGTTCAAAATCGAGTACATAGTTTGTTAACACTGTTAATAGGTACCGAACTTCAAATTTGGTCACTTCATTATGATTTTTATTGAAAAACATGTCATGCTCATTGCAGGCCTGAACGACCTCATTCAGGTAAATCATTCATCAGTTTCACTGCAATGTCCAGAGAGATACTCTGCGACTGAATTATTACACTCTTTTCATTGATGCAACCCAATACTTTGTACCAAAATACTGTCATGCAAAGGCCTTGAAAAGAAGAAAAGTATTTTTTAAGACCCATTACTTTATTGTATGCTTTTGGTTCCATGCTTGATTTCAACTCAGTTAATACTCGTTCTAAGGCCTTCAATAGTCCTGGGTAGTGTTTTGCAACAGGAACAATGGCTTCGAATCTTTCGTACCACCTTGTCTGTGATTGGTTTTTTAGCGAAAGCGACATTTCTGAAGTCAAAATATCCCATCTTGTAGGACTATGGGCGAAAAAAGAATACATTGTTTCCAAGTTTCCAAAGAAAGTCATAATTTCGGGGCATGTTTGAACTGCATTAACTCCTATTCTGTTTAAGGAGTGAGCTCCACATGGTGAGTAAAATGCCACATCGTTTTTCTCTAACAGTCTTGCTTTTACTCCTTTTACTTTTCCACACATGTTAGATCCACCGTCATACGCTTGAGCCCTGCAGTCCTCAAGAGGGATGTTATTTTCGGCTAAGACAGTTAAAATTTCATTAGTAATATCTTCTCCACTTTTTCCATTACAGTTGACAAATTTCACAAACCTTTCTTTTATTTCATATTGCTTGGAGTCTTTACTTTGAATGACATATCTCAAAATAAATACGTTTTGTTCAAGATGTGATACATCAGGAGTTGCATCAACAATCAGCCCATAATAAATAGATTCTTGCCTTTCTTCAAGTATACATTTTAAAACTTTTTCACCGCAAAGTGAAATAAACTCATTTTGACTTTTCCAAGATAAGTAATGGGCTTGTCCTTTCATGTTTTTTCCTTGCAATTGTAGAATTTTAATCTTAGCCAAGTGCTCCCTAGTGATTTCATCGTATTTTCCAATTAACTCCTAAATCCCCAGAAAATTCCCATTGTTTGCATCGCCAATTGATACATTATCTCCTTGGAAAGGCAACCCCCTTGACGCTAGAAAGAGTGTCACGTCTAAAATCCGTTGTAAAATTGCTTTCTACTTTTCTGCTTCGTTCAAAATTTGTTTTTGAAAACCACTGTCAATACCTTTTGAACTAATTGATTGTTGGAGGGATTTCCATTGACAATAAGACTTACGATGGTCATTGCTATTTTCATGTTCGGGAAGTTTGTTATACAACATTTTCCACGGAAATTGAGCAGGTGAAAATCCTACGTTTCCTAATTTGCTTCTTTTTTTGGCAATTAGAAAAAAGAGTGCAGGCAATGCAATGAAGTGTCTGTTTTGAAGAGCTCCAAATTAACCTGTCCCTAGGGTACTTTTCTCGGTTGTTTATAGATTTAGTGTTTAGAAGATAGTTAGGAAACTGTTTTCCTGTTTTGTCTTTAGGGAATGTCTTAGCTTGACTACATAATTCTTCAAATGTTATATAGTTTTGAGAGACAATGTTCTGGCGATTAATATCACTTATAAATACCGGCCATGTGCCTGGGTCGGTAAAATCTATAATTGATTTATCATTGATAGAACTCTCGTCATTTGAAATGTCGTTTTCATTATTGCTACTTGTATTGATTGAATCTACATGTCCTACCTGCTGCACATCAGAGGAAGTCTTGCCTGTATTGTCATCAGTTTCAAACATTAATTCACTGGACACAGATACACTATCATCAGTAGCTTTAGAAGTAGATAAATGTCACTTCTAACACTTGCATCATCATCACCACAATGAGGACGGCTATCAGTATCGTCATTCTTTTTAAAAAACTTTGTAATGTTCTGCCGGCCCAAAGCCCCTTTTGCATCTTTTATGGCTTTTAACTTCCGTTTTTGCGCCCCGGATTTGTGCTTGAAATTACTTGTAGACATAATGATTAATGATGTAGAAAAGAAACTATTACATGTTTAACACAAATAATTATATGGTACACAAACTGTCATGCGGCAGAAACACACTACTGTAATCAGTACTAAGCACCTCTTAGGATCAACAACACTGACATGACTGGTGGCTGGAAATGGTGTGGACGGTGGACGGGTGGAGTGGTGCAAGTGAGGGTAGGAAGAGGAGAGGGGTACACTAAAAATAGCAACACCATTGACCTTGAGCCGAGTCACAGAGGGCTGGCCCGGCGCCGGCGGGCAGTGTTCTGCGCATGCACAACTCGGGCTGTGTCACAACAAGGTGTCATGTGTTGCTACTTACGTCAGCTGGTTATGGTTTGGTTAGCCTACTCACTGTTGTTGTAGATTCAGACACAGTTCGTACGCAACGCACTGCATATCCAATTCCAATTAACCAGTTTATATTACTCTGATAAAATATTTCATTGATACACATAAATGTAGTCCTATTGATTTAATTATTGTTTTCTTTCTATGACTTATTAAAAATCCCCTAATTTTAAAATTTTTCTCCCGTTCTTATCGGTCCACGGGCCCCGTTGCCGTAGCAACGGTAGCACCGGCCATGTGGGGGCCCTGGCTCATTGCTCAGGTTACATGTTTAATACAAAGCTTGTGAACTTTAGCCACTATTGTAAATCTTAACAGTCTTGCACCTTTTGGCTGTGTAATAAGCTTTACCATTACATTATACAGGAAAACTACCGTTCTTAAATATTGCAGGAAGTTGCTTCAGACTTGGAGGAGAGCAAATACCAGAATGCTGAACTGCGGCTGAGTATCTATGGCAAGTCTCCAGACGAGTGGGACAAGCTGGCTATATGGGCAACAACACACAACGTTTATAGTGACAACGTTCGTTGGCTCATACAGATTCCTCGACTTTTTGATATCTTCCGCAGTAACCAAATGATGAACAACTTCCAGCAGCTGCTGAATAACATTTTTCTGCCTTTGTTTGAAGCCACTAATGACCCCACAACACACCCAGAACTACACCAGTTCCTACAATATGTGAGTATACAGTCTAGAATTCACAAACGAATAACAAGCTAAAAATACATTTAGAAAAAATTAACTAACTCTAAGGATTTTAATTGGATAACATTGCCTTTACACTGTATCACAAAAATTACAACTAAGCAGAATTAAGATTCAATCTTAACAATATTTACACCATTTGTTTAAAATTTAATTTTATATTTTTTATTGTATCTTCTAGTTTTTAAAAAAATTAAAGATTTTAAAGAATAAGCTTTGAAAATTAAGTAAACTTGAAATGGTACAAAATAGGAAACTGACACTATACTAAATTAGGTCTTATTATTTCTCATACGTGTACCAATTTTGAAGATATGACCTTGAGGGGTTATTCAGATATGATAATTATATAACAAAAATTCAGACAGACAGATGGAAAACTAAACGTGTTTTAGGATATATATTAAAGGAATTCTTTTAGATTGTGTGTATGTAATCATATCCCGAAGTCTTGAAGATTTTTTTATGAACATATTGTAACTATATTTCTAATAAGTTAATAGAACATGAAATTGTATTTAATTAGTTACTTACATAAAATATATGCTCAAAATATGACTTGTGTTGCATACAGATCATTAAATTTCTTGTATTAAGTTAATTGTATAAAATAAGATGTTTCACGTCACCTTGGTAATGCCTCCCTCATAATATTTAGACTAATGATCGATCCTGCAAAATAATATTTCTCCCTTTTACCCTTCAATTGTGATGTGTACATTTTGAATTTCCACAAAGAAGGTAGAAACAGAGGTCAATTTTTTATGGATGCAGCAAATGTGTCATTGGCAGTTTGAATTTAGCCTGTAGATAGTGCTGGTATATCGAAATGGGTGTTGCTCTTGAGAGAGAACAAATGTGTTGATATGTCTCGACATCTCCAGAAGTCAGCTGTTGATGTTTGAAGTGAATATAAAATAGAAGAGAGAGAGAACATGAAGAAAAGGGTTTTGGAGGGGATAGGAGAGGGAGGGAATGATGATGGTGCTGCTATTGCCTTCCACAATGGTGCACTACAGAACTGACTAATCAACATACCAAGTTTCTTTCTCAATACACATTCAGCGGACTATTAGATGCGACATCTGTTTCTTCCTCCTTTGTGGTATATCACATGTGATTCATATTTTTCTAATCAAAATTAAATTAATACTAATAATTGTTGGCAGTACAAGTAAACGTCACACAACACAAATTTATTACAATATAAGCACAAAATGCACAATTACATTACAATACAAAAGTACAAAATGCACAAATATTATGGTGATCGATTTCGGTGAACCACGCTCACCTTCCTCAGACCAGAGGGATTCACAAAAGAATGGAAAATGGTGTTCAACAACTCAATTCATAGGCCTATGATCAGGTGACCCCATTGGCTGGAATCGTCAAAATGGTGTCTGCTGTGATATTATTGGTTAATCCCTATTAGCTGTTACTTCTATTCTTTTTAGTTGCTGAAAATACATTATTAAAAACTATTTCAGAATCAAAATTAACCTGTTCATTCATTAATTTATCATGATCCTTACATTTTTCTTTAAAAATAAATAATTCTTCCTAAGCATTCATAATACGACCCTTCTTACAAACTTTTAAAATATCTACATTTTCATCTATTTTATTCAAACTGTGGCTACAATTCAGAAGGTGTTTAGCTACTTTAGATCTTTCAGGTTTTTTGTTTTTAAAAGCTGAGACATGGTTTTTATACCATGATTCCAGCCAATGGGGTCACGTGATCATAGGCCTATAAATTGAGTTGTTGAACACCATTTTCCATTCTTTTGTGAATCCCTCTGGTCTGAGGAAGGTGAGCGTGGTTCACTGAAACCGATCACCATAATATTTGTGCATTTTGTACTTGTTTTGTAATATATTTGTGCATTTTGTGCTTATATTGTAATAAATTTGTGTTGTGTGACGTTTACTTGTACTGTATATTTACCAACGCGTATTATGCTAATTAAAAAACTATTTAATAATTGTTGTGTTGTAGAGATGAGTTGTAAAAGTAAAGAACGCAAACACTGGATGTGTATCCGTGTCACAGCAATAAGGCGGGTCCAACTCAATAAAAAACTGAAAACAACAAACAACTTGGAATCACAGTTATTAAAATCGACATTTACAATTAATTCTTGATTCTGATTTCATTCTCGATGATCTGTAGAATCGACTTTTGGAATAGAGAATTGACACATCCCTAATTTCACAAGTTTGGATAAAACTGTAGGAGTGGTTCAAACAGATTTAGTCACTGTTATTTATTACATGATCATGCTTCATTTCAACAAATATTGTAAAATTATAACAAATACTGGCACATAAAGATTCACCTCATTCACAAAATAAATGTTTTAGTCGAAGTGTCAACATAATATATAAAATACATGATAAAATATTTTGGGAAAAAGAAAAAAATTCTCAACTGTTTAGAAGGGTATTTGGGGGTCCATTCAAGCTTTAAGGTATGATTCCGGACTTGGAACTTCCTTGTTTAATTTTATAATAACCCAGATTTTATATGTATGAATTAATTAATGTGTTGAAGTTGAGATCGAGTTAATATTGGTTATTTTAATTTATTGTTCAATTTATTTAATTTTCTTATAAAAACCAATAAATATACTTTAAACAAGGCCTTTCACCAGCCTTAAAAAGACATGTACCAACATGTATTGCAACATGGATAATATATAGCATCATAAAGCAACACAACTTTATTTATTTGTAAAGAAAACAAGACAATAATCAATTGGAAAAACATATGTAAATAATTAAAAGAATATTATTATAAATATATTGTAAATTATGTATATTATACATTAAAAGTATAAACTTTTTAATGAAATAAATTGATAATAAACAAGAATTTTAATAGGCTCACTGTTACTTTTCATTATAACGATGAATTAGTTTTGTTTATAAAATATGTTTCCCAGGCATTTAAATATTTTGAAGAGAAGATAGACTTTATTATTTTGAATTGTCTTTGCTGAGATTGTTTAAAGAACTGCAACATTGTTTAAAGAACATTGACATTATTTAAGAAGCAGTTGCTAGACATTGTTTAAAAACAAATCATAATATTAGCAAAGGCAATTAAAAAATAATTAACTCTGTTTCATCTTCTAAATATTTAACCCTTTGGCTGCCCTACAACGATATATCGTTGTTTTAATTTTAACTGAAAACTGTGTTGTTTTAATAATTTATGAATGGTAAGTAATAATTAAAAAATAATAATCAAAAGTAAAAAAGAAAATTCAAAAAACTAAGTTTGAACTGAATTTTCATATGTATAACATTTTTTATATTTTATTTATTTATACCATATAAAAGACCAATAAAAAACAAACAAAATTCATATATAACATAAATTTATAGTTTGATATTTGACTTGATTGAGCAATATAAACAGAATTCATTGTAAAGTAATTTTTCGTCGCATTTCTGTAACTTGGTGGAAAAAACGTTGTTATTTTTCCACCAGTTATGAGAACTGTGTCCTAAATTCACAAATCTTTTTTTACATTGTAGAACAAAATTCTATACAAAATACATATAGTAATCACAATTTGTGAAATGAATACAATTGAACAATTTATTAATAATCGAAAGTAAAAAAACTCACCAAATAAACAATCACAACAAACTTATATCCTTTGATATAATAATGACTTTGTTTTTGAAATTTGTTAATGATGGTGTATCATCACCCAGTGGTTGGTAATTTTCATGTAATGATGGCAAATGTCCAACAACCTTTGTCTTCCCCATAATAATGACTATCAAAAATTATATGTTTCAAAATAGCAAAGTAAAACTGAATACAAATTACTTTTAGTAACAACAGACATAACACTGCCAAACATAACCAAAAGAATTGAATTATATTTGTGTATTCTACTGACTGCCTTCTGAATCAACACCAGCTGACAAATGTCATTGTTATCTTTTTTCTCGATTATCAATTCAAAGGCGTAAAAGAAAGAAACACAAAAACGATACCAATCGAAAGATCGATTCATTCGGAATATGGCAGATCTTTAATTGAGTTGATCGAATACATACTATATGAAATATTACGAAAATACGAATCGTGGATTGGGTCCGCGACTAAGAAGTTCGCCTTTTCGCCACTTGGATCTCATGAATCACCACATTTTTTAGCAATAATTTACCATGCAGGCATTTGCGTGGTCCCATATTGCGGCTAAAGCTTTAAAGATATCGATGTAAAACCAAAACTAAATTTAAACTAGATAAATTTCTAACTAAAATCACTTTTTAAAATTTCGATAACAGCTCTAGTTTTATTTTGGCACTAGTTTGAATATTGGGTAACTTCAACAACCTATAAATTCAAAATGAAGGAGAATTTGAAAATTTAAAAAAGCAATTCTAGTAAAAAATGTCTATCTTTAAATTGATACTTCATTTATAATTTTACGACAGTAAATGAAGGCAGTATCTTGGACCGTACAAAGCAGTTTTTATGCTTCTCATTGCAGGTGTATAGAGCCCTCTTAAAGTTATTAAATAATTACAAAATGTAATGATAAACTATTCAGTTTTGTTGAGTTAAATAAATAGTTTGTGCACTTGTTATATTAATCGTACTCCGTATTTAAGGTATTGAGCTAATTAACTGATTTTGTAAATTGAAAATGTAATTGTTGTGTTCTTTTGTAGTGGTTCAGCAACTGTGGGATAATAGTGGCGTTTTATGGCCAATTGGAGATCGGATTGTTTCATTTCGCTATTTTCTTAGATTTTCTAAGTTTTACTGCTTTTATTTCTGATTGACCTTGGAATGACCTTCTGAATTTCACAACTGTTTGTGACAAAAATTTGTTCCTGTTTTTTCACCTGTAATCAGTTCTTCAAAATTAATGTTCCATTTCTTGTTTCTTTCCACTACTAATTTGGTACTTTTTTACCTTTTTAGTAAATATATTGCTAATTTTAATTTTTATCTCTCAAATCTATTATTTTGTTTACCTCTGACATAAATAAAATTATTTAAATTCATTTTATTTTGTTTGATATTGCTTTAACTAAATAAATTCTATAGCTTTCAGTAGAGAAACTTATTGATAAAGCTCATTGGTATTGTATAGGTGATTGGTTTTGACTCGGTGGATGATGAGAGCAAGCCGGAGAACCCTCTGTTTGACAAGGACGTGACAACTCCAGACAACTGGGATGATGAGGAGAACCCTCCGTATGCCTACTACCTGTACTATATGTACGCCAACATCACTGTACTTAACCACTTCCGCAGGTCTGTTATTTAGAATTTCATATTTATATTTGGTTTAGATGATAATCCTCGGTTGTGGTGGCTTTTTATTTCTGTCTAAATAGGAAACATGTCCAAGTTCATCCATCCTTTTGACACAGCTCAATAATACCTTGACCCTGTTTGATTCTTGTTTAGAAATAGTTTTTGACTAAGGTTCTCCAAGAATCGTTTCAGTATTTTCTCCAGATCAATTAACCCATTTAAAAGAGAAAACCCCTTGTTTGTGACAAAATGTTGTTAATTTTTTAAATATTACGTCACCATTTTTACTCTTCGAAAGTAGGTACTACCTACTACTACTATTAGGTAAACTTAGTTTTTGTTTATTTTTTATTTCATTCCTTTCTAAATTTCTAATTTTAAAAATGTACAACTCAGAAAACCATCAATAACTTACTTTACTCTCTTTTTATTATAGTCAATCTTTGCAGTTGTTGTATATGAAGAAGGTTGGAAAGTCTAAGAAATAATTCAATTTATTGAAATTTTGTAGTTTGTACAGTAAAGCATACACTAAAAGATATTCTTGATAATTGGTAAAAATAGTTATTTTCTTGAGCTCTAACTATCGCCCTGACTAATACAAGATAGAATATCTAAGTACAGTTTCAAAAATTTAAAATTTAAAAACGTCTTCAATAATTGTTTGGAATTAGGTTAACAGTTTTTAATAACATTATAAATAATAATGAATATTATTATATAAAAGCCGGCATGGTGGCTCAGTGGCTAAGGCTTCGGACTGCAGAGGGCAGGTCCAAGGTTCGAATCCCCACTGAGCCAACAGTCGGTACTTCATTCGTTGAATAAAGTTCGCACACAAGCCTGTATTCCCATGTGAACTGGCAAGTGAAGTTTAATTTTTAAAGAGAAAGGAGAAAGAGAAATAACTTTCAATAAATAAGTAATATATTGATTGTTGTATAGCAATGTATTAAATCTGCTGCACATTGTCAAGAGTATCAGAAAACAACTCATAATTAATAACTGTAGCTTTGTAAAAAATGCACTAAATCACTTTGGGGTAGTTCATTTTTGTATGTGTACAAATTGTTTCATATTTTGATAGTTTTATTTAGGAATATAAGCATCCCGTTAACTTTGCTTATAGTTCAGTTTATTGTTTGTGATAATTATGAGAACATTAAATTTACATGTTTAGATTTATAGGTTGTGTACACTAAAATGTATTATCAGTGAAATTAGTGTCTTCAGAATAACTGATTAATTCCATAGCTAGTGAGAATCCCTGTCCGATGTATCTGAAGTCAATTACAGAATAACACAAAACAGGATGGTGTCAATTTATCAACAGTGACAATTGATTATTTATTGCACCTGAAGTGATAGGAAATGTACAAGGACTGATAGTCAGTACATTATTGCTTAGATGTTCAATGCTTTTTTTTATTTTATGTTAAAATAATTTATTTAGTTCTAAATATTTTATCCACTACTCAACAATATACATTGTTAACAGCTCAGCTCTTTTTTCGTCTGTTATAAACTTCTTCTTCTTCCAAAGGTAATAGAATTGAACTGAGAATCAAACGATCTTACTATTTGATTTCTTTCAACATCAATACATTATAAATCGGTTAATCAATAAAATACGCAGTGGTAATATTTTGTCACCAGAGCACTTGTTACTCATAAATATGGTGGTGATAATTCATCACCGTGACACTTTCCACTCATAAATATGGTAACGATATTTCACCACCATGATACTAAAAAGATTAAAGAGTTTTACTATCTGTGATGTTTGTATGTTGCAGTGAACAAGGACTGAACACATTTGTGTTAAGGCCTCATTGTGGTGAAGCTGGACCCATTCAGCATCTTGTCTGCGGCTTTATGATGGCAGAAAACATATCTCATGGTCTTCTCCTCAGAAAGGTACTTTTTTATTTCTCTTTTAACCAAGCAATATTTGTATTGATTTAAGTACATATATATATATATATATATATATATATATATATATATATATATATATATATATATATATATGTTTGTGTGTATAAAAAGGCTCAGAATCATGTCAGGTGGAAGTCTTTTGTTGCAGCCTTACATCCCCCAAGGGATTAACCCTAGATCGTGAGGAACGACATAATTTATGTGACTTGCAAAATCCCTTCTAAAAGCAAGGAATGGCATAATTTATGCTGTTGCATTAACACGTTGACTGCTATACATGTTAGACCTATACCACGTCTATATCTGAAAGTTAAAAACAAAAAAACTACTCAGCATTAGTGTTTTCAGATGCTAATTTGAGATCAGGAAGTCGGTGGGATGGTTTATTGTTCATTCCCTGTCAGTAAAAATCCATGGGTCGGTTCCGGTTCGTCAGCTCCTGGGGATGCGCCAAGAAGGCAAATGTAGGGCAACATTTTCAAAATGCACCCAAACAATGGCACAAACACTTTATATTTCACTAAAAACTAATTGTTATATATTTACAATATTTACAACACCATCCAATAATATTTGTTCCTGTTTCCGGTCACTTCCAAGGTCATCATCACTTTCATTACGATCAGCCATTTTTATTTAAATTAACACTATTACTTCACTAAATGATAATAAGCTATATGAAACACTAATAAAAATAAACTATATACAAATATAATATAAGCAACTACTCACTAAATACTATAAAAACAATAACGTGTATAAGAAAACTCAAAAAATCGCTAGGCGGAAACGACGAACACAAAAATATAGCACGTGTTGCACTGAAGGAGCGGGCGACATACAGTCCTCCCTCCACAAGAGCTGAGCTCACACTGCCTAGTATAAGAGAACATTGCAGCGCGACACGGATCCGGGGCACGCGCACTCGGCGCTCGGCTACGCGGGACCCGGAACCGGGTCGTCAGCACTCAACGTGTTAAAATCAATAAAACATATGCTTATTATCAAGTAATCACTACAAAGATGGTACCAATTGATGCAGAATGTTCTATTATATACATATCAGATTTTTTATAATTTTTTTATGCCATTTTATAAACGTAGGCAAAAAAATTAGAATGTGCAACTCAAAACTCCCGTCAATTTCCGCTCGGCGGAGGTCTGGAGGTAGTAAAATTGCCCATGTTTGTCATACCACTGAAGAATAACCAGAAGACGGAATAAGACGTACCAAATGTCAGTCTATAGAGAATAAAATACTCTATCCAAGAAAACAAATTTAATTCTCTTAGCTACATTGGGTATTTTACAACAAATGTTTTTTGTATACCCTTGTTTACATGATTTCCCAAAAGCGAGTTACGGCATAATTTATGCTGTTGATAAAAGTTTAGCTAATGATTTATTTATTGAGATATAATCTAAACATTTTAACACATTCAGTGCTAAGGCCGTATTTTTGGTTTTCTTATTTGTGGCTGTATATATAAATTAAAAACTTACCCCAATGGCTAAACATTTTTTTTCAAAAACTTATCTTTGTGATTGGGTAGTGTAAATTTATGATTGACAGAAGCAGTGGCGTATTTAGGGGGGTGCTATAGGGGCTGTAGCCCAGGGCGGCAGAATTTAGGGGGCGGCAAAGGAGTTGGAAATTACCATGCATGTAATGGTATTTTGAGAATATTTGAAAATTAAGGGCGTCAATATCAAGTACAAAGTACTGTTCTTTACAGAATATTATCAAGTTACGGCTGTCATCTAACTGTGTTACGAATGTATGTATAGAGCGAGAGCGGCAGAAGTTGTGTACTTTTGTTGTTAGGCGGGACCGGGTGGGGGGGGGCGGCAAATTGTGTCTAGCCCAGGGGCGGCAAATCTTCAAATACGCCTCTGGACAGAAGTAGTCTGTATATGTATGTGGAAGGCTCAAAAAAATTAATTTTTATGTATAGCCGTCTAGTCGGCCATCACCCCTGGTGAACAACTTTGCCAAAAAATGAATGTCCAAGATTTTTTACACCAATTTATTTTGTAATAAACTAGTTAGTAAATAAGGAATTAAGTAAAACAAATGAAAAGATTAAAAACTACTATTATCACGTCCATTTCTAGCATTTTTCAGAATTAGTCTAGTCTGAGATAAATTTTTCAAAACAGAACACAATTATTCAGGTTGGTCAGGGCGTTTATAGAACAAAAAACAGTGTTTTTAATTGTTCCTTTATTGCAATAAATTCTACATCTTTTTTTCTTAGTTGTATTCCTTATTTCTCAAATAAAGAAACTAAAAACAGTAATAAACTCCAAAAATAACAATAACCGGAAACTGAAAACCACATCCTACTTGTAGGATACCGCAGAAGTGTGGAACCTATCATCAAGCGAACTTGGCAAAGGCTGGCTTAATAATGTGAGTGAAACAGTATTGCTGACTAGACGGTCATGTAGCACTGAATGTGTTAAAATTCATTGTTTCTATATGTCCGTTACGTACCATAGAGAGTGTACTAATCTTTATGGAATTTTATTGAAATTTAAGACTTCTTAAACATAGAATAGACAATGATCGATATAGCGATCGCCGACAATTTTAGCATGTCTACTTATGATCACTATATCGATTATTGACGATCTTCGCTCAAATGCTGATGATCGCTATATGGATCATTGGTGTTAAAAAGGTTAATAAAACCTTGTGAATTGCTTCATGTACAATATCGCTGACGGCCTAGGCCACAAAATGCAGTAGAGAAATGTCTGTTTTAGGAAGTAATTTAATCACTATTATCTGACATAACCACATCCATATAATTACTTTCATCACTTGTTAAAAATCTGTCATCGTCCATATAAAAGTCAATTTTTGCTGTTTTTCAAACCTCGATAGCCTCCTGCTGTTTACATTTCGAAGTGCCAGGTTGATAACATCAAAACCACAACACCTCAGGTCAGTCACCTGATTTGAGAAATTACCTAAAAGGCAATAGTGCCTATAGTGCCTATGTAAAAATGTTGAATAGTCCTTACAATAGTCAAAGATTTATTTGCCAACTGATTTGTGCAGCAATCTAGCTGGAAATCATTGAACAAAGTCGGTAATGCTGTAGAGTGAGAGGGTCCTGTCATGACATGATAGTTGTATTGTCTTAGGTAGCAGGACTTTCTTGTCTTGGAATGGCAATGGGCTAACTTGCAAAATACTTGGAAACAACACGTGTGATTCCACTAACTTAGTTTACAACTCCAATGCCAACACTACCCTGCTCAGTATTTCGTCTTACTATTGAATATCCCTCCATAAAAGCAAGAATACCCAGAGACATGATTGCAAAATTCAAAAGCCTATATCTTCCCAAACATATTGAAAGTAATTATAAAACTGTTTTAAAACAATAAATAATGTTACAATCTGTGGAAACCCCCTTTCCCCAACCCAGGAACTGTTGAAACTCAAGTCAATGGAGGAAGGCATCAAATATCTGTATCTTTTGTTGTGAGTTTGTTAGTTTCTTGTGCATGCATTGGATTTTTGGATTGTTTGCTGTTATTACTTTGCTGATACCCTATTGTATAATAATTATCATTGTTCCGTCAAATAAAAATAATAAACAATTATTTATTTTTCAGAGTATTGACAATTTTAAGGATCATGATCCAAAACCAAGATATATACAATGCACAAATAAACATACAATAGATAAATACAGTACTGTTATGATAAATTATAATCTGAGCTGTTTGTAGATCTTGGATAAACACAAAGCTAGTTGTAGAACAATTGGACAAATAAGAATATAATAATAATTTTATTATTATTGTAGTAATTGTAATAAATTTAAGAACATAAACATTAACTATAAATGAATTCAAAATTCAATAACTTAACATCAACAATAACTTAAAACTTTGTTTGAGTAAAATAATTAGACTTAAAACAATATTAACAGAGAAAGATAGGTTAAATTTAACAAAAACTATGCTAAAAAGGAGATTTAAGTAGCCAAATATACAAACTTTTCTTAAACTCATCTGTAATCGTATATGGCTATGACTTGAACATTTCGGCTAGCTTATCTTTATCTACAGTGTTATTATTCAATTTATTAATGGCAAAACTGGCATTAAATTGTATCTTTCTCTCTTTAAAATGCACATTGTACTGTAATATATTTTTTATTTAAGTTAATCTAGAAATACAGTTTTTAGAGATGTTGCTTTTAGGTTGCCCTTGAATCACTTGCTGTATGCGTTCATTATTGCAGGTTCCAGTATTACAGTACCTTTATTACTTGGCACAAATCGGCATTGCCATGTCTCCACTCAGCAACAATTCTCTGTTTCTCAACTACCATCGTAACCCTTTGCCCGAGTACCTGGCCCGAGGCCTCTGTGTCAGCCTGTCCACTGATGACCCACTTCAGTTCCACTTTACAAAGGTATACTACTGATGATTGGATTGTAGCTGGAGTAACATTATCCTTAATAGATGGGGTAATGTTTATTTCAGCCTTAGATTTACTTTTAAAAGTCTAGCATTTGGCGACCATACAGTGTACTATGAAAGTATTCTAGAATATAAGGATTTTAAAATACTGTTAGACTTTCATAGAACATTCTTTTTTCAGTGCATGTTTGAACATGCACTTAATATGCAGAGGTAAAAATTATTAAATATCAATGAAAATCACATTACTTTTAACATATTTCATACTATCCCCAGTTATTCTAATTCTAACTTTACCTCTGAGGGGACCACAACATGGCAACATTGTAAATCTTGAGCGCTTGGATTCTTCCTGTCCCGCGGCTAATTTGTTTCTGGTCTAGATGAATCACAACTAGGGCTTTTACAAAAATAATATTTTTTTAAAACGGACAAAAATGTATTTTCAATTATTAATGGTCATAATTGGTACCAATATATACCATGCTAATTAATTGTTTTAACATTATGACAGAATTATATTTTTATATTATTCGTGTTTTAAGAATGTTGTATTCAATCTATTTATCTCTAAATGAACATTCGTATTCAAAAAAAATCCTAAAATAATATCTGTAATTTTCATTTCATTCCAGTTTATAAACAGTTTTACTTTATTTGAAAATTCACATGAATAATTTTTGTAAGTTAAAATTATCCGATTGACTTCGTTTTTTTAACATTTTTGATCAGTTGTAAAAAGTACTTCCCAGTTAAACACTAATAAGACTTTAATTCCCAAAAAAAAATGTGTACCTTCCTACATTCTTTCCGATTGTGAGTCGCCGGATGTAAAAATTATAGAAGGGCTGATGCGGTCTGGCGTGTGCGACGTTGCCTATGTTGATTTTCCAGTTTAGCCCGCAAACCTCAGGTAAAGCTAGAACGGCTGGATTATAGTTCAGTACATTGTCATCTGTGTAGTAAGTTTTTTTTTAATACTGTGTCGTATAATTCTTCAGCTGGTTGTCCATCTATTAGTGTTATAAAAGTGTTTCCACCAAGAAGTAACATAAACCAATGAATACATATTTATAAGAAGCAAAAGGCTTGTTGCTAGGTTCAGGTCACTTTCTGTTCTTTTCACTGTTTTGTTAGATATAATTCATTAACTCTGATTGTTCTTGTAACATTTATGCAAGATACCATCCAGATATAATCTCCTGATCTACCATTAATCACCAAAATTAATTACAGTACAACCATTAATCAAAGACATCCAAATTAACTCTAAGAACCTTATATTTGAATCAGACACCGACCCCTTTAACAGGCTGGTACGTGCAAATGGAGATCATAGATGGAATAAGTTGTAGTATTAAGAGGTTAGTGTTAGTAAGGTGATCCCTACCCTAGAATTAGGTTGTCTTGTAGTGTGTTGTTTAAGTTTCTATGTCATATTTTCGGTTATAACAAAATTTAAGATACTGCATTTTTTTATAAAGGGATTCTAATGAAATGTAACTTCTATTTCTTGATCTTAACATTCTTTTATTTTGATTTCTGGAAGGAAATTGAATCTGTCTCCTCTGTAATAGAATAATCCCTTCTAGTGGGGGAAGAGCAAAAGCTATGAAAGGGGAATCTCAATCTAACAATTTGCTAAAATCCATTCTGCAGTTAAATATTTTGACTAGATTAAATATTAATGACTAGATGGCCAACTGTAGACTGTCTACCAAGTTCTTAGGGGTTCACATTGACTCTGATCTACAGTAGAATACTCATATACAATCTTTATGTAAACAACTTAACACTGCTACTTTTGCTTTGAGGTGCCTTTCATCGTTTGCTTCTGAGGATGTTCTTATGCTAGGTTATCACGGCTTGCTTGAGTCCCAGCTGAGATATAGATTGAACTTCTGGGGCTTTTGTAAGACCTCCCTCTTTAGCAGGTTTTTGTTCTGCAGAAGAGAGCTCTGAGAGCCGTCTGGTGGATGGAGCCCTGGGATAGCTGTACAGAGTGATTCCCATCAAGTGGTATTCTCACATTACCTTCTCTTCTCATTTATCATTGAGGTTAAGTGGTAGAGAGGACTCTATAGTCCTAACTTCGCCTCCAAATAAAGCCATTTTTAATTTCATTTCATCATTCTGCAGTTGTTGTGTTTCTAAATAAGCACATTTTATCCTCTGCAAACCACAATCACAACACACGTTTCAAAAGCAATTTAATTTCAGAAAAACACAGATTGAATATTTTCAGGAACTCAATTTTTTTCTTTGGTCTAAACATTTTTTATTCATTTCCAATAGCCGGCGTGGTGGCAGAGTGGATAAGGCTTCGGACTGTGAAGGGCATTGTCCAAGGTTCGAATCCCCACTGAGCCAACAGTCGGTACTTCACTCTTTAAATAAAATTGACGCACAGGCCTGAAGGCCTATGTCAACTGGCGAGTGAAGTTAAAAAAATAGTTTTTTAATTAGCGTAATACGTGTTGGTACATATACAGTACAGTACAAGTAAATGTCACAATGCAAATGTATTACAATACAAGCACAAAATACACAAATATATTACAATACAAGTACAAAATGCACAAATATTATGGTGATCAATTTTGGTGAACCACGCTCACCTTCCTCAGACCAGAGGGCTCACAAAAGAATGTTAAAAAAAATCAAATTCAACAAATAAAAAAGTTACACTTGTTTAAAAAAAACCTAAGGATACACTTGGTTGAGAAACCTTTATAGAGCCTTCAGGAGGCTGTTGAGGGGAACTTTTTTGTTTAATATGATTTTATATTTAATTATATTTATAAATAAATCAGAATATTATTATTAAATTACTTTACGACTTGCATAGAAAACTATGTAATGTTCAATTGTGTCAATAAAGCATTTATTTATTTGATTCTCATACATTTCTACTTAGATAATAAGCTCAAGATGTGCCACTTAGGTCAACAAATTTAGTGCAAAAAACTGATCATGGAGGAAGCAAATGAATTTCTATTAAAAATAAAAAATCAAATTATGTATTAATAATGCAAACTTATATTCTTATACTGTAAAATATTTTATCTTGATTTAGTGCAATTAACGTTGACTTAAAGTAACAATATTGTGTACAGGAGCCGCTGATGGAGGAGTACAGTATTGCAGCACAGGTGTGGAAGCTGAGCTCCTGCGACATGTGTGAACTTGCCCGCAACAGTGTCCTGATGAGTGGCTTTCCACACAAGGTAAGCTACAGGCTGCTGTTAAAAATTGTAAAACTCACTTGGCATAAAACTGCTTTTTGCTTGCAAGCTTCACTTCCTACGTTTTTTACCTTAAAAATTTGATGCGATAAGAAAATAATGTCAGACATATTGGAAGGCAATTTGTGCAAACTTATTAGTGATATTTGACTGCCCATTGAAACAATTAAGAGAAAACAATAAAGATTTTTAATTTTAAATCCTATTTTACATTTTAAAATAAATATGTAAAGAACCATGTTGTCTCTTGGAGCCGAATATATCTACTTGAGCTGAGTTGGCACATATACAATTTTTCTTTCATCTTATCCTTGTTCTATATGAGTACATATAATTTTTCTTCTTATGTTTCAGAAATCTTTTTGCAGTTTTTTTTTAATTTTGCAGTTGTTTCTCATCACTCTCTTGGCTCACAAAAGCAAGCCACTATTATCAATTAACCAGTAATTTGTATTTGCCATTTTATAAGATTGTTTAAGATTTGAAATTTATAACATTGACAGAATGAGCATTATCATCACAACGTTTGACATTTTGAATCCTACTTAATAATGAGACATCTCTGTTTTAAAGTCTTGTGAATCACTAATAATTAAGCTTGTTTGTCTTTTGTGTAAATCCCTTGGCTTCTTAGAATAATTGATTCAAAGTAATCTTTAGTCCAGACTAGATATTGAAAAATAAATAGGTTAAGACTGTTAAGAGAGTATTGCAATAGACTAACAGTTATAATTCACAATTTTCTAACTATAGTAGTATGTTACTTTTTGGTAGAAATAACATCCACGTGAAATATCACCCAACACAATTTAATACAGTATATGTCAAATATTGTACATATATTGTGTTAGTTCATTTTGGCAACCACATTTAAAATCCTAAAATAAAAATTCAAAAACGAATAGGACTCATTTTACACCAATCCTACTTTTTTATTTTTGCTTTATCAGTTGTATTATGTGGCCCACTGATAGGCAGAAAGGGCGGTTGAGAGGGACTATCAAAGTGTGCATAGGGTGGGTGGGAGGGCCTGTTAAGACATACATTGTGTGGGTGGGAAGGCCTGTCAAGATATGTATAGGGTGGATTGGAGGGCATTTTAAGATGTACAAGGTGAGGCATAATAACGAGCGATTTTTAAAAGACTGTTAAATAAAAACATTTTGTTACAAAAATATGTTTATATCACAATATTAAAATACATGAAAAAGCATTTTCTGCAACAGTAAAATGTCTGTTATTTTTTGAAAATAACTCCAGTAAGATGGCGTCCGTTTAGACGCACACATTCCTCGAGCCGGACCTTGAAGTGACTCATCACATTGCGTAGCATTGCCAGTGGGATTTGACCAACTTCCTGCCGGATCCGCTCTTTCAGGGCTTCAATTGTTCGAGGAGGATTATCTTGGTAAACTTTACTTTTAAGATAACCCCACAAGAAAAAATCACATGCTGTGAGGTCAGGTGAACGAGAGGGCCATGCAATGTCTCCATTTCGGGAGATCACATGATTTGGAAACAACTGATTGACAATACTCATGCTTACTCGAGCAGTGTGGGATGTTGCTCCATCTTGCTGGAAAAACATCTCATCGTCCACTTCGTAGTGTGCAAGTTGTGGAGTAAAAAAGTTGTCCAACATCTCTGCGTATCTCTGCGAAGTCACTGTCACAGCATTGCCATGGCCATCTTCAAAGAAGTATGGCCCTATGATCCCTAATGAAGACATGGCGCACCACACAGTAACTTTTGTGGAATGCAATGGTTGCTGATGCAGTTCTCTAGGATTAACTTCACTCCAAAATCGAAAGTTCTGCTTGTTCACGTAACCGGAGAGATGGAAATGTGCTTCATCACTCATCCACAAACAGTTTACAATGTCCTCGTCTTGATTAATCAAATCCAAAAATTCTAAGCTGAACCGGCTTCTGCTCACATAATCTGTTTCCTTTAGGGCCTGAACGATTTGGATTTTGTACGGGTGGAAGTGTAAATCTTTGTGTAAAATTCTTCTTACCGTTCTGTTTGAAATCCCAAGTGTAACGCTGTGTCGGCGAGCTGAGCGACGAGGGCTTCTTTCAATGGCGACTCTTACACGTTCAATGTTATCAGGTGTGCGCACAGTTTTCGGACTCCCTGTTTTCTTCCTTGTCGTTGACGCAGTCTCTTCAAAGTTCTCAACCCACAACCCACTTTTTAATCGCACATGCAGACGGCACTGGCAAATTCCGATTAATATTGAAACGTGTGCGGAATGCACGACGTGCTAACTGGTATGAACTACCGTTTTCATAAAATGCTTTGACAGCGTACGCACGATGCTGTGGGGTCTAGCGCTCCATTGTGACTATATTTCGCGCCAAACGTAACTGACGCTATCCCCTCCACCTCCATCCAACGCAGCTTGGTTCGCGCGCTTTTTTAAATCGCTCGTTATTATGCCTCACCTTGTACATAGTGTCAGGGGGAGGCCCCATTTAAGACACATTGTATGGTGGAAGGGCCTGTCAAGATATGAGTAGGGTGGGTGGTAGGTTCAATGTAGGGGTTAAGACGTATGTAATGCGAGTGGTAGGCCTCAAATTAGGAAATACATTTTGTGGGTTGAAGGACCTTACAATATGTGCATAGGCTGTAATTTCAAGATGTACATATTGTGAGTGGGAGACCCCATCAATACACATTATATTGATATAAGTAACTCCTTATATGTATGGGCGGGCAAGTGGGCAAGTAACTCCTTATATGTATGGGCGGGCGGGTGCGCCTGTACCAAGGTATCAGTACCAGTGTTCTTTTATTTTCTCAGGTGGTTTTGAGAGTCACTGACAATGAAAAGTGTAGTCATAAGTCAGTAATGTTACATATCGAATTTAAACTATTTACCTAACCACACCACCAAGCGTGGATGGATTTATTTAAAATAAACCTCTTTGTGATACAAATTTGCATCTCTTAAAATCTGTTCAGAGATACGATTTAGTTTTCCAAGATGTGCATAGGGTGGGAGGGCCTGTCAAAACGTGCATAAAATGGGTAAGAGAGCTTTCAGGGTTCTCACATGGTTTGTTTGATTACAATGGCGATTGTTGATATCTGATTGGGTAGCCCTTCAACAGATATTGAAGTACCAAGTATCTTCACATTTCCTACTTGAATGTGTTAAGTACTCAGTGTGTCTTCAAGTAATTGTTGTTGATGTTCATTATCAGTTACATTAGATTGAACATTGTAACCTATATTTTAAAGCTATGATTCTCCAGAGTTGAATAGGCTTATTGATTATGGATCAAAAGTAGTGTGAAATAAATTACAGCATTTATGATTGGATCTCCTGCATGAACAACGCATTAGCAATCAGTCCCGTCAATCTATTTTGTTATTGCCAATTTTTTAATAGTTTTTTCTTCACTTTATTTTCAAAAATTGAATTAGTGTTTGTACAGGAAAATATTGAAACTTAGATCGGTAGCTAAAACCATACCTTATATATATAATACGTAAGTAGCCCTAATTTTAACTTTATATATATATATAAAAGGTGTAGTTTTAGCTACCATTTATTAATAAAAAAAACTGTAATATATACATATTTGGAACAAGATCCAAAAGTCTTGTTGTATATTAGTAAAAATATTAATTGCTTTCTCGTCACATAGCTGAATCCAACATGCTTAAAGTTAAAACAACACAGAGAGCACTCTGTAACTATGCAATATTGTTTTAATAGATTTCACATGACTGACCTAGTGTTAATCCCCATTTATATTTCAAGTGGTTACATCTACCCACGCCAGTTCAGAAGCGATTCAATAGTGTTTATTCCCTATGAGGGAGGTTCATCCCACCTACAGTTATTGACGTATCGATAATAAGGAACTGGATCCATAAAAACTATTCCATACTATGGGCGAGCTAACATTGGGTGATAACTTGATATGCTCAACTGGGAAGCAGTACATAGAGGTGATTTTCAAGATGTTAAGCTGATGTGAAAGATTCTGTGTAATGGTGAGATGTGGGACATTCAATATCTTATTGAATTCGTTAAGTAGTGCAGGAGTTATGTCTTAGCTCTGGAGGAGCTATATTGCATAGCGTCGTGAGCCAAGGAAATGAAGTTGCCATTAGAATGCCTTTTATAGGTCTCATGACCCTATTAAGTTGAACATCAATTGCTTTAGTATGTACACTATTTAGTTATACAGGAGGACTTTATTCAGCAGCTTTATAGACATGTGCATCACATTGTTGTTCCAGCAATATGATGTAGTACAATATGCTCTGGTTTGAATTTTTTGCTGCTGTTTTTTGAAAATGACGTAAACATCAGTGATCAATTTGACATTACTCCCAGGAACTGTAGATGATCATTGTGATGGAATTTTATACCATTTAGAAAGAAATTCAATTTTTGATGGGGTAGGATGTGGAGGTTCTAAAATATTCTTCAAGGGCTGCAAAGTCTCTTGTGTGTGTTCCTTTAGAAGCTATGAAGTCATTGTTTTGGAAAGTAAAGCAATATCGACTTCATAAATAAATGTTCTATAGACTTCATGATTAGGATGTTTGGAGTAAGTAGAGAGCCCTGTGGCAGATCATCCTTCAGCTGTCTAAAAGAGCTTTCCTCATGATCGAGAAAAACTTTTACTAGTCTGGCACTAAGCATTGATTCCAAAATTTGCAAAAGAAAGGTGCAGAGAAGGAGGCTGTATAACTTAAACAACAAACCTTTGTTCTATACTGTGTCGTAAACCACTGAAAGGTCAAAAAAAGCTGCAGATGTTTTCAAACCCATTCTCAATATATGATGTTAGAGCTAGGGTCTCGTTACCACAACTTCGGCCAAGGTGGAACATGAACCTGGAACATTAAATAAAATAATAAGTGATATTTTATCGTATAAAACAGTCTTTCCAGCAACATATAACAAACACTTAGAAGAGATATAGGACGATAACTTTCCACTCGATCTAGGTCTTTGCCAGGCTTCAGAACAGCTACTACATTTGATCGCTTGAATGCTTTTGGCAAATTGTTTGTTGCTGGTATCTTATTATAGACTGTTTGAAGCCATTGTTTCACTTTGCTTCTAGCACGCAACAAAATTTCTGAAAAGGTACCATCAAGATTGGCTGTTTTCCCTGCTGGCATATAGGATATTGCCTTATGTATCTCTTCTTCCATGAAATTTCTGGAGTCTTCCAGGGGCCCCAGTTGGCTCTTTTTTATTCCATTCAACTTGTAAAGCACATGTTTGTCAGAAGGATAGCGGGCTGACTTTGATAAGCTGACTTTTCATTTAGCTATTTAGAGGCCTTCGGGCAGAGCACTTCTCTTTGAATTGGAGATTTACCAGTAGAGTTTCCTTAAAAGTGACTACACTTTTGTACTGTATAAACCTTTGAGGTTTACTTAACTGTTACACGTTTGCACAAGATTCCCTCATAATTATTAATAATAATAAAATTAAAATAAAGATTAACAGTAAAAATAAGAAAGAGGTTTTAATACAACAGAAAATGGAAGTGGACTAGGTACCTACGCTACAGGAAGTGGAGTAGGTAAAATTTGAGTACCTACTCCTGAGAGAGTTAACTCAGAAAGCAAGGGATAGTATGTCAAGGAAGCAGGGTCAGCACTGTACACTTGATAATCAGAATAATAAAATTTTAGACTCACCAAAAATTAGGCCGATGAATGCTGATGCGGCAGAGAATTAGCAGAAGCTCCGGAGAGGAGGAGGTCCTGCCCATCACGAAAACGGGCCTATAGGGTGATCCGTAATAGGACCAACGATAATAATTGGTATTTCCGAAATCGTAGGCGTGTACAGTGAGTGGCAGGGAATGAGATACTAGGAAAGACTTGGGAAAGAGAGGGGAGTCTGAGGAGAGATCTTGAAGTGATAGGACTTCGGGAAATAGACCAATAGGGAGGACCAGCACCTAGAGGTCCAACTACCGAGGCTTCGTCAACTCGTCCTGCAGAGCAAACACGGGACGAGCTAGGAGGAGGACTTGGAGCCACGGTCCAGCCCCTTACGATATCAACCCCCGAAGGACTTCACGAGCGGCCAACCTGAACCTGAGGGACGACTGGACTTGCAGCCTATCCTGAGGGCCAGAGAAGCCACCTCAAGGGTCTGCAAGCACTCCACCCACCCCCAAGGGACTGCAAGCGACTCCAGACCCAACCAGCCCGCCTGACCCTGAGGGACAAGTGGACACCGAATCCACTACGGCCCGTGGACACCCCAACTGCATGAGACATAGAGTTCAGGGATATGTTAAAATTTGTTCAACACTTTCAGGGTTTAAGGGAAACGAAAATATAAAATTTGTAGACAAGGAAATTTTGTAAGGGTGTTCGATTACGTTTTACCTACACCAAACGTAAGCCAACAGGCTGTACATTACTCATATAAGAAGCTAATAATAATCATAATTTAATAATAAAATATAATTCACTGATTGAGGGAATTGAGTCTAGTATAAGTTCATGTGTTGAGATTGTTAATTTAAATTGTGAATATATAAATACGTAAATCCATGTAATTGATCATTGTCCGTATAAGTGGTTGTTTTGAGTTGATATAGCTATATAGTAAATAAATAAATATTGCGTTTAATATATAAACAATAAATATTGGATAATTCTTGGGAAGAATAAAGTATAGCAACTAGGGCCATATGAATATATTTAGCTTATCTCTTGAAAGATATTTGTAAAATAATATAACTTAAATCCTACGGTAAATTGATTAGGTTGTCATAGTTAGTAACATTGGTATATTATTGTTTGATTGTTAATTTTGATTGAAATAATTTATTGATTATTTCTTGAGTATAACTTGTTATTGAATATATAATTTACACTTGTTACTTTAGACGTTTTGCATATATAATAATTATTTAGTTTGATTCTTAATGTCACTTTTATATAATTATTTAAAGGATTGTGATGTAATAGTATAGGTGTTGTCGCTTGTTGCAAATAATATTTCTTGAATTTATTGATTTACCGGACTGTATATTGAAGCCAATGTTAATAGTAATTTGATTGAAGATTTATAAAACGAATGATTTGTGTTGTCTATTATTGGATGAGAAGGGTATATCAAAGGAGGTGTATAGTGTAATATAGGATAAGATAATTGTAATATTTTGGAAGGGATTGTCAAGATAATATACTGTAAAAATAAATTTGTGTTGTACTTTCACCAGTGTCAATAGTTATTCCAGGTCCTGGTATCCTACATTAGCTAAGCGAGTCATTAAGGTTAAATTATTTCTCATAACTTGTAGAATATGCATTTGTGACTTAACATTCATTAAACACTTTCGAGTTTGGAGGAAGTAAAAGTTTTACTTGATGGGTCAAGTTTTACAACTGTTGTGATTAAAGTTTATCTTTTCTACAGTTTTAACCCATTTTTCTCTTGTGGCACTGTCTAGAGAGTGCAGTAGCAGATTAGCTATGATGGAGTTTTAGGTGGAATTTAACCCATTTTAACGTTCATCTGATTCCTTACTCCATCCTGGTATAAACTCCTTTCTGCATCCTCTTGGTATGCAAGCTATAGGAATGGACAAGACTTGTGAAACAATCATAACGTCTTATTGAAGGAAGAAGAATGAACTTAGCTTAGTGGCAAAAGGCCTTCCAGTGTGCTTTGTTAAAATTCCATCTAGGCCTTGGAAAGACCAAATCATGAGAATTTGAATTAGTAATGAAACCAGTACTGGCCTGAAGACACCTATATCATAATTTATTATTTGATGAGTAGTATATATAAAATTAACCCATTGGCCTACTTTGATGAGACTATCTCACCACCGAATAATTTTCAGTTTTCTCAGTAAGTATCAACAGTATACATTTGAGAGAGTGTTTTAACAGTTTGGGTTGGTAACATTGCAGTTGGAATATGGGAAAGTAAATAACCGGTTTTTGACAGCTGACTCAAGTAAATAATGACTTGGGAATGAGTAAATAAGGCGTGATGCAAAGGTTAACTGTAGGGCCATTTTAATGGGCTGGTAAAATACTCATATTTAACTGTTCATTTTTAACTGATAATGAGTGAACTCCTAAATAAAAAGACTAGTTGTGTTATTTTGCTTTAACAAATAAGCAACATGTTTTCATTGAAAAGCATTAAAACCACAAATGGGGATATGACCATAAATAAAACACGTTGAAGATTTAAGCATATAATAAGGAAAGGCAACAACCTTTTTTCTTTTTATAGTGAGAACGTTAAGAACATTGCAACAATTTTTAAGAGTAAGTATTTTACAATTAATATTATAAACCAAAAACTTGTCATGATTCACAATTTTCATATTTACAGATGAAGCAGTACTGGCTGGGCCCCAATTACACTAAGGAAGGTGTAGCTGGCAATGACATTAGCCGCACCAACGTTCCAGACATAAGAGTGGCCTACCGCAGTGAGACCCTTGTGGATGAACTCTCCAACATCTTCAAAGTTGTCGAGCGAGACTCTCACGTAAACTAAACTTAACCTCCTCCTTCTTTTTGTAATTCTATTTTAGCTAGTTCACTTTTTTGTACTTTTTTAATTTCATTATTAATCAAATAGACCTGTTTATGTTGAGGTACATTTCGACTTTTTTATAGTGAGATTTTTGTAACTAGATTTTTTAACATACAAATTATTTATTAGACATAACAAATAACCATATTCGTTGTTTTTTAAATTTTTAGATATTTCCTGTCCTTTTATAGGTAAATAAATGACTGAAATAGCTACGCTTGGTTTAGATAAAGAATAGACTAGGATTACTGATATAGAGTTATTTAGTTAGACTTGAATACCAAAAATGCAAACGTTATTTATCCCTCTAGTAGTAAGGGACCAAGCCAAATGCTAAAATGGATAACTATAGTTACTTATTGTTCTTTTTTAGATTTTTAAAATTTAATATAAAACATTTAGAGCCCTGTGATTAGCATTGAAAACGTTGTTTAACCTGTGATATAAACTATCATTAACTGTAGTGATATTAGGTAGTGACGTGTGCAGGGTAATCCTAAACAAGGAGAAATCTAGTACTTTATACAAGTCAAATCATATATTCTTAAATGTTATATCGATGATTTTTAGATACTATAATATTATGAAGCCGTAGCTCTGATCTATTTCACAGGGAATACCCTAACTTACTTTGCCATCAGTACTTATTTGTTGTGTATTGTATGCCAATTCAATAAATTATTGATGTATCTAAAATGTTTTTATAATAATTTTTGAAACAATTTTTATTAAGTGTGTATTTATATCTTATCATTTTATATAGCACCATATTGTATATTTATTAGGCGATAGCCTGTTACAACTAAATAAATGTACATGCCAAACAATTAAACATTAGAGTTAAAGCAAAAGTTCTGAAATAAAAAATATATTTGTGTACTCTTCTTTGAACAACCTATTAATATTATTATATGTTAGTAACTACTTCTTGAATAGCGAAGTGTAGTAAAATATCATCACCCCTGATAGTATATTAATACAGTGTGCCCCTAGTTTTGTTTATTAACTGGGCTGAACTCGTTATCTACCCTAGAACATAATTAAACTTTCTATACACTAGTTAGTGTACAGTGATATAGTATGATATAAAAATATTTTAATATAATGCAACAAAACAGTGTAGTTATAATATTTATGTTTTTTAGTTTAAAGTGTATGGATCAAACTATAATATGTGGGCATTTATTAAAATCCCTTAGCAAAACTTTTATCATATTTGCTTCAGCGATCTCAAGTTGAACATTAACCCTTGAACAAAACATGTTTGTACTGCAAAATATTAATAACACAATCGAAAAATTAATTATTAAAATAGAAAGGTGATAAAAGAGCAGTTTTGTTCAATAAAAATAGCTGGGAAAACTATTTAATAAGTTTATACAATCTGCAATAGAAAAGAATTATATATATGAATTTGTTTGACAAATTTCTAATTTTCTAAAAACATTTTTATTTTATAGTTATAACTGTAATTGAGAAAATTGCTTAAAGCCTAAAATGTCATCATTATTGTAAATGCAAACTGAAATAAAGTGGAACGTCGAATCTTGAGAGGTCTTATTAAATTGTAGCTATAAAGGTATTTGTAGTGAGCACATAATAGAATAGAGAACCTTCCTCGAGTGAACATTTTCAAAAATATTCTTGAATTATTGCTGCTGTTAATAAATGTATTTGCTGTGGGATTGGAGAGCGGCAAACTGACTGTGGAATTGTACCGTGTAGTGCAGAAATGAGTTTCTATGTCTGCAAAATCTGGCTTCACTTGCCATTATTTGGTGGAACCAACAAACTATACTAATGGAACACCGACTGCCCATAAGAACTGTTTTAAGTTTTCAAGCGCATACAGCTATGTACTGCGGGCCATATCAGGGACTAGTAAGCACCTAAAGTGGGCAAGAACGGGACAGCGCTGCGTTTTAGCAATACAGTATTTCCCACGCACGTAAATCAGATGACTTCCCCTTCTTTATTAGGTTATTTTTGGATGGGAAAGCACAGTATGACTCATCCTCATTCTTCCGCTGTCTGGAGAGCTACACTACAAAACTTTAATTTGGATTATTTGAAGCATATGAAACATATTAAACAAATGTATAATAACGAAATATTTTTAGTATAGTTTCTATAGCTAAACGGAAATTTATAAGACTTTTCTACCCCTTAGGAAATGTATTTAAAAAAATTATTTCTGAGTAATGTTCAGTGATACATAAGCTAACCTCGCCTAAATAACAAAATTTGCAAGCGTTTTTCTCTACGATGATAAATCAGAATTTAGAATATCTCATTCATCATATTATTATCTTAAAAAATGGGTTACTGCGATGAAAAGGAAATACTTCAAACCTACCAGTTACAGTGTTTTATGTAGTAAACATTTTACTGCAGATTATTTCCATTTAATTATGCCTAACATAAAAAGGAGACTTCTAAAAAATTATGGAGAGTTCAAAACTGAAAATTGGAAATCTAACCGTATTGCATCATCCAAGAAAGACGTTTGGTTTAGGATTCATAAGTATTATTAAGACTATTAGAATTTTAAGAGACAGATTGTTAGCGTCCGATAGTTTCAAATATTTACTAACCTACAAATTAAGTCAAGATCATTTGGAACTATTTTTTTCGTGTGTCAGAAGTAGGGGAGCTAACAATGACAATCCAAATGTTAAGCAGTTTACTTGGGCAGTTAGAAAACTGATGTTCAGAAATAGCGTTAGGCCTTCAGAACGTGGTAACTGCCTTGAATTTGAAACTAGCTCAGCCTAAGGTCTTCTCGAGATAGGTCACAATCAGTTTGATTGGTCTGATGATAGCGATACTGAAACTGCTGCTTCAGCTATGGATTACTATTCTTCTTCTTGATTTAAAGATGAAGTATTATACTACATTTGTGGTGTGATTGTGAGACGGATAGACAAAAACATACAATGTAACGAATGTAGCTCTCTCCTTCGTGCTAGTGAGAACAATGTCAATCCACATTCAAGCCTTACAAATTTTAAATGTAAAGGAAAACTAATTAACGCAAGTGAAGATGTATTTAGAATAGTAAAATATGCATATAAGCTTAAGTTGTCCATTTTAGATACAAATCCTAACACAAACACATTGATTGTCAGAGTTTGTAACAATTTCAAAGGTACTGTTTTCAAAGTTCATGTAAGCAATGATGAATTTTATGGAAGTCATTTTTTATTTTTAATGAAGTTTATTTGCAGCTTGTTTTTTAAATAATACCTCATCATATAGCCAAAGAAAAGACATCTCAGGCAACTAAAAAATCAAACTTAGGCATTAGGCAAAATTATTTTATTTTATAATATGTGAACCTTGATTTTATACCTACAATTTGTCTTTTGACACTTACTTGTTTTTTAACTTGAAATGTACAATATGGCATAACAAATAATTTGTTTCATTTTACCTGGTGCACATTTCAAGATTTGTTTAAGTAATGCTTTATAATACACTTTTGTGTTATATAATCATCCAAACATCTATATTTATTAATCCAATATCTCCATTAAAAAACTTCGCTGAATGTCAATTTATGTGTTACGACAAATAAACCATTTTTATTATATTAAACATGTGAAATAAACTAATATTTTAGAGAAATTACTATGATGCCGCAACGTTATTGTAATGGCCTGTAACACACGGTTGCCCACTGAGAGTGCCTTCAAACGTAAGATGCAACCCCGAATTTCGGCTCGATTTCAGAAGCTCAGCCAGTGAGCCATTGCTTTATATATCGATGGGTGGAACATGTCTTCCCTATTCTATTATGTGTTCGCTGGGTTTATGACAAAGCGGTTAAGTTATTTTCTACTGAGCAAAATCATTTTAATAATTATTCTGTAATTCATGCTGTTTATCATTAAAATATTATGACAATATAACAAATTAAATGCAAAAAGTATGAATCATTCAATAATTCACTTATAAGAACAAAATAGCAAGTGAATTGTACACAATGTATATATTAGGTCTACAAATTTGTCTGTTTTAAGCATAGCTTTTAAAATGTTGTAACGATAAGTAATCATGATCAATTATCTACCATTTAATTGAAGAGAATCTGAGTAGAGCTAAGTTGAGTTTTTAGGTCAAGTCCTTTCTGAAAACAGTGTTGATGTCTTTGCACTCTAAGAAACACACTTAGAATAGCTTGAAAGTAGTGCAAGAGGCAATATCTCAGAGAATGGAATCATGTTCAGTAAAATATAAAATAAAATTATTTATAGTCCACAAATTATTATATCTACACTGTCTTTGCCACTTTGAGCAAAATTGTTTAAATCACCAACTATTCACAAAGTATAACAATCTATTCACTTAAACAATTGCAGATATATCACGGAAACAACATTTAAAAACCACAAAATGATAAAATACTGTGTCAAAAAAAACAGAAGTAACCATACCTATAAAATCAATGTCCAGTGTCTACTATATTCTTTACGTGCCTGTGTTACTGACACCCCTTTACATTTCATGGAGTATTGTGTATCAACATAATCGATTAGAGACTTTTAAATGGATTAAAAACTATGTACAGTACCTGAAACCACAAGCTGTTTTATATATAAACAACTGTGGGTTAATTTACAATCTCTAAAATGCACCGACAATATATCGTCGGTAGGTATTTTTCAAATTTTTACCGGCAATATATTGTTGGCATTTGGTTTTAGACATTAAAATTTACCGACAAATAATCAGCGGCTGAGGTTTAAAGGGTTTAGACATTTAGTAGACTCGTGAAAATCCAGATCAAAAGGGGAGCATAGAGTGATCCAATTTCATTAATTCTGAAATCGCAAAGAGTCAAGGTTACACTTAACTTAAGCATAAACCACTTCTATGCAAGCTTAATGGTCTTTCACACGTCAACAATACCTAAGTTATGCATCTTAGATACTTTGTTAACTTTTATAATTAATTTATATTATAATGAGAACTATAATAGTACATCGATTCTTCAAATAAAGTGATAACCTAATGCCAGAGGAAATCTGATAGAAGGTGCAGTTATAACAAGTATTGTATCTGTCATAAGTGGGTATGACAAAATTAGTTTTACAGGGTGGGTATATCTTAGGCAAGACTGGCAAGATTACCTTGTGTATTACCTTGTGAAACATATTAAAATATGTACAAAGTCTTAACCCTTAAAACGCTGAGCAATTTTCTGTAATTTTTCAATTAACGCTTAATTTTCTTGAATATATATAATTTTAGTTTTTGTAAAGTTATATTTTTTTTAAATCTAAACCAGGATAGTACAATGTAAAAAAAAAAAATAATAACGATATACAATATACAATACATATATAACTCAATATACAATATACTCAATAACAAGATATACAATATAACTCAATAAGACAACAGATTATGTACACAAAATAAACACTATTTACAACAAAAATAAAACTAGACGTCACAATGAAAAATATAGAGTAAATTCGAAATAATAAACTTTGTTTACACACTGGAGGTTAGTATAATGCACGAGACAGACAACAAATAACTGAAGACTGACGAGCGCCAGCCGGTCGCCGCGTCATGTGACTAGCAGATGCGTATATATTCGCTGCGAGCGCTAGCGGTTACCTCGACAGAGGCAATAATGAATGAAAACTTCATATTATTTACATTCGTTGCTTAGTAACCAGTCCAAAGGTGTCGAAAATGAATAATAACCTGAAAATAGTCTTGACCTTGAATCTTAGAACTCGCTACGTTGTATTAGGCCTGTTCTAGGATTATTGTTATCAGCTCGCGAAATATTACGTATAACGCGTTACGGGCAATTGTAAACATGCGTATATATACGGATGCCGCGTTTTAAGGGTTAAGGATTGAAATATCGAGGATTGCGCCAAAGGATTAACTAGCAGAAAGATCATAGGGTTCAATGCTAATAATGGAGCATACAAGGGAATATGTAAAGTTAAACACAGGGAGAAAGATAGCGTAGATTAGCACAACGTAGATTCACTTTATAATATACTGGTCTTGACACTTGCATCCATCCTAGATCTACAGTTCATGCATGTGCTTGACATGCAAGTTGCAAGTACTGCCATGAATCATAAGGTTGTTGACTGTAAGATGAGGAAGAAGGCAATAAAAATGAAGTTGTAAATTAAAATCACAAAAATAAAATCAAGTGCTTCATTTTAAAAATGTGCCACATTAAAAATCAACCTTGTTATAGAAATCAGTTCAGGTTAACCTGTTGAAGATTGATCTAAAAGATCCTGTTTGATTATATTAGTTATAATATTTATGATATTAATCGTACTTTCTGGCGTTCCTTATCGCTGTTGAGTTGCGACGCGTTTCGTCATCACACTGACATCTTCAGGCATCTACTATGTAGCTTCTTATTGAATATTAATATAAAACAATCATTACACACAACATGAATAAATTACTAAACACAGTCGATTTATCGATCAAAATTTTAATTTTGATTGATTTATTATTTATTTTACTATGTTTACTCATTTATTCATGTTGTGTGATTCAAGAAGAAGCTACATAGTAGATGCCTGACAAAACGTGTCGCAACTCAACAGCGATAAGGAAGGCCATAAGGTACAATTAATATTACTAATAGTCGACGATCCAGTAGTAGGAAATGAATTCCAATGAGATTTATGACAGTAAATATATCTTTAAAACATATCCTACATGAAGCATGTATCTGAAATGATTAATCTCACTAATTAAACTGTTTTCCACAGCAAGTGTATGTTATTTTATGAATTACTTTTTTATAATTTTTCATCAGTTGGTGATATCCGGTTTAAAAATAGTGACAAATTTTTTTATTTAAGTAAACGTTGTCATGTGAGATCAGAATAATTAGTAACTTGAGTTTCACAGTTTTGACAGTAAAAATGTGATGCCAAACTTACTTCATTGTCTTCAAAACATAAATGGTAACCTTAATTTCTGCCAATTTCTTTGTCATTACATGCCACCATACTGCTCACAGAACAGATTATAATGTCAGTAGTGTAGTTGGTTAAAGCCAAGCTAAAGGTTCTTAGTTTGAACCTAATCAGTTATAACAAGTTTTGATAGGAATCAGCTGATAGCTACTGACTGTTCATTTGTTATTGGGCTATTAATTAAAGACAATTTCTAAGGAATAGTCGGCCTTAGTTTGTAACAAAAACTACATTCGCTCACCTAGACTCATTTGAAATCCATATTTGCCTGTATATTGACAATTGGCGTCTTAGGACAAATAAATAAATTCCATCTGATAATTTATTAGAAAATCATTAATAATCTAGTATCTAAACTACTATTAACAATTGTTAAGATTGAATACATTTTCTTTAGCTCTCTAGAGTACCTAAGGACCTTTTTCTAATATTCCCATTTGTTATCTTGCTTTAATTTCATATGATTTAAATTCATAACAGTAAAAAACGACTAGATAATTGTAAATCAAGAAAACAACTTAAATCTTGGTTACAAACTTAAAAATGTTCCAAAATAATTCCATTAACTTATACCCGCTTCATTCAAATAGTGTTATGTCTAATATAAGAATTATGTTACCTAATTTATTACTTTATAAATCCACAAATTAATCAGATTGTTACTCTTAACCCCAATTGATTGGTTGAACTATTTAACATAATTAATTTTAAAAATTAATTTATTCTACGAGAAGATTCTACAATAATCTTGTTCTCTCAGTCATTATCTAACAGAAATAAAATAAAAGTTTTCCTCAACTTTAATACGCTTGCTAAACTGTATTTAAGAGAAATGTTGGTTGTTGTAACTTGTTTATGAATAAGGGATTATTAGTTGTTAAATAAGCTTTATTATTTTAATATTGTCTATATAAACAATTACAAAACATTAAATATTGTGTTTAAAATGTAGTCTCTATTTTAAATGGCTAAATTTATGTTTACTAGTTAATCAATAAATTAAATACGATATATACGACGTATAATATATATAATATATTACGAGGTATAGTCAAAAAGTTTCCGAAATTGGTTGAAATATATTTATTGAACAAAGATATAAACTTACAAACCAATTTCCCTTCTAAATAATCTCCTGCAACAGCATATTTGTCCCTATGGTCATACAAGTTGTTCAAACACACCCTTGACACTTATTTTTTTAATGTATTTCAATGCTTTTGACACATTTATTTACCTCATATGTGATTTCATCAATCATTATTCTTCTGTTAGCATGAACAATTTGCTAAACATCCATGCTCGTCATCTGTGGTTGCAGTGGAAGAATGTTGACTACGAAAGTTATCTTCAATGTTTATGCAACCTTCTCGGAAACATTTGTGCCATTCGTTATTTTTGCTTTTCTTCATTGCTTCAACTCTGTATGCCTGAATTAACATTTTTTATTTCTCAGAAGGACTTTTGAAGCAAAACACAAAATTTAATTTTGTTCACTGTTCATTAAATCAATTTGCAAAAAGGGACAATTTAAACACGCAAACACATGAAAAGCGCTCTCCACAGGGGAACAATGGCAGCTGAGTAATTCTCACGCTAGTGATATCACTTCTCCAGTAGAACCAACTGCTACACAACAGAATTTCCACCGGCAACAATGCTGTAGGTCTCTGGACATCGATTCCGGGAATTTTTTGACTGTAACCTCGTTTTACTCTTAATTGTTTTAGTGTAGTAAAATGTTAAGCATAAATTAATATTATGGAATGTTTTCTAGACACTAATTTTTTTAACCTTTTGCATGCTGAATTACCATATACAGTGTGTAATTATATACATATAAAATTGTATACAAGAAACTGATTTTAGTTTTATTTTATTATTTAAAATTGTAACTTAAATTTATCAAATGAATTATATTTACATTATACTGTTTTTAACCTAATTATGTATTAAGTAGAAATTTTAATAGTTTCATCACTAAGAAAAAATACTGTACTTTCTTTGTGTTTTATATATAAATAAAATGTTAGTTTGAAGCTATAATATACTATAGATTCATAATAAATTTCCTAATTTTTTGTTGGAAAAAATTATGTAGACCTATCCCTAGCATTAATAAGAAAGTCCAAAAATTCAGCAAGTCTCCAAAAATAGGAGACTAGGTGTGGTCAAATAACGTGTACTCTAAATGCAATAGCAACTTATTTTACCTTAACCAGATATAATAACCAGGCAAAAAGCAGTTTCTGGCCTTGTGCACACTGTAAAGGGTGTTTGTCTGGGCGTCCAGTTTAGCGCTCTAAGGAATTTTGTTCTAGATTTTATCACAACTACCGCTAAGAGTAGTAAAGATCCTGACTCACTAACGAACTAGCAATGTATTCCCCTCACTTCTCTTCCCCTCATATCCCCCGCCCTTCAAATTCGACGGACAAAAACTCCCACATTTGTAGTAAACTCTAGCAATTAATTATATATATTATTAATCTACTTTTTTAGCCAAAGAGAACTACAAATTTCAACTCAAAATTTGAACAAATATCATTTATAGAAAAATGATTAGTTGGTAACACTTAAAAAAATTTTTTTTTTAGATTTACTGTATAGTAAGTTGATTAGTACCTTTTGTCCACTATATTCTCAAAATGTTAATAAATTATATCACACATTTTGCTCGTGAGTTATGTACCAAAAAGGCCAAACTAGTCACTTTGGGCAGGCATATCTAAATAAATAATTTGTTAAAATTTTTTCCCTAAACACATTTATTACTTACAAGGATACTAACAATTTTATTCAAAAAATTTTTTAAAATAATTTTTGATCCAACATTCTTAATCATTGTAATTTATACAACCTGTGGGCAATTAGGATTTTAACGTATCTATCAACTTTAAGTAAAAATATTTATTTAGAATAATATTTTTATTTTTTAGCCTTGTTTTAAGACAAAATGTAATAAATAAAAAAACAATCATTTTAACTGATTTCTATCACACAAATAGGCAAGAATCCAATTCAATTTGAATTAGTAAAGAAAAAATTCATCTGTTTTAAATATTGGTATTGTCATAACAACACAAAGTACTAACATAATTAACAAAACAATGATTTCATAACTACAGTATTTAAAATCAAAACTACCTGAACTAAATCTCTTACACATGTTTCAGAGTAAATTTATTTACAGAGTGAATCAAATCAAAACATTTTTATTTTTGACAGAAGTAACAACTAATAGCATCAATTTCATATAAATTACAAGTAAGTAATATGAACGATATTCTTACATTTAAAATAAAGCACAAGATCTTCTGTAATGAAAAAAGGTTTACCATTTACTTACAGGGACTCCTCTACATTAAACTAATTGTTTGTAGGGAGACAAAAACTGAAATATAGCATTTTATTTATATAATATATATATATATTATTTATCAAAATATAATAAATCAAAAGAATTTGATAAGCCTTGAAATGAAGACTGTAGTAAAAATGTGGCTATTGCTGAAAGAAATAGAATTGACTATTGAAAAATAGAATCAGATAATTTTTTGGCCGAATCTACGAGTTGTTGAAGCTGATTGGCAGAAACGTCATAAATTTTAGGTCTGATGAATGAAGAGCTCGGAGTTCTTGCAATCTTAGAGCTATCCCAGAGGCGAATACACTCCTCAACACACCAGAGTGTGCACAACCTTACTGCAGCGTCTTACAGCCAGCGCACGATTCAGTAGTATATATCGATGTTGCTTAATGGTTTGTTATTTTTTATGTTAGGGATGTTCTAAGCATAGGGTATGTGTTTCAACTTTATTCACCGTTTCCCGTAAATTTACGTTTTCACACAAAGGTACACTTTTCTCAAGAAGTATATGAGCTACAGCCCTGAAATCTTTTGCGGTTACTTCTAAAAAAACCTCCAATATACAGCACTATAATTATTGCTTTAATATTAAAATAATAAAAAATATAACTTTTTTATTTTAAAAATCAATAAAAAATATACAATTTCAAAAAAATTCCTAAAAATATATTTATCATCATACAATTCTAATTATAGTGTCAGAACATCAGAGTGAGTATGTAAGCATTTGTGAAAATTTTCACCCTTATAGCCTTAATAGCTTTAAGCCTTAATATGACTAATTTAACATTGCGGAGTTAGGGCCTACCGGCTCCCCTTTTAACCCTGGGTAAAATAATATCATATTGTAACTCTGAATGGCCTTCAAGGTTGAAGGTGGAGAGATTAAACACTTTTATAAGTTCAGAGGTGGCATATCATTTGAAAATGATTTACTGTACTATGAAGATAGATTGGTTATTCCTAAATCATTAAGGAAGTCCAGTCTGTTTAAGTTACATGAAACACATTAAGGTATCATCAAAACACTCTCATATGGTACCAATTCAATTATGACATGTGATATAAAAAATACAATATTAAGTTGTAATACTGTCAAAAATATCAAAGAGCAAAAGTGAAAGAACCTCTAAAATCGCACGAAATTCCTGACCCGCCTTTCTTAAAAATTGTAGTGGATATTGCTGAACACCAAGGAAACAACTACTGGGTTGTTGTGGATTAGTATTCAAGATGGCTTGAGTTTTTCAAACTATATAACAAAACAAGTTGTTTGTACAGTTATCGGAAAACTGAAGGAGTTGTTCGGTCGGTTTGGTATACCAAAGTTACTAAAAGCTGACAATGTTCCTGTTAGCAGTTATGAATCCAAACAATTTGCTAAATTGTGGAACTTTGAAATAGAGAATACTAGACCTTACCATCCTAAGAGTAACGGGTTAGCAGAAAAGGTTGTGGGTATAGTGAAAAATATGTTGAATAAATCAAAAGAAAACAAAGAAGATATTGAGCTCTATTTACTAAATTATAGAAATTCCCAGCTGCAAATCTTCCATTTTCACCATTAAACAGCAGAAACATGAGGTCAAGGAACCCTATTGGCTTTCAACATTTAAAACCAAACATTGTTCCTCTTAATGCTTACTCAATGATGCTAAATAATAATCAGTAGACCCTAAAAAGGCAAAACAGCATCAATGTATGAAGAGTCTTTTGTGGAAGGAAAATATGTATCAGTACAAGACTTGAAAACAAAACGTTGGATTAAAGGAGATATTGTCAAAGTATTAAAGCAGCCTAAATCTTATCTAGTAATGGCTAATGATAGAATCTACAGAAGAAATTCAATTCATATTAGAAAGCTCAAAAATGAGATGTTGTATAGAATTATGTTATAATTTTAAATGTCAGCTGTGCTTTAAAAAACAGTAATTCATTATTGACATTTTGCTAATATTTTTCAGTACTGTTATTTGTGGATTATCTGAATTAAAAACTATAAAATAAAATATCTGAATTCGTATTTAAATAATTTACTACACTATGAAGTAAAATATTTTCTTTGTACCTTCGATGTTTGGTTTACTAAAACCGTTGAAATAGCTTGGTCTTAAATATTACTACTGAAGTATTATATTGAACTAACAAAATGTTCAAAATCAGTATCGTCTATTTTTATTGCCATTTCCCTATGAACAAACAACTAAAATACCAAAAATATTAGTTTTACTAATCTTTTACTTTATTGAAAATGAGACTTTAACTAAGAAGTAAGAAAATTGAAACAATTAATTACCATATAGTAATAACCAAAATGGGAAGAAAATGTAGGAAGTCATCATCTTTGTGTTAAACATTTTCACATATAGACAACTAAAATACAAACTAAACAACCTAATATTTTGACTAACTTTACACTTGCTTTAAAGTAATACTACAAAAAAAAAAAATAATAATAATAGTAAAGAAATATGATAAATAAATAATAAAAAAAACAGTTTAAACACAAAAATGAGCTACTAGATAAGAATCAAAACGAAGCTTATAAGGCAGTCAGCTGCAAGCAATCACATCTACAGCCGTCTGACACATGTTAAATTGTACATTGTATAACAGCTGTAGCTTTGTTTTGCATCTGTAGATGTTATATTTTGCATGCAAAGGGTTATATTTATTTACTAGTACTGTATTTCTTTAAATAAACTTAAAATGAAAATATTTCAAAAATACATTTGTTATTTTTATTATTATATACATTAACAAATACTTCAAAATGAGAAATTTATAGTAGTAATATAATTGCTTGTAGAAAGAACTTGTAATCTTTGTGTTTTGCTATGTGTTTGTAATTTAGAGATCTTTCTGAATGCTATTTGTTGAGACATAATTAAGTATTTTGTCTCTAAAGTTCATTTATTTATATTTCTTATTATAACCAAAAAGGAATGTAAGATTTTAAATTTATCTTACAAATTTGCTGAACCTATAGCATACAAGTTTATTTAAAAATTATTTTCTGTGAAATATTAATTCAACATTATTTGAGGGATATTGCATTTTTTAATTTACTAAAAATTTATTCCACGACATAAATAATGATTTGGTAAAACTGGTATTTTATTATCTATGCTATTACAGGAAGATATAACTAAAATTCTAGGTGTTCCAAATAAAAAGGTTTTAGTCATCTTCTAGTCACTACTTGGATTATGAGTTATCAAAACATCAACATCTATAAATATTTTCAAGTTTCCTTTGGCATTTTATTCTTTACGGTACACTCAAATTACAAAATGTTTGTAAATAGGATGATGGTAGAGTCACAAGAAGTAGGGTGGATGAGTTTTGGAAGATGGCGGATTTGTACAATTTCCTACAATATTTAGAATGTTAAGTTCTTGAACATAAATTAATAAATCTTTCAGTGCTATTTGTATCCTATTTAATTTATTTACTAATGAATTTGCTTTTAATTTGAAATAAAATAAGACTAAACAACCATTAGGAGCATGATGTACCAAAAGCAGGTAATAAAATGCCAGCAAAAAGTTTCTACTTTTATCCGTTAATATTGCAATACTTAATCTGTGTTTATAAAATTAATCTTTTACTAAATAATTCAGTGTTGCTTTTTTTAACTTTGACATGATGCTGTTAACTTCTTTCTTTACTGAGTGATCACAAGGTAAAAAACTTAAAACTCAAAAATATGACATTAAAGTTTATTTTTTAGTAATTGATCATTTGGAACACTTAGTATTTATGTTAAGGTAATGAAGTTAATGTTATTATAAATGTGTATGTTTATAGTATAAAATGTATGCAATTTATATTTATTTATTTTAAGTTATTATAAAAATAAAAACAAACGAATAAATAATATTGTTGATTGCACTACACCTTGAGTATTGACATCCGCATACGTTTATTACAGCTCATATTATGTACAGAGTTGAACAAAAGTCTGGAATTTATTAATTTTAAAACTATTAAAAGAAATGTAATGAAACTTTGGAGTTATGTACATGTCCTTATTCCAAACATTTATATATATTTTACTCATTTTTCGCTTAGCCAAGGGATGGCCCATGAAGGAAGTCTTGACAATTTAAACGCCTACCCCTAGTTATACCTCATTTTAAAGGTCTTTGTACATTACAAAAGTGCAAACCTGAGGTCAAAAGGATGACTCAATCAGAAAATACAGCCTCTCAAAGAATTTAATGTCATATAACTTATACTTCTTAGTTATGCGGCTATATTTATTTATCCCTGTTTGATGTCTTTGTTGTTGAGTAAGTTGTTGATTGTTTACAATCATACAAAAAACTGCGTTATAAAAATATTATTAGTCTTATTAAAAAACAAAACTGTGAAAACAATTTTGATAGTTGGTATACCCTAAAAATAGTTTCAGAAAATTATTATAAACATTTGTTCCATATTTTTGTGTGAAAATTAATTAATTTATAATATTCTGTCAATTAAATTATAGCATCAACAGACTATAAAAACTATCTTATCCTTGAAGGAGTTTGTTGTATGACAAAGAGTAATATGATGTTAAAATCTTTTAAGAGGCTATATTTTCTGACTAGGTCATAATTTTGACTCCAGGTTTGCACTTTTGTTATATAAACAAAGACCTTTAAAATGATGTATAACTCGATGTAGGCTTACATTCAACAATTTTTACTCCTTTGTGGGCCACTCCCTGACTATGCGAAAGTAAAAGTAAAATATCTCTAAATGTTTTGAATAGGGACATGTACGTTACTAAAAAGTTTCATTACATTCCTTTCAATATTTTTAATATTAATTAACATATCCCAGACTTTTGCCGAACCCTGTATATATCTATATACGGTAGGGTCGTGGTAGTCCGAACCCATGGTAGTCTGAATCACACGGTAATCCGAACGATCCTTCCAGCCACTTGCAAACAGCTTTTTTCGTTGCATGTCTCAACTTGTTAGTTTTTGATACGGATAGTAACAGTGACAGTACTATTTATAATTACAGATTACTTTAATAATTATGTAAAATTTGACTAGTTTAATTAGTTTGATTTTTTACTTGATGTATGTAAACGATTTTTAAAGATATAAACATTTTCTTATAATTGAACTCAGCAGTTTTAACAAATAGGCTACGGATATAAATAGTTTAGTAATTATTCCATTAAATGTGATTTTATGGAATAATTATTATTCTTTTCTCAAACCTTGATAGTCCGAACAATTTGATATCCGAACAGGCCCTTTGCAAATAAATATTCGGATTACCGCGACCATACTGTATATAAAAGCCATTTTCCACACATCACTATTTCTCCAAAACTATAATGATAATCTGATCATTAGTTCCGGATATCATCATGAGTGAGTACATAGTTTTTGGTTTATATATATATATATATATATTTTGCTAGTCATAATATTGAGTTTGATTTATAATCCAAATGTGCAGCAAGCTTTCAGTTTACACTATCCCATTTAAATACAATTTGGAACAGCTGATGGTTTGTATACTTCACTACCATAATTAATTATTTTTAAATTTAAATTTTTAACCCCTTGTGCTCGAGTGGCCAGTAGTAATGGCCATGCAAAGTTTTAGACGGCTTGTTATTAGTCTCGTCATTGTTTGTTCTCGTTGCTCGAATGGCCAGCTGTACTGGCCGTGCTAGTTCCACTTCCAGCTAGCGGCCATGTTTGCTTATACTTCTCAGCTAGCGCGTAATTCCTTTTAAATAGCCTTTGTATTTTTGACATGGTTATTTAAAAATGACGTAAAAACCATTAATAGATAATTATAGAAAAACTTTAATGGAACTAACTTATTCTAAGATAAACAAACTGTTTGACAATGTTAGTTTTAAACATACATTTGTAAATTGAATAATTAACATAAATTATTGAAATTACAACTTGATTTTAACATATGACATAGTCATGAAACATTTTGCAAAATCTTTAGTGTTTGAATTTTTTTGCAGAATGGTATTGTTCAAAACACAATATTTACAAATAATAATTCACAGCTGAATAACATCAAACAGTATCACAAGTCAAATGTAAACACAACAAGTAGTTATGGGCGACGGTGACTGTCTGACTGAGATGCTAAACGTCAGCTGTCAGAATCTACTGAACAATAAATGTAATTGGCGGGAAACCAATGTCAACAGACGTCATATTTAGTTTACGAGTTCCTTGATAGGTTACAGCACTCACCGGACATATACGTATAAAATAAAATAATAAAAATAAAATGTTTGCATAGTGTCCAGTAGTACTGGCCATACGAGCAATAGTCGTATTCTATACTGGCCAGTACAGGTGGACATTCGAGCAATCAGGACATCGCGTTAACAAATAGACCGGGCTGACGTGGAAATTTCTGCGGCCAGTACAGCTGGCCATTCGAGCAACGAGGACAAACTACAAATATTGCTTTCGGGTCCATAGGATTAACCTTCCACAGTTTTATTCAATTTGTTTTTATTTAACATCTGTTAATCAAATAAATTAATTAATTAATATAGGCTACCTCCATAAGAATACCATGGGAATTTTGGAGACTAGTGGGACGGAGAGGAAAATCCTTTCTTAGTCTCTCTAGGGGCCAATATAAACCTATGTAGGAGGTTTTTAAAGGAGATCTTTGGTGTGAGGGGAAGCTTTTAAGACGCTGAAGCCATCTTTCAGGATTTGGTTGACTTTCTGTAGGCCATGGTGGTAATTAGTGACGAGGGATAAGTATTGTGAACTACTTCTGGTTTGGAGTTGGTTTGGGACTGGGCTACGGATTTGGTTTTTAATAAGGTTGGTTGGGTAACCTCTCTTTTGGAAGGCACTGACAAGTTGGTTATTGTATTTATTTAGGTTACTTGGAGAGGAAATGGTTTGGCACGGCTGGCTAGGAAATAGGGTAGGGAGCGTTTGGTGTTGTTCGGGTGACAGCTGGTATAGTGAAGGTATTGTCGTTTATTGGTAGGTTTGATGTGAATATCAGTTTGAAGGACACTATCCTACAATCCAATTTTAACCTCAAGGAAGACTATGCATTCAGAAGAGGATTGCCAGAGGAAATTCAGGGATGAAATGTTTTGTAGGCTTTGAAAAAAGGTTTTAAGATTGGTTTCGGAGTCAGTCCAGATCATAAAATATCATCAATGAAAAAACCTCCGCCAAATCCTGCTGGTCCATCCTAAGTCACCTAATCCCAACATCCTGATCTGTTCTAAAGACCAGCAACCACCCGGTTCTAATCCTTGTAAAAAGAAATCTTGCAAAACCTGCCCTATTCATCTCCCAGCCACATCTTTTACCAGCTCAACTACCTACTTAACCTACAAGATACCTGGAAACCACTCCTGTGAGTTCACTAATTTAATTTATCAACTCCAGTGCCAATACTGTCCTGCCTAATATATCAACCTTACCAGTGAAACCCTCCGAAAATGCATGAATGGCCATATAGAAATGATTGCAAAGTCCAAAATCCTGAAAAACCTATCTCTGCCCATACTCTTCTCCATAACCAACATTTTGACCAGTGTTAAACCACTAAAGTAATCAGATCCCTTCCTTCCCATGCCAATAGTTCCCAACTCCGAAGGATGAAATTAGCACACCAATGGATAAGAAAATCCTGCGACCCACCTAATCTAAACATAAAATAGACCACTTCCCTTCAACCCATCCCCCGTCAGCAAACTTCATCTATACCAACTGAAAAAACTGCATCAATACCTGAGTAACTAGAATCTATATTTTCCGGTGACAACCGCGTCAAGGTGATATGTACATTATTTACAAAGTAACCAGACGTTTTGCCCATACTGTGATGTGACATCCTCAGTGGTATCTCTGAGACCTGACGCAGTTGTCACCGGAAAATATAGATTCTAGTTATGACACCGGCCGCTTAAGCCTAAATACCTGAGTGTTGTTCTATGGAAATATATAATCCCCACCACTGCCACCTACCCAGCAATAGTGGAAGCTAAGTCAGTTTCTCTCTCTACTCACCTGAAGAAAGTGCTAATGGTAAAGAAATTTCGTGATTATGTGATTCTTTTGTATATGTTACTACTACTCTGATGTTAAGCTGGGGTAAAGCTGTTAGGTTTCTGGATTGATTCAGAACTGAACTGGAAGGAACACACAGGCTACATCTGTTCGAAGTTGTCGTGTGTTTTACACTTACTGCGTAAGCTAAAGCAGACTATCACAAACCAGTATCTAATGACAGTCTACTATGCTTTGATGCAGTCATATAAACTATGGAATAGTTTGGTGGAAACATGCTTCTGGCTGTAAGAGGTTTCTTAAAAATTCAGAAGAAAGCTTGCTGTTGACGGATTCAGGCCCTAGAGACAACTGTAGGCCTCTCTTTAAGCAAACTAACATTTTGACCATCTATAGTCTTTACTGCCTTAACACGCTTATCTTAATTCACGAAAATCTTGACAAGTTTCAGCCAAGTAAAATCCATGCGCACGAGACTTGTCATAGCTCAGATATCAAAATGCCTCACTGCAGGCTTACCAAGACACTAAATAGCTACCTAATGAGAGCATCAGAATGCATAATCTGCTTCCGGCATACATCAAGTATTTGAACTCAAGCAGGATGGTGATCACCCTTAAGAACATCTTTGTGAACAAACCTCTTTACTCCCTTGACGAGGTTGATAGGGCCTACTTTCTATCAACCTTGCCTGTCAGTTAGTCCTAACTCATTGATTTAATCTATCCGGCTGTCGCCGGTTACTGACTGGAAACATGTATCAAGTAAGTATGAAGTATTGACTGATTTTGTATTGAAATTTTGTGGTAAGTCATTGATTGAAATAATAAAGAAGAAACGTCCAAGAATGGAGCCTTGAAAACCCCCATGTCCACATTCTGTAATGTTGATGTCAACCCTGTAACTAAAACATATTGCTTCTTATCAGTCAGGTGTGATTTAACTATTTTAAAAGATTCACTTTCAATACTATAGAATTTGAGCTTAACAATTAGAATATCATACGGAATAGTCTAAAGCAACGGTCGGCAACTGGCCAACCGCGGTCCCTGTCTGAAACGCGGAAGGTCAAAAACTGGACCGCCAAAAATATTTTATTATCTCAATCACATAAATTATAAATTTAATTTTAAAAAACCTTTTCCTAAATTTGATTGTCACCATCAAGTTGGCAACACTGCCACCTCACTAATATTACGATATCAGCTAGCCAGTCGTAGACGCGTAATAGAGCTGAGAGGAAGTGAGTGTTGTTGTGACTGTTGCCGTTTCTCCTTTGTGTTTTTCGCTCGGTTAATTTTTATTTATATGGATCATAAAAAGCATAAAGTTGATGGTGAAAATAGGAAGTTTTTGACTGAATGGACTGAACACTATTGATTTACGCTTCCTGATGGACCTGGCGCTGTTTCAGTTTGACTAATATGCAATAAAACTGTCCCTCTTATTAAAAGTACAAATTTAAGAGGCAATATGAAACGACCCATAAACAGTTTCATCAATATTTTCTTCTGGGAAATGTAGCTCGCCAAGAATAGCTCAAAAAATATCTAGCTTCTCACAAAAAAGCACATCCATACTAGTTTCAAGTATGAGCGAGCAAACAAAATCTAGACGCAGCTTTGCGTGTATGTTGGATGCTTAATAAACACAGAAGCCATTTTCAGACTTTGAGAGAGTAAAAGAATGTATGCTAGGAGTGGCCGTAGCTCTTTTTGAAGATAAAAAGGACGTTGTTGCCGAATTCAAGATATTCCATTGTTGGCTAAAAGTAATATAAGAAGAACCGAAATATTGGCTGCAGACAATAAAAGGAGTTTGCTAGAACTTCTACATAAGGCGCCTTGCTACGCCATAGCACTTAATGAATCATGTGATATTGTTGACAACAAACAAATGTGTCTATTTTTGTGAGATTTTATGATATTGAAAATAAAATATTTATCAAAGAATTGCTTGCAGTCTTGCTATTTAAAGGCCAGACTCGTTGAGAAGATTTATTCCAGACTTTTGATGACTTCATGACAAAATCAAACATTACTTACTATAAAATGGTGTCTCTGTCAACTGATGGAGCTCCAGCTATGGTCGGCAAAGAAAGGGAGCTTGTAAAGTGAATCAAAGAAAAGAATGTGGGGCTACTATCTTATTAATGCATAATTCACCAGGTAACCCTATGTGGGAAAACTTAGTGACACTCTGAAAGAGGTAATGAACAACTTGATCAAGTTGATTAATTTTATGAGGTGTTGTTCTGCTCTTTAGCACAGGCAGTTCAAAGTTTTTCTATCTGAGTGTAATTCAATGCATTCTAACTTACTTCAACACAACAATGTTCGTTGGCTAAGTAAAGGTCAAGTGATTGAACGATTTGGCAAATAAAACAAGAAATAACTACTTTCTTAGAAAACTTGAATACCCAAGATGCAATAAAGCATTTAGAGTAATACTCAATACCGAACTACAAGAAATGAGAAATTAATATGTGATCTGATACAGAGTCTGTATTCGTTCCGTCACAAGCTCAATATTTTTGAAAAAGACATTAAAAGTCAAGAACTAATTCACTTCCCAACAACTCTTGAACATAAGAATAGTTCTGAATCAGAAACAGACGTTACAGTATTTTTACATTTCATTGAAGATATTAAAAGGGAATTTGCAGGAAGATTTGAAGACTGCAGAGGTAGAGAAGTTGTTGGCATTCTTAAAAGCGCCTTTTGCAGTTCTTCCAGCAGGAGAATGGAGTGATGTTGCTGCGAATTCGTTCCCCATTTCAAAGCCCTTGCTCCAAATGGAGATTACAGACTTGCAGAAAGACATTTTGTTGCAAATATATAAAACTACATCCACCCAAGAATTTTGGCGTAAACATGTCCCAGAGAAATATGAAAACTGCAAGAAATTGGCCATTTACCTTCCTACTATGTTTAGCTCCACATATCTTTGTGAAACTTCGTTATCAAAAATGAATTTCTTAAAGAACAAATATCGCTCAACATTGACAGACGCTCACCTCAAGGACACTTCGCATTAGCTGCCTTCGAATTTTAAATCAAATTTACTAACTTCATCAGCTGTTATATAGTGGTCTTACAAATAATGCTATGATTTATATAAAAATGTCAACAGTTACATTAATTACTTTACTTGTATTAGAAAAACTTTCGTATTATAGCAGGCCCTCATTAGGTTTTGGTAGGCCTTCTTATTTATGTTAGGTTAGGTTTTTAGTTAATTTTTGCAATGTTCTAGATATTTTTATTTGTTGTTATTTAAGATTTTACTCTTCTATGAACATCAATATCATTTATCTATGATAATCCAAATCTAAACCTATATATTCAATAATCAATAGCATTGATTTGTGCGTTAATTTCATTCACTCAATGGAGGCGTATAACGAAGTTTCGCCTAGTTTTTTCCTGGACCTCCCCAAACTTATTTTTAAATATGTCTTGACTCCACCCAAACTTAGTTGCTGACCTATGGTCTAAAGCTTTGCTTAAATTGCTTAAGACGAGAGCTACAGATTCAAAGGATTTGGTGGTATAGTAAACTAGAGCGGCTGTTGTTATGAACCATTATGGCAACCGAATTGACAGCCAGAAAGTAAATTGTTTATTTTGATTGAAATTGACTGATTGATAATTGATTGATAGTGCATTACAGATTCAAAGATTTTTGAAAAAAATTGCATCAATGAAATTGGATAGCTCTCAGGTAGACTTTTGTTGCCTTTTTTAAAAACTGGAGTAATTTTGTAAATTTTAAGTTGATCAGGAATGTATCCTTATTTGAGGCATTCAGATAAAACATGGGATGATTAGTTTGAAATACAGTAATGATAATTTTAATTTTGATAAACTAGATATTAGAGATTTAAACTCAAATACAGAAATGTTTTTACAGTAGAAAACAGATTCAGGCTTTCACCCCAGAAAAAGTTGGTGTTGTTTTCTGTGTGTGGGATATTATTTCAAATTTCTTTGGGTGAATTAATAAAGTATGAGTTAAGACATTCAGTATCTACCTCAACATTTTCTGTATGTGAGGGTCAGTGTTCCTGTGATATATTTGTCCAAGCAGCCCTACGTTTATTTGTATAATTTTGAAAATTGCCATATTTACTGTATACAATTTTTACCATGTTAAAAAAGGGGAGAGTGGTAATTGGATACGGACCAACTCATTTGGTAGGTCATGTTTATAGAACTAGAAGGAAAATTTCAAGTATCATCTGTTATAAAGCCGTGGTGAATGATGTGACCAGACTTGCACATTTTTTTCTGTAATTTCTGTGCAGAAGACTGCATTATCATCTTAGAGGGAACTAATGATATTACAAAACTTAGTTCTAACTATAAGGCTCTAGTGTTGTAAACCAGCTACTTGGAGGCAGTGTTGTGGATATTATAAGCAATTGTCTGTCCCAGTACTCTTAACACTAATCTCTGCTGAATAGTTGCTAGAGGCATGGGCACTCCTAGAGAAGTCTGGGATGTTAAAAAAGTTAGTGGAGGTCTCATTTTACCAGGTGAAATTAGGGCTAAGAAGCCCTCTCTAACACTTAACCTGGGGAAAAACGGCTTAAAGGTAACTTCTGAACCACAACCAGTGACCAAATGTATGCAAGGGCAGGATCGCTCAGCTGACCATCCATTAAAGGAACATCCAATGTTCCTTAGCTCAATATTCCTTGAGTCGTTATCTTGCGATAATGTCAGGATCCTCAGGACCCTCTGGTCAAAACCACTGGCTATGATGTGCATGATGGATAGTGGCCAATGTTCGAATGTTGTTTAATGGAGAAAACTTAGTATCAGGAATGTAACTTAGCTAAAAATCGGACCAATACTATGTTGTTTGGATTCCACATAGTAGTTGATCCTTTAGTTGCCCTGGCTTTTGGGATTTTAAAGACCCTTTCTAGTATCAGTCAGTCTTAGTGACAAACTTGATTATATCTCTCATCTACACTCACCATTTTCACTATAGCTACCATTATTCACCCATATCTCTATGACCTGCGTTTTAAGTACAGTAGAACCCCGCAAATCCGAACACCACAAATCCGAATTTTCGGCAAATCCGAACTGAAGGGGATTGGAAAACTTTTTTTTTAACAAGTTAAAATACTGTATTTAGTAAATTTGGAGTCGCAAAAACGGGAATGAAATAACAGACAAAAACGTAAAAACATAATTTTAATTTAAAAAAACACCTTCAACATCGTTAACATGGTTTATAATTGAACTTGAAATACAGTGAAGTACAGTATAGTACAGAATGAATACATGAATACAACGTTAGATAAAATACAGTATAAAAATATAAAAGATTACGATGTTTTCTTAAAGAACTCTGTAACTTTTTTCTGACGCATAGATGTGTAGCGACTAGAAGCGGCAATGTTAAGCCATCTACGCATTAACATTACGTCAGCTGGTAATGCAGCAGGGCTCTGCTCCACATATAGTAGAGGGCTTTAGTGGCATCTGCGTGTGACACTCGATCTAGTTGGGAAATTTCTTCCTCGCTTTCTTCATCTTCATTAGGGCTTTGAGGTTGAACCAAATTTACGATTTACTCATCATTGCATTCTTGGTGGCCATTATCGTCAACACCAACCCATTCTATGACATCATTTTCTCCATCTTCTTCACATCCTGAAAGTTTTTGAACGACATCTAGGAGGTCATTTTGTAGTAGAGCTTGAAATTGCTGTGTTTCTTCAAATTGTAAATCTGGCCACAGCTTCTTCCACGACTTTTTAATCAAAGTTTCAGGACAGTTGTCCCAGGCTTCAGCCACCCAATAAATTACATCTTTTATCGTGATTCTTTTCAGGATGTCAGTGATGGAACTTTCTTCATCTGATAGAAATGTCCGTACCAAATGTTTTCTATAATAAAGTTTTATAAACTGCAGGACACCCTGGTCCATTGGCTGCAATAATGGAGTAACATTTGGTGGCAAGAAAACAGCCCTAATTTCACCACATGTCAGTTCTTTTTCTGAAGGGTGTGATGAACGTCAGTTAACGTTGAACAACTGTGCTAATGTTAGTACAGTAACTCTATACGCTATTTTTCGGATAATCCGAACTTTTCGGAATCCGAACAAGCTGTTCCCCCCAATTAGTTCGGATTTGCGGGGTTCTACTGTATAATAAATAAATAGTTAATGGCCTAAAACTGATTTTTAAACTACGTATAACATACAAGGCATTCTGGATGGGAGATATCTATTTCTTTGTAAAGCAATATTTTAAATAAATTAAAAGATTGCATAGTATGGAAATAAATAACTTTTCTGTAAAAAATAAATATTTTATTATTTAAATGCACACTTATTTCTTTTTTTTCCTCAAATATTTTGCCTTAAAAGGTGGAAGTGGAAGTTTGATGAACCAAGTGTTCTTATCTTTTGATGATAATGACAGGGCACGCGCCATTTGACGTAACCTAGAAAATAAAACAAATAGACAGATTAATCCTTTACATACAGATGGACTGTTCAATACGGATCCTTTTATATTCCCATGCTCAGATAGCTTAAGAATAGCTATTTTATAGTCTTTTCAAACTTGATTTTATAGTCCTTCTGTTAAGTAGGAACTTGATGACAAAGCAACATGTAGGAATTATAAGTAGCAGCATGTAGGAAATGGAGACAAAGCAACATGTTTGATTGTGGTGATGAAGTGATATGTGGAAATTTGAAGATCAACATGTAGAAATTAGAAAACACGGCAACTTGGACAAATTTGGTTACACTAAATCTTGTGATCCAAATAATCTGAACATAAGATAGATCAATTACCATTTCCCTTTTACCCCTTCCCCATCTGCAAACTTCATATAAACAAACTGGAAAAAACTGCATTAAAACTTGAGTGTTGCTCTATGGATATACAACCCCACCACTGCAACCTACCCAGCAATAGGGGAAGCTTAGTCAGTTCTCTTTACTCACCTGAAGAAAGTGCCAGTGGCACAGAAAATTTGTGAAACATGTGATTCTATTATATTTCTTTACTACTACAGTGGTGTTAGTGGACTTGTCTTATAAGGTAAGTTTGCTGATTTCCTCTCTTCTAATGTACTTAAGTAATATATAAGAATTCTGGTCAAGAAAGCTGGAATAACAGTGAACAGGACCCATTGTGCTGACCACATGTCACCCAGCATGTCCAGACCCGCAGACGGTTGTTGAGCACAGGATTATTATTATATAAGAATTTAAAGAAAACACAACATGTATATGGAGACAAATAATGTGTTGGAATATTTTATAAAAATGTTAACTAATATTGTTGAAAACATTTTTTATACTTACTTCGGAACGCTGAACTTTGACAAATACTTGGACAGTTCATCAATGTTACAGGAGTTATCACAGACAATAAGGACTAGGATCATTACATGTATGACAATTTTATCGTCCATTGTTATACTGCGAACCCTGTAATTATAGAACTCACTTCAGACCATCAATATAGGAAAATCAGCAAAAACATTAAATTATATTGGCAAAAATAAAAAGAAATACATATTAAACAATTTTATATGATGCCCACTCTCTTTGGGAATAAAAGGAATAGTGACAGCTGGACATAATTACAATGAACTTACAATCGATATGTCAGGAAGTAAACTCAACTCTCAACTTACTGATTTTGTAAAATTCTTAAGTGTAACTTATAATAGAAATCTGAACCGCATATTAGTGATCTTCATCCTCCTCGTTTAAGCACAGCATAATTTGTCTTAAGAATCATTTCTGATGGTGTCAATAACAAAACATGCCTAACATCAAACTATGAATATTTTATTTACATCATCCGATATGGCATTATTGTTTGGGGTAATCGTTCTCAAGATTTAAATTTAAAACTACAGAAAAGAGCTATAAGATTATTACCAAATTCAGCAATAGTTTCTTGCAAGCCACTTTTTAAATCACTACAAGTTTTGACAATACCAGCCTTATATATTTACAAACTATAAATTTATGTAATTCTTAAAAAAAACAAAGAACTACATATCAGTCCAAAAGTCAGACCACAGATCATAAGTATGAGACTAGGGTGAAAGATCTTAGATTCCCCAAAAATTGACTGAAACTCAATTTAAATGAGCCACATTAAATAGGCATGAACATTTGTATTAAATTACCAGAAGAGCAAAAATCTTACTTTTTAAAACTAGTATATTTAATTTTCTAATAGAAATTTATCCATACTAGAAATATAGGCTCTAACCACTTTTAAGTTTATTTTTAAGATCAACAATGTATCCTGGTGTACAGCTAAATTTAAATACATTACATTCAAAATATGTGACATAGCATATATTAATCTGAGAGTTGTATTGTTTATGTAATTTATGTGACTAATAAAGAATTGAATTGCTTAATGTCTTTCTTTATTTCTAAGATATAATTACTAACTTGACTATACTAATTATAAGGGCGAGCGGTCTAAGGCGTCACGACTTTGAGCTTGGGTTAGAGATAGCGCTGGTTTGAATCCGGCCTGGACTGGAAGATTTATCAGTAATATTCACCTTGAACTGTATTGATTCGCCCCCTTACTCTGTCTGAAGAAGTTCCTCGCACAGATCAATAGTCAATCAATCAATAGGAATGGGCAGAGTAAGGTTAAGAAGGAGGTTCGGCCTCTCCTTTAATTAAGAAAAAAATAGCAGTTTAACCCTTAAAACGCGGCATCCGTATATATACGCATGTTTACAATTGCCCGTAACGCGTTATACGTAATATTTCGCGAGCTGATAACAATAATCCTAGAACAGGCCTAATACAACGTAGCGAGTTCTAAGATTCAAGGTCAAGACTATTTTCAGGTTATTATTCATTTTCGAGACCTTTGGACTGGTTACTAAGCTACGAATGTAAATAATATGAAGTTTTCATTCATTATTGCCTCTGTCGAGGTAACCGCTAGCGCTCGCAGCGAATATATACGCATCTGCTAGTCACATGACGCGGCGACCGGCTGGCGCTCGTCAGTCTGCAGTTATTTGTTGTCTGTCTCGTGCATTGAACTAACCTCCGGTGTGTAAACAAAGTTTATTATTTTGAATTTACTCCATATTTTTCATTGTGACGTCTAGTTTTATTTTTGTTGTAAATAGTGTTTATTTTGTGTACATAATCTGTTGTCTTATTGAGTTATATTGTATATCTTGTTATTGAGTATATTTTATATTAAGTTATATATGTATTGTATATTGTATATCGTTATTATTTTTTTTTACATTGTACTATCCTGGTTTAGATTTAAAAAAAATATAACTTTACAAAAACTAAAATTATATATATTCAAGAAAATTAAGCGTTAATTGAAAAATTACAGAAAATTGCTCAGCGTTTTAAGGGTTAATAGTCACACCCCAAATCAAAAGTGATCAAGTTTCTGGTCAACTGTCATTGTGACTGAGCTACTATTTTTGCAAGTCATCCTGCCAGGTGGTGCCATCAATCAGCTGTTGAGTGTCACATGACTTTGACGTTGTTAAACTAATTACTGCTAAACGTTGTTTGAATGAATATAACTCTTTGTTACGGGAAAGAAACATATTTTCAAGCACAGCACTTTTTTTAATTTAATGTAACTTTCCCTCAACATATACGAATTGTGCAAAAAATCATATTAAACTACTAAAAATTAACCCTTAAAACATAAAATATACAGAGCCGACACAAAACATGTCTAATCCTTGAAAATGCCATCTCCTCTTACTATGTTACATCTAACAGTTAAAAAATTAAAAAGTGAAAAATATGAATAGCTTTTTTTTACTTCTTTTTTTGACTTTGAAAAGAATCCATGAATAGAATTCTCTAATAAATTCATATACATTTTAAATTTTCAGTTGACATGAATATCCTATATCTTAAAACAATCGGGACATTTATTAGTTCACTCACTTTCTGAACTTAGTACTTGACCTATTTTGATGACATTTTTTTATTCATAAGATAATTTTGATTTCTAAGTCGTAACAGAGCTAGATTTTTGAAATTCCTACAGGTTTTTGTCCTACACGGCGTCAATGTTGCAATGTTATTCTTAAGGTTATTAATTTTAATTGACCAGCTGGCGGCATAAACAAATGTTAAATGGTACAAATAATTTGTTAGGTTAAACATAGATAGCAGCACAGTAAAATATCAAATTAATTATAAAAGAGCGAATACATGTACGTCTGTGTGTGTTAACGTCAGCCGTTAAATAAAATGAAAACATTTGAAATAGGCTTAGTAATAATTAATTATTATACATGTACTATTAAACAGAGTGCAAATCAAGTGCAGTGAGTGAGCTACTGTAAATGAATAAAAATAATATGACATTACTTATACAGTTTAATTACTAATATCTGAAGTCAAAAGTTAAATGCCATGGCCGAAGGCAGTTGGCACGCAAAGCATGCAGGGGTGTCCCCTAGTTTATATTTGAGTTAGGACATGTTACATTAAACTTACCTTCCATTTACAGTATCAATTGAAAAATTATCAAGTATCTTCCTTGCAAGTACTGGTGAAAAAGGACTAATCTCCTCAATAAGTTCCTTCTTTTTCTTATTTTGTAAATTCAATCTCAAAAACTTCATCAATGATTCAATGTAGAGTAAAATTTTAATCCTCTCTTCTGTAGCTTTGTATTGTAATCGCTCGAGGGTATCTATGAAGAACTTTGAATACCTAAAAAAATTAATCAACTTGTCATTTCTTTATTGTGAATAAAATGTGTTATGAACAGGCTGATGAATTAGAAAATTTAACAACTTCCTTAACACGTTAGCTGCCGTGCCGACCCAATCGGGTCGGCATACGTAGTTGCGCTAGAAACATCGGCCGACCCCAGCGGGTCGGCGGTGGCAAATAGGAAGGGGTTACAAAATATCAATTTTTAAAGTTTATAATTTTATTTATCAATTATTTAATAGACAATTCATGAATATAGGATCCCATAGTTATGTAAAAATGTATCCAGGACATTCTAAAACCATTTACTTCAAGTTAAAATTTACTTTAAAAAAGCGTGAATGATGCCGACCCGATCGGGTCGGCACATTTTCTTTTTAACTTTGATCAATGTTTTAATGTTAAATAATTGGTAGTTTTATTGGAGATGGACAAAACAACACATCGATACATTTTATAAAGAAATTGTAATAGGATAAAATACATTTGCAGAAAAACTAGGTTATTTACATGTGTCTACTTATGTACATTTTTAAAACAGTCCTTGCACAAAAAGGGTTTCTCAGGACACATTTTACATAAGGTAGTTACTTTTTTAAGGTTTTTTGTTAACTTCCGGTCTCCTGTGCGGGCAACTCTTTGGTAGCACACTTTGCAGTTCTTTCGCGCTCTTCGTTTGTTCTTCCCTTCACCAACGAAAGTGGAAGTTTCAGACAAGAAGTGATGTCCAACTTCTTTCACAGGCTCAACCTGTCCCGTCTGCAAACCCAGCAACTCATACACAATTTTTTCTCTAAATGTAGTGATGGAGTACACACGTTTTCTTCTACTTTGGGCTGTGACTCCAACGGCATCTTTATACGCTAACCAGGCATTGACAACAGCTGTTCCTAAGAGGAACTCTTCAGCGACTTAATGGTACCATCGCATCGTTTTTCTTACAGCAGTGCTGTACGATGCCATCTGGTCAGACACGTCGATTCCCATCTTTGCCTTGTTGTAATGAACTATTACTAGAGGCTTTAAAATAGGTTGGCCCTGTCTTGTTCTTTTCCCTGTGTATATAATCCACAGGATGCTTTGTTGACATCATCCTAACCTCCCTCTTGTCAAACCATTTCGTGAATACAATGCCATTCGGGTACTCAAGGCAGTTCATCTCACCTCTACGAAGTGTTACTGTCCCATTGGATGGTATTGATTTCTTGTGGGGAAACCATGCCCTATTATGAGTAACACTTCCTACAATATGTGTGTTACGTGACAAAAGTATATTGGCCAAGTCTACAGAGGTATAAAAATTGTCTACATATAAGGTATGGCCCTTATCTAAGTAGTCTTTCATTAAGTCCAAAACTACAGAAGTTGCTAATGTTAGATTGTCATCGGCTCCAGTCCCTGCTCCCATGTAAACTTTTACTTTTAAAGTGTAGCCACTTGTGTCACAGATTTTAAACACCTTAATCCCATATTTGTGTGTTTTGTTGGGAAGATACTGGCGAAAAAGGAGCCGACCTCTAAAAGGGATCATACTCTCATCCACAACAACATCTTCACCAGGAGATTTTTTAATTTTGAATTGGTTATTCAAATGATCAATAAGGGGTGAGATTTTGGATAGTCTACCTCCCTGTGGCATTTTCTCATTATCACTAAAATGCCAGAATCTTAATATTAATTGAAACCTATTCCGGCTCATAACTTTACCTACAACACAATTTTTATAGAGTATGTTATTCGACCAATAATCTGTCAGTCGAGGCATTGGCACAAGACCCATCCATAACAATAATCCCAAGAACTTTTTTATTTCGTCTGGATTAGTAGGTCTCCATTTTCGCAGTCTACTACTACGATTCAATCGTAATTTACTTATAACCTGAGCAGCATTACGATTGGTTTCGTCAACCATAACCTGTATGATTTCATCAGTCAAATATGCATAAAAGTAATCAACAGGTTTTGCATTTTGTGGAAGATTGAATGAAAATGTTGGTACTCCGTCAAATTTAATATATTTTTGCCTACCCTCAAACAATTGCCATTTTTCATCTTCATCTTTTTTCATTTGGATTTTTTCATTTTTATTCAACACTTTGTATTTTTCACCTAAACTAATATTTACATCTTCTCTTTGCACATGTTCAATATTTACAACTTCATCAACATTCATAACGCTTTCATCATTCACACTGTTATTTTCACTAATAATTTCAGTCATAACTTCATTCATATCTTCATCATAATTATTGTCTACAACATTACTTATCTCACCATCTAAGTCACTCTCCGATAAAGAGTCGTATCTGGGAGCAAAGTCGGGATCTTCGTCCGTGTTATCCATGTCGCTCTCTTCATTACTTCCCCAACCATCATCACTAACACGGTCCATTTGTGGGTCATATTCACTTGTCATAGGATCGTACAAAGCGTTTGTTATTTCATCACTATTCAAATCACCCATTGTTGAAAATATAAACTAACTAAATAAACTAAAATAAAATACAAACACTCAAAGACATACGTAACATGGAAGGATATCTGAACAAAATGTAAAATTCAGTGTGAATACACTACACCTAACAACACACAAACTGTAACCAAGTGAGGTTGGATTTACACTAAGTGGGTGCCGAGTACAATAAAAAGCGCGCGAAATAACACGAACATGTGTGTCACGATTTACCGCGCAGCGAGTGCAGTACTGCCAATATCTTACGTGAAATATACCCAAAAACAGTGTTGTACCGATCGGGTCGGCACATTTATTTTTCAATTGAAATTCGTTAATAAAAAAATCTGCCGACCCGATCGGGCCATAATTAACAGCTGTTATTTGAAACATTTATTTATAAAATATCATATTACACTACGTAACAAACATATTACAACAAAAATTAATGAAAAAAAAGTAACGATAAAACTTGGCAATATGGGGACATCACAGGTCCATCCCAGTGGCAGCTAACGTGTTAACTCGTCATAATTAACGACAGGTCTCATTGTCTAAAGCATGGAGGGTAAGGTCTAAGGTCTGAATTTCCAATGGAGCTGCTATCAGTTGGTACTTCACTCGAATTAAGTTTACACACAGGCAAGTAGTGTAGAGCCATGACACCTACAAATCTATAATTTGACTACTATTTTGTTATTTATTTTTTTTATTGAATATTGATAGTTAAGATTGTCGGATGTGTATTGTATGAGTGTATGAATCCAGGGATGGCCAAAAGCCTGGAATATATTTATTAATTTTAAAATTACTGAAACAAATTTAATGAAACTAAGTAGTTATGTACATATCCATAAACCAAACATTTAGACATATTTTACACGTTTTTCACATAGCCTGGGGATGGCCTCCCAAGGGAGTTTTAAAAATTTTAAATGTAATCTTACCTCAAGTTATACCTCATTTTAAAGGTCTTTGTTTGTACAATACAAAAGTGCAAATATGAGTTAAAAAGGATGATTCAATCACAAAATACAGCCTCTCAAAGAACTTAATATCATATAACTAATACTTATTAGAATAAATAAATAAAAATGCCTTTGTTGCAAGCGACTGTTATTTTACAATGTTTTTCACAATTACTCATATCCTTAAAAGTAATGAACCACTATAATTAATGTTAACTATTTAAATCAAAACAATTACATTCTTAACTAAATTAATAATGAATTAATTTATGGGCCTATACAATATACAAGGTCATTGAAAAGTAAGTTGCAGCCCCCTTAACCTTTTTGTTAATGTGTAGATACAAGGAGCTACACTAATAATGATAGTTTTCAAATTTTTGACCATCAGGATAGTCTTGTCACATATAATTTTAAAGGTTTTGGTTAGCAATAAAATTTAAAAAAATTGTACTTACAAATTTGAAATCAGACAACTCTAGAAGAAATGGCAGCCTCTCAAAGATATAACCGTAAAGGGGTAGGGGATTCAACATTTTCAAATAGCACTTACAGTCTTGAAACAAATCATTTTAAAGGTTTTGGTTAGCCAATAAAAAATTCAATTACAGATTTGAAATCGGACAACTCTACAAGAAATGGCATCTTCTCAAATATTTTACCCTCTGGGGAGAGGAGTGGAATGGTGGTAACTACACAATTTCAAATAGGACCTATAGCCTTGTAGTATATCATGTAAAGATCTTGGTTAGCTAATAAGAAGTACACTTAATATTTGAAATCTTTATATAATATCTTTATATAATATATATCTTTATATAATAATAAGCATTTTCCTCAATTTTACAAATCACAATGAAGCTCAGTCACGTTTGGGGTGTAAAAAAGTTACAAGCTCTCATGTCTTGTAGAGTTGTCCGATTTCAAACCTGTTAGTGCATTTTTTATTGGCTGATCAAGACCTTTAAAATGTTATGTTACAAGACTATAAGTGCTATTTGAAAATTTTTAGTTAACCCCCACCCTCCTGAGGGTCATAAATTTGAAAACTATCATTATTAATCTTGTATCTAGTAAGATTAACGCAAAAAGATTTCACACACCTAAAATGACAAAAAAGTTAAGGGGGATGAAATTTATTTTCAACAGTAGTATAATTAATTACTACTGGCCCCTATGAAAGTACTTAACAATGTTGTTTTTAAAACTTTTGCCAGATAGAGATCTGATGTTACAGGAAAGATCATTATACAATTGAGGAGCAAAATATGAAAATCCTCTTCTGCCTATTTCTAGCCTCACCCTTGGAAAAAGAAGCTGCTTGTACTGCCGGGTGTTGTGGAGGGCAACCACTGCCCTGGAGACAAGCTTTTCAACCACGTGTTTTGGCTGACCCTCTGTCAGCACCTGGCTGATCAGACAACATATTTGAATCCTGCATAGAGTATCAATAGTCATGATATTTATGAAAAACAGAGACATGGTCACGCCTTCATACATTGTAGACAAACCGTATAATAGTTTTTCATTCTTTGAGAATCCTCTATCATGATGCCGTTTCCATGTGCGGTAAACAATAATAGAGGATGGAGAGAACAAGGGATTGGACAAAATGCAGCTTAACCGGCTCCGCATAACTGATCAGAGCTGGTACATTCCTCCTATTCTCCCAAGTGCTCTCTGAGTGACATAGGTTATATGGTTCCACTATCCAAGACAGCTATCCCTTCAAGTTTTACTCTTGCGCTGTCCTTATGAAAACTCTCCAATAAAGTTTTTGTTTCAATATTGAGAAAAGTGCACTTGTATCTAAATTCCCTATTGCCATTATATAAAATGCTGGATCATTTGAAATATGCAGCTGGCAGTCATCTGCATTCATTTCTATGACTGAAATGAGTTGAAAAATATCTTTATTAGGGCGAGGTTAGAGCTAACCAGTCCTCTCTAACACCTAACCTTCACTGAAAATGATACCGAACCTTATGACTGATACAACTGTTTAAGGTAAACAAGATATGCCCAAGGCAACTTCCTTGGAACACCTCTGGTTTTTACTAAAGAGCTTGAGCTGTCTGAGCCCGCTTTTGTCACCTGAATCCTCTCATTGAGGTATGCCCAGAACCAATTTACTACTTCTTACTTAAGTGGCTTAGTTAGACAAGCAACAAACTATAGTTAAGTGAATCAAAGGCCTGAGAATAGTCAAGCATGACTTGTGAACTACACTTGCCAAAATCCCTGACCGCAAACAAATAATCAAAAAGGTTGATTAGAGTTGTGCAAGTTCCATGATTTCTCCTAAATCCTGACCGAAGTTTTGGCATATCTTGCTTTTCCAGGAACTCAGATATCTGCTTAATGACTAGCTTTTCCACACCACAATTTTAGACATTCTAGACAGAATTGATATTCGTCTAAAAGGGATTATATCTTAGGGACTTACAGTTTTCACTAGGGAGCATATTAGGATCCCAGTTTTCACTAGGATAATTTCCTGAAATCAGTGATTTATTAATTAAGTGATTGCTTCAATAGCAAATGAGCTCACTGCTTTTATCATGTTAATCCCTATATCACCAGCGCCCACTGCTCTAGAGGTTATTCATTCATAGCAGTCTTGACTTCTTCAACAGACACCATAGAAAATGCAAATTCTCCATTCAGATCAGGCTTTCTATTCTTAATGTAAACATTTTCCAGTTCTTTTGAAGTTTCGTAAAATTATTCACAACAGACGGTTTGTAGATAAAAGCTACTACAATTGTTTAGATATTTAGTCTTACTACCACCCACCAATTTGACACGCTCAAAGCACAGGTCCTGGGAGAGGTAGACTGCCACGCAACCTCCACATCCCTCCATGCGGTCTGACCTCAGCAGAGAGTAACCAGACATCATAATTATTGTCAGATTGAGTGGAGAGTTGAAGCCATGTTTCAGAAATACCAAGAACATCAAAAGAAAAATCTTGCATGAGGTACTGGAGTTCTTCATGTCCTGTGTTTATCTTTGAAGGCTCCTCACAAGTCGGAGTCGGGTTCTTGAAGGGGGTTCATGGTCTGACTCCCTGCTCCGACATGCCCTAAAGCTATTGTCTCAAACAGAGCAATCAATCGTGATACTTCTCTTTCATTTTAGAGACGACCCTCCTCGACAACCAGTGGTTGGCCTCCACAAATACGACATTTAAGTTGTTACACATTAGTTCAAGCTGACTGTTAAAATTATAAGGTGGTTTATAACCAATATTTGTGATTGTGATTGGTGGTAATTATGATGTTTATGTATCTTTTAGAACTTGGAAAATAAGATTTAGCTGTAAACAGCAAATCAGCCATACTTTGGAGAGCCTCTTTTTTGCCATTGCCCCCGTCGTGCCCAGGACCTCCCCTGTAAACTCTCCTCAGATTGTTGGTACCCACATTGAATATGAATAGCTGACAAATGTTTGTTAACATATTTCATAAGCCTATCTTTAATGTGTACAATATTTTCACCGAGAAACATTCCAACAATGCTCCTTTGTAAACACAGTTCAGCCCTGCTTCTCAAACAAGAGAGTCTCCTATAATTAATATATTATTTAGCCTACCTTTAACATCATCCAAATAACATCAGAAGGCAATGAAGTTATACAACTAGTAGGGCTTGTTTTTTTATTACCACAACCCGATGAGATCTCACTCCAAGGCTTGCACTGAGAGGCCGAGGTGTTACAGACCGCTGAGGTTGAAGCTCGGGGCCAGCCCGGGACTCTAACTTCACGATCCGCTCCCTCATGACTCCCAGGTCAGCCTAATAGTAATAGCCCAGGTAATAGTAGTTAACAGACATTTTTGCTCAACATCACGGCATCAATTTTAACCTTAAAATCGAATACAATTTCTCCTTGCTCACAATAACAGTAAGAGAAGATATAGTTTTAGTTCTTACATTTAGGTTTTTATCACATATCTTTTTTATTTGGCTTTATAGTTTCTTAATTCTAATTACTGATTCATCCTCCAAGTAATTACATTCCACAGTGCTTTATCTCTAAATAGTTTTAGAGATAACTGTAGTCAGTTAAGAGCTTAAGCTGTACACCCAAGGTTATAAAGGTCTGCATTTAAAGAATCAACCTTATTTCCCAGATCCTCAATGACTCTACACTTATTATTTAAATTCTTTCATAATCTTAAGATACATGAGTAAACAGCCTTTCTATTGCTGCCCCTCCAAAATTAACTGATGCAGCCTGCAATTTTCTGGAAACATTCGATGCAATATCAATCCGAATCAATGCCAGCATGGTGGCTCAGTGGTTGAGACTTCGGACTGCGGAAGGCAAGGTCCAAGTTTCGAATCCCCACTGAGCCAACGGTCGGTACTTCACTTGTTGAATAAAGTTCACGCACAGGCTTGCAGCTCATGTTAACTTTTATTTATAAAACACTTTTATTTAATGAAACCCATTAAATAAAATTCATAAAGTAAATTCATCGGATCATTTGACCTAATTCTTGGTATTTTTACAACTTGTCTTATAAATGCTAAATATACAAGTCAAGATTGATACGTAAAACTATAGGCCTATATACACAGTATATTAATAAATAACAACTAAACAGTAACACTGATCATCAATAAATTATGATAATAACAATACTAAAAAAGTAACATATAATAGATTAATTAACAACAAATAAATAATATATAGGTAACAATAACAAAACACTGAATTTCAACAATTGATACGTAATAATAAGAAAACAGAAAACAATAACAATATTTAACCTTATATGGCTAGAATATTATACATGGAGTTATACAGAATCTGGATGACAACAAATTCTATAGGTAGTTAGGGGGAATGACATTCATCCGAGTCAGTAGATTAAAATTACGCCTTACAAATGGCTCATGTTAAAAGGCAGCTCAGGTAAGTGTTAAAAAGGATGAATAACTTGACGGCTTCTCAAATAAATTGTCCACTCTGTGACCAGTGTTCCTTGAGAGAAGGCTGACTGATGTACTTCAGAGTGATGCGGATGTCCACAGGGTATTACAAGCGCCTCAGTCAAAGCCCAAAACAAGAAATTTAAAAAATCAGTGCCTTCAGAGCTGAAACAGCCTCTGCAGCACAGGTTGGAAGTTCTTATAGGTAATTCTAATTAATAATCAGCTATTTGGTTATTTATTTATTTATAAGACGCCGATCGTGATATGGGAATATGGGCGAATATGGATTTCGAATGAGTGTGATGAGTGTAGATGAGCAAATGTAGTCATTGTTACAAACTAAGGCCGACTATTCCTTAGAATGTGTCATTAATTAATAGCCCAATGACAAATGAACAGCCGGTGGTTATCAGCTGATCCTTCTCAAAATGTATTATGACTGATTGGGATCGAACTGAGAACCTTTAGCACGTGAAGCTGGGATTGAACCAACTACGCTACCGACCAATTAGCTGGCCAGCCTACTTCTAGTCCAGACAGGATTTACATGACTCCTTGCAACTGGACGTTTGGATCATACGTTGTTAGGTTATGTTTAGAGAGATCAACCGACAATATGATTGTTATAAAATTCTTACACCAGACATTAATTACTTACAGTGAAGCGTTGACTAAATTAAAACAGTAGTGAAAAATTATCACGCCAAAAAAGGAAAAAAAATCAACAATAGGTAATTTATTAGTAAATAATGTCACAGTGCTCACAAAAAAATTAAAACAGACTCAAAACAAGAAATACAACAAATATTTTTGTTCATTTAAAGAAAATATGTTTTAAAAAACACTCAATCAAAGTAGTTAATCTAGAGTTGTTCTATGTGAACAGTGCTCACAATCCACCAACAGACCAACAAACATTTGGTCTAATAAATTAGAACAAACACAAAAGAACTGATTACCCTGATTCCTTTTCAGTAAAAGGCATCAAATGGAATATAGTAAATGCCTCATCCGTCATACTGTCAAGTTCCCGTGGCGTCAAAAAGTCTTCAAGAAGAAAGACCTCATGGGGATCAGTTGCGTCTCTATGGCAGGGTGGCATGCAGTCGTCTACTGCATTGTCAACCGACTCCAATTCCTTCACATCTACTACAACACCTAGAAAGCACCAAATGAACATTTATTTAGGTTGGAATATTACTTTGGCACTTAATAAATTCATTACATTATTTATTAAATATCCAGCAATTAACTAATTTACTAAACAAATCTTTTCTTCACAGGTCGTATTCTGTCAGTTTAGTTGTACCTCTTCATCTATTATTGATCCCACCACTAAAGGACTTAAGAATCCTAATCTTCCACTTAAATTTATCATGTTTTATGCATTTATGTTGAATGAAATATTTTAACTAACTATAAATAGTTAAATTAATAATGAATTTCAAATTGATTTTAGTAGTATCAAAGATAAGTAACTCTACCCAAATAGCTTATCCCCATGCTAAAGACTGTTAACAAATTCTTCATAATGTGTGAACTATCCGCTTGAAAGCGTGTTGTGCGGCTATGAACTGGATGGCCTTGCCAGATTGAATTCAGTCAAAACACATGCGTGTAATTTTAGGTTCACCTAGTTAGAAGAGAGGGAAGCAGTTCAATGCGGCAACATGCATCCTAAAATCACTGTCATGTAGTGCAATTAACTCTCTTTGATGTTAGTAACTCTTTGAAGTCCATGGATTTAGACTTTTTGAAGCACTTCTATCGTGTGTATGGGAGGGTGGGTGGGTAATACCACCATATGTGTATGAGGGTGGGTAGGCAATACCACTGTATGTAAATGGGAGGGTGGGTAGGCAATACCACACCGTATGTGTATGGGAGGGTGGGTGAGTCATACCACCGTATGTGTATGGGAGGGTGGATGGGCAATACCACCATATGTGTATGGGAGGGTTGGCAGGCAATACCACATTATGTATATGGGAAGGTGGGTGAAAAGATCGAGTTCCAGGAATTTGGAGGCATTCTTTAAATCAAACTTATCTGCCATTAAAAGTATATAACTTTTTTAACGGCCGTTTAAAAAAAAAGTATTGTGCTGTATTGTGCTGTCGATGATTGCTGATGATATAAAGGCTGTGGTTTTTAACCAGTCCCGAGTCCTCATCAAAATAATAGTAAACAAAAGGATGCTTGCTTATTTACCCAATGCTATTGATATGTTTAGTTTTCGCTCTAAAAGCATGAAATGGATTCTGTACTTTTACATTGAAAGTTTGATTCAAAGAATGCCTCAAAATTCATGGAACCCGATCTTTTTAATGACTTGTGCTTGTGGCTGACAACAAAGTTAAGTGCTTCAAAATGTCTATATCTGTGGACTTGAAAGAGTTTATAACATCAAAGAGAGTGATGTTAACTTTGGAGAAACACGATACCATTGCCCGTGAGTATGGCAAACAGTGGTGGCTTGTAAAATTCTATCTGTCAATCGAGAGCTTAATGACTGCTGGTCCAAGAACTTCCTTCAAATACAGCAAAAATGAAAAAACAGGGTCCCTTTGAGTAATATCTTGAGGAAGATCACACTCCTACAACTAACTACAGCAACTGGGTGCAACTTCAACATCACACAAGCATTGTATGATAAAATCTTGCTTCTACTCAATGCTCGCCAGTCATGAAAATAAAGGTTGGTATATTAATAATTGGTATAACTATATGTATGTTATTGTTTTATATATTTTCAGGAATAACAAAGCATAATATTTGTACACCTATAAGCATCCCTGCATAATGTTGGGTACACCTACGTCTGGTGCAGGGACGGAAAGTTCTTCGCAAGAAAAAGTGCAGGGGACAGGTGTCAAAAGATAAGCAGTATGGCAGACATTGAAAGGGCTTAGGTGAGTTGTTAATTATTATTAAACATATCTTTATCATTTATTTTCATTGGTTGCTCTATTTTTGTAGAATATTTTGTCCCCTGGTTGGTATTCTGAAATATTACCGTTATCCATTAAAAAATTGTTTTGAATACTAAATTGAAATGGCAAACATAATTACTGATACAGATATAATATTCAATAATTCTTTCTACCCTCCTAAAAATTCTAAGTGCTTTAATTTAATTTATGCTAATATTGAGCCTCAGAAAAAATTTTAATATTTTTATTGCAGATTTTTCAAATAATTGATACAGGGGACTTTAATCTGCATTTGCTTGAAAATTCTCTGAATAGTCAAAATTATACTAGCCTTCTAGGCAACCAAGGTTTTACATCCTTTATCAATGTACCGACAAGAATTGCACGCAACAGTAAATCATGTATTGACCATATTTTTATAAGATATTGTAATTTAAAGAACTTAAGAAGTGCAACTTTTGATTTAAATATTACAGATCACTGGGTTTTGGGACTTAAATTAGAAACTAACAACAGGTCAGATAACATCCAAGATATATTAGCAACCAATCCAAATAAAACTACTTTAGATCACAAATTGGTTCAGTCTATGCTCAGTGCTGTGGATTGGGGGATATGCTTCTCATCCAACGATGTAAATACAAGTTTTAATAAGTTCCATGATACGTTACAACATATCGTTGAAAGTAGTAAGAAATCAATACCAATAACTTCAGGCATTGGCAAGGCTAAGCTAATTAGTCCTTGGATAAATATAAATAATCGGATAAAAAAGAAGCAAAAATTATATAAAACCTTTAAAAGAAAGCTTTATGATTTGCACTTTAAAACATATAAGATAGATTTTGCTTGAAATTAAAAGATGACATAGACTCTGCAAAAAGAGATTATTACTATAGGCTACTTACTGATTGTAATGGTGATACTTTAAATCAATGGAAAATAATAAAAAATTTAACTGGAAGAGACACTAAGTCAAGGGTACACAAAGTAAGATTAGATGATGGAACGATAGCCGAGGATCCACACATTGTTGCCGACGCTATAAACAAATACTTTATCTCCGTTCAGTCAGCTGGTAGTCTCGGTCAAGGTCAAGTGATATCACCCGTAGTGTGTCGCGTGTACACATTCCTTTTACATGTATCCAACTTGTGAGAATGAAGTATTAGATACTATTAAACAACTAAAAAACAAACGCTCTACAGGATTTGATAGTTTAAATGTTAGTCTGATTAAGGAAATTAGCCATCATATTTTGCCAGTTCTCAAGCACATAATTAATCAGAGTTTGCCTTCAGGAACCTTTCCCGAAAAATTAAAATTGAGTGTAGTCGTGTCCTTATTTAAGAAAGGGGTAACAACGAACATGGATAATCTAAAACCAATTACCTTACTGTCAGTATTCTCAAAGATATTTGAAAAAATTATGAAAAAAAGGTTGAATTCATACCTTGATAGGTATAATATAATTAGCAGCTTACAATACAGTTTCCAAAAAGGCAAATCGACCGAGGACAACCTAGTGAACGTAACAAATAAACTTTACAACGGATTAATTAGTGAAAATAAGGCTACAGGCCTTTTTATTGATTTTAACCCGCCCGAGGTGTCATAGGGTGCGTGAGACCGACGCATTCTTTATTTTGTCGTTTCCGGTTGGTTGTTTGTTTCCGGGAACTGAATTACTCACTAATCTTTCCTCTCGGTTCATTGAGCTTGCAGACGCTCTACTGTAATTTTGAGGTTAGGTCTGTCATCACTAGAGCACGTTTTGGTGTCACAGACCGAAGTCACCCATGTTGTTGTTGGTGTGTGAGACCGAAGTCACCTATCTTGTCACTTTGCTTACTATTTTTTAAGAGGTGAGTCAAGTTTATTATATAATATTATTTGTATTTATTACATATTATTATGTGTTTTTAATTTTTTGACTATGCTACTAATAATATAACATTTGTATCCATCAAAATGAACTCTATGTATAATTTATAATATATTATACATTATATTATAATTTATATAATATTTATATAATATTATAATATATTATACATTTATATATATTATACATTTCCTCAAAGAAAAATCGCAAAACTAAATACTATTGCAAGGTTTGCAAAAAGTTCCTATGCTTACAAGAACATGCGCGAATCGTATGCGGCGATTGTTAGAGGCTTGTATACAGTATAATTTATATGTAGTTTTTACAATTTGGTTTATATTTAGTATTAATTACAGTGGTTATGTTTTAATTATGTTTTTATATTATAATGTTTAGATATGGTTTGAATTTATTACCTCTAATGAGGACATTTTTCAGAAAAGCGCATTTTATATTGTTGTTACTAAATTTATTTACAATTTGTACTAAACAATTGAATGGATTTTAAAGTTTATATTTTTATTTTCATGCTTTGCATACCTAGTGTAAGAAATTGACTTTTCATAATATTCTCATGAAATCATTTAATTTTATGTTCCCTTTATTATATTTGCGATTTTATAAATTTGGAAAAATTACAAGTGACAAAAAAAATTAAAATTATGTATTTGTTATTTCTAGACCCTTATTCATCAGATCACATTGAACCTGCAAACTAATTTATATTTTTAAAAATTTTTTTTTGAATTTTGTTGTACACAAAATTGCAAAAAGTGAAAATCGGTCTCTGAGACCCAAGTCACCTATCTTGTAACAGAAATACAGTCACTTCCCTAGGGTTAAAAAAGCTTTTGATTTAGTGCACCATGAAAGTCTCCTTACAAACCGTAGTCAGTCCAGGTCATGAAAATATCATCGATGAAATGGAGCCAGCAGAGGGGTTGGATGGATTTTTGAAGGAAAGTCTTCTCCAATTTCCCCATGAACAGGTTGGCGTAGGAAGGGCCCCCGAAACCAATCTTGAAACCTTTCTTCAAAGCCTACAAAATCTTTGATCCCTGAATTTCACCCGGCAATCCTCTTCGGAACGCATAGTGTTCCTAGATGTTGAAATTGGATTGGAGGACAGTGTTCTTCAAACTGATATTCACATCAAACCTACAAATAGTCAGCAATACCTTCATTATACAAGAATACTCCAACAACACTAAACGCTCCCTACCCTATAGCCTAGCCACCCGTGCCAAACGTAACATTTCTTCTCCCAGAAATCTAAATGAATAAAACAACTAACTTGTCAGTGGATTCCAAAAGAGAGGTTACCCTACCAACCTATTAAAAACCAAATCCATGTAGCCCAGTCACAAAACCAACCCCAAACCAGAAGCAGTTCCCAATGCTTACCCCTTGTCACTAATTCCACCATAGCCTACAGATACTCAACCAAATTCTGAAAGATGGCTTCAACATCTTAAAAGCTTCCCCCACACCAAAGATCTCCTTGAAAACCTCCTACTATGACTTTCAGACAAAACAAAAATCTCTGCCATATCCTGGTCCATCCTACCTGCCAAGTTACCTGATCCCAACATCCTGACCTGTCCTAAAGACCAGCAATCACCCGGTTCTAATCCTTGTAACAAGAAATCTTGCAAAACCTGCTCTATTCACCTCCCAGCCACATCTTTTACCAGCTCCACTGCCTCCTTAAGTTAAAAAATACCTGGAAACCACTCCTGTGATTCCACCAATCCAATTTATCAACTCCAGTGCCAGCACTGTCCTGCCCAATATATCGGCCTTACCAGTGAAACCCTTCGAAAACGCATGAATGGCCATAGACACGATTGCAAAGTCCAAAATCCTGAAAAACCTCTCTGCCCATACTCTTCTCCATAGCCAAAACTTTGATCAGTGTTACACCACAAAAGTAATCAGATCCCTTTCCTTCCCATGCCAATAGTTCCCAACTCCGAAGGATGGAATTACCACACCAATGGACAACAAAATCCCGTAACCCACCTAATCTGAACATAAGATAGACAGACCACTTCCCCTCAACCCCTTCCCCATCAGCAAACTTCATTTATATACGAACTGAAAAACTGCATCTATACCTGAGTGTTGCTCTATGGATGTACAACCCCCACCACAGCCACCTACACAGCAATAGTGGAAGCCATGTCATTTTCTCTCTCTCTCTCTACTCACCTGAAGAAAATGCCAGTGACATTGACAATTTGTGAGAAAATGTCTTTATTTTGTGTATGTTACTACTACTCTGCTGTTAGTGAACTTGTCTTCTAAGGTAAGTTTGCTGATGTCCTATCTCTTCAATATATTAATTATGTAAAAAAATTTTATGAAATGTGTATTTTTGTAAGCTTTAGAAACATAAAGGAACATAAAAATATTAAAATGTATATTAAACCCGTAATTGGTAACCCTCCTTTGTTTCCCTCTTCCAACAAAACTAATCAAACTATTGTATTTACTGTACCTGAAGTACTAGCTGTTATGAAACAGTTAAAGTCATAAAAGTCCTCTGGTCCGGATGGTATACCTGGATATGTTGTTAAGGGGTGTTCTGAAGTGTTGGCTGAGCCTTTGACTTATTTACATAATCTTTCCTTATCTTGTTGTGTTTTTCCCCATAAATGGAGGGAAGCCAAGGTGGTCCCAATTTTCAAATCAGGCAAGAAGGAAAACGTCGAAAATTATCGTCCCATTTCTTTGTTAAATGCGTTCGCAAAGGTGTTTGAGTCTCTTGTATATAAATATATTTATTCTTCTATCAGATCTAAACTATCCCCGCAACAGCATGGCTTTATTCCCCAAAGGTCAACAGTATCTAATTTGATGGAATTTTCATATGATGTCTCTTCTGAACTTGATGTTGGTGGAAGGGTGGACGTAGTCTACACGGATTTTTCTAAAGCGTTCGACAAAGTTGACCATTCGATACTCCTCAAGAAGTTATTAACCTTTGACCTTTCCAAAGATTTTGTTTGTTTTCTTGAATCTTACCTTAGGAATCGCACTCAATTCGTAGTTGTTTCAAATTTTAAATCTAAACCTTACTGTAAACTTCCGGGGTTCCACAAGGTTCTAATCTTGGACCCTTACTTTTTCTAATATTTATCAACGATTTGCCAGGCAAAATTTCTGATGCTAAATGTCTTCTTTATGCTGATGATTTAAAGTTGTACAGAATGATTAATAGTGATAGAGATGTAAATCTATTACAGGCTTCTCTCGATTTACTCGCTCTGTGGTGTTCAGAAAACAAATTATGCCTGAACATAAAAAAATGTTTTGTTGTAACATACTCGAGGAAAAGGGAATACATCCCTCAAGATACAACATCGATTCAATTCCATTGTAAAATGTTGCACACATAAAGGATTTGGGTGTAATCTTTGATTCGTTTTTCAAATTTAACATTCACATAAACTCAATGATTAATAAATCACTCCAAATGCTAGGATTTATCACCAGAAACACCAAGTTATTTTCTTCCATAGAAACTATAATCGGTTTGTATTTTTCATTTGTTAGAAGCAGACTAGAATACTGTGCCCCAATCTGGGATCCATATATACATTACCACATATCATCAATAGAGGCCATTCAAAATAGATTCTTAAGATACCTATATTTTAAACGATTTAATATTTTTTGTCCTAGAGATCTCTCAACAGATATATTGAGAGTTTTGTTTTCATTTGACAAACTAGGCTACTCTTACCTCCGTCAATAATCCAATAAAACGCTTTATTAAGCTGACATGTTTCGTTGCTATCACAACATTTTCAAAGCTTGCAACTCGTCCATCACATAAAACTAAACATTAAAACACAGAACACACGGTGACACGAACATAAAATACATTTAGATAGCGCTATCATCCCGACCCGGCACTGGTTGGTAGAAGACTCTACCAACCTTCTACCAACCAGTGCCGGGTCGGGATGATAGCGCTATCTAAATGTATTTTATGTTCGTGTCACCGTGTGTTCTGTGTTTTAATGTTTAGTTTTATGTGATTGACGAGTTGCAAGCTTTGAAAATGTTGTGATAGCAACGAAACATGTCAGCTTAATAAAGCGTTTTATTGGATTATTGACGGAGGTAAGAGTAGCCTAGTTTGTCAAAATAATAGTCCAGGGGCCACAAACATGAATTTTAATTTTCATTTGAATCGTTAGCCAGTAGAAGAGCCAAATCAAATATCATTTTGGTGTTCAAAGTATTACACAATTTTGTTGATAGCTCTTATTTATTAGATAAAATTAAGTTATATGTCCCTAGAAGTAATTTGCGTTCATCCATAGTTTTTTACATACCTCAAAGTGTTACTGTACAATTTTATAATTTGTCTTTGTTTAAAGCACATCGCCTACTAAATAAGTTTAAAACAGAAATAGATGTTTTTAATTCAAAAATGAGTTTGTTTTTAATTGAAGTAAATAAATTTCCTTCACTTTCATAAAATGGATATTCACTGCAATATTTAACTTCTTTTTGTTTCTAAATTTATGTTTGGATAAATATTATTTGTTAGCTCGCGCAACATAGTTGATTATTACTGTTAAGCCTGTATTATATATTTTTAGCATAGTTTACTTATTCTTGTACTGAAAATAATTGTTGTGTAGTTATAGTTTTGTCAAAATGGCTGTATTAGGTTTTTTACCTGTAGCTGTTATGTAAAGAGTCATAAATAAATAAATAAATAATAAATAAATAAAGTTAAAATTATAATTTTAACACTAATGTACAAATATAAAAACTTTCAACATTTTAGTTGAAACTTTTAACAGTATCTTTCATTTATCATACAATAATAACTAGAACAAAATAATGGAAAACTAGAAAATAGAGAAAATTAACTAGAGGTATATATAAACACAAAGCAGACATTTAAAATTAAAATTCAAATGTCTGATTTGTGTTTTTTGTGTATCGTCCGTCCGTGTGTGTTCAGTGTTTTTGAAGACTTATGACGACCTCACAGGAGTGAAGATTTTATGTATTTTTGGCTTGAGAATGTCTACATAAGTTAGTCGAAACCAGGAGCCATCTGACGATGTGTTGAGCCACTTGACTGAATATAAGGTAATATAAACCTCTAGTATAATTAGACAGTGGTCCGGAGGCAATTATGAAAAAAGAAAATGTACGTTAAGTGTTGAAAACAACGTGCTTGGGTGCAGGGACAGACCGAAGATATTTTCGTTTTAGGTGTGTGCAAAGGCAGGAGACGGAGCCGCGCCCATGCACGCTCTGTATTGGCTGTCCCGCCCCTTTTCATTCATAGACGATTTACATTTTTGATATGCTAAGGGAGTTGGCCAAAGACATGTCTATGTTGATGCTGCACTCTAGCGAAAGTTTTAGGAACTATCATTTACAATATCAACAGAAATATTGAGAAATATTAACCACATTTGAGGCAAAGTAGAGGCTGGGTATACATTTGTTTGCCGTGTGTGAAGGGTTTAAGACATTTTGTTATTGGATGAAGATCAGCTAATCCTCCTTGAAAAGAGCACAATGGGCAATCATTAATTATGTAATCCATAGTTTGAGGTTTAGCTCTGCAATGACATGACAGATCACTTGCCATTGCCCACTTACATATCCAGTAGTTGCGACTTCCCACACCTGTTTGAAACATAATCTTCTCTTTGCAAGGAGGGTACATTCCACCTATGACCAGTCGTAGGGGTGAATGCGTTTTACACCAATTTTTATATTTATGAAACTAATATAAGCTTTATCTTTGTTAATGTATGATTTGACTTTGTTCACGATTGTTCATAATTTAAATGTTGATAAAATATTATGATTCTTATTATTTAATAAAACTAAGAAAAGACTTGAACGTAGAGTCAAGATTTTGAATACACCTACCTGCAGCTGTATGTATCATTTGTGTTTTAGTAATATTGGAATTAATTTGCATTTTGCTACCAATATCTGAAAATCGTTTTGATTTTTTAGATCCAAATGCTTTGTGCAAGTTAGCTTGGTTTTCTTTATAGGTAGTTTTTATTTCATCATTATGATAGTTAGTTCGTAAGTTTGCTTTAGGTAAAACTCTCCCCAGCTGGCATTCACTTACTTCAACCAATTTAATCTAAAACAATACCTCACATATTATGAATTAATCAATCAATAAAATAGCAGTTGAATCATATATAATTAAATCTAAAAACTAGTGGTGTTTCTCTTATTAGAAAAATTATTGAACTATGCAATGACAACAAAACTAACAGGAGCCTTTTCAATACTTCAAATTTTTTGATCATATTTGAGCTTTTTTATAGGATATAATACTAAAATGTTGGCTCATTGTTGGCATCACCAATTGGCGATCATGGATGAAGTTGGAGCAAGATAAGGTTTTAAAAAATATAAAAGTGTTATCACACGTATTGAAATGAATTTAATAAGCATAAAGTAAAAAGGAACTGCCTATTAAGCTCTCTTTTCTCAACTTTAGTAATCAATTATACTTTTAATAGGTGTTTCTAGAACATTTTATATTTTGCACACTCTGCTGTATTTTTAAAGTCACTCCAATTATGTACTTGTTCAATCAGCTAGCAAATCTTTTGAGATTGCTTCTTATTGGTTTGCATGTAAAGCCTGTATTACTCAGGGCGAGTTTGCTATCTACTAGCCAGTGAGAAGAGCATTGGCTAGTAAACTAGCCTTGTGTGATATACTTATCTAGTAAACTATCCACTAGTCCGGCGAGTGTGAGTGAAGTTGAGACCCCGTCAACTTTACTCTCTATAATCCTACTAGTTCACTAGCCATATAGAAACTAGCTTGTGTAATACAGTTGGATAGTGACTAGTAGTCAGTTGAAAATATCCTCTGGAGCTGTTCGTGCTGGGGTGGTTGTTGTTATACATAACGAAGAAGTGAATCAGTTAAGGAAAAGAATAAAATTAGAAAATTGTGGGGAGACAGTGGTTGGAAAGAAGAAGCAAGTATGGTGCATCCTGTACCCTTATCAGAGTTGAGAAGTGAAGATCCTTTGGAATACAGAAAAATGTTACGAATGGATATTGCCCAGTTTGACTGTTTGTTGGAAATGGTTGATAGTGTTACTAAATAGAAGGATAGGATGTCTGGCCGAGAACTACTAGCTTTGTCTAATCACATTTCGCAGCGCTAGTACTATATCTTACTCCCCGACTAGTACACTTGCCCTGTGTAATACAGCCTTAAAAAGCAAGCTAAAACAATAACAAACTAAGAGTACTATATTTACAATATTTCATAATTGTTAAATTCATTGTTTTTTTATACAGATATTTTAAAATTTACTTGCCAGTTCACATAGGTCTGTAAGCCTGTGTGTGAACTTTATTCATCGAGTAAAGTACCAACAGCTGGCTCAGTTGGGGATTTGAACCTTTGACTTTATGCCTCTGAAGCTTAATATCCTGATTTTGATTACCAGTCAGGCAGGCAGTAGCAAAGTATGCAACCTAAGTCCCTAAGTATTGATTCAAATCCTTAGGCAACTGGAGACCCTTCAATAACACTAAAATTAACAGTGGCAGGACATCTTGTTTGAACTAACCATACACACATAAATAAAACCACCATGCAGCATGGGTTTTTGAATTATTAATATTTATTATGTATATTATTCAACCTCACCTTAACACTACAAATATGATAAAATTAAGCTACATAAAAACCAAGACAATTGTGATATTGAAGGAAATGAATTGCTAAAAAGTAATTTAGGCATCTATCACTCCAAACCACGTTGATATCCAAGTGATAAAAAGTCTTGTATAAAAAAAAAGAAGAAAATGATGACTATTCATTTTGGTCTGCGTGTCTTTTTTCAAGGGGTCTGCTATTAATTTTTTAACTAAATAATAGTTTCTCTAATCACTCAATTTCAAAATGCAATCAAAAGCAAATCCTGTTTATTATTATAATCTACGCCTCATAACTATGCTGTTGTACTTGCTTTTTATAACACTTTTTGATAACTTTTGTTATCTATTAATTATTGTATGGCAATAATAACAGAAAATGAAATAAAAGCCAAAAACGGACTAAAGTAGTTTGTCTCTTGATGCCACCTTTTAAGAGTTTAAATCCATTGATATCAATTCTGTCAACAATATCAGGCTGCAACTATATTTTCTGTGGGAAAATTTACAAAAAATAATCACGCTTTTTGGATTATATCATATGTATAGCAACATGAAATAAGCTGAATTAATTTGAAATATATAATGGAAATAGAATTTGGTTATTATTATAGAACCAGGTGGATTCAAAAGCTATCTTAAGTTGGCATTTCATCAATATTGGCTTAGCAACTAACATTTTAAATTGTCTGTGTCTTAAGTTAAGAGCCATAAATGTGTCCGGCAAAAATAAATGTTGGTTTTCAACATTAATTTGTAAATAATACCTAAATAAAAACCAGGTCTCATACTGAACGTAGGTTAGTAATTTTTTTTACAGTACAAGTAAACGTCGCACAACACAAATTTATTACAATATAAGCACAAAATGCACAAATATACTACAATACAAGCACAAAATGCACAAATATTATGGTGATCGATTTCGGTGAACCACGCTCACCTTCCTCAGACCAGAGGGATTCACAAAAGAAATGATTTCTTTTGTGAATCCCTCTGGTCTGAGGAAGGTGAGCGTGGTTCACCGAAATCGATCACCATAATATTTGTGCATTTTGTGCTTGTATTGTAGTATATTTGTGCATTTTGTGCTTATATTGTAATAAATTTGTGTTGTGCGACGTTTACTTGTACTGTATATGTACCAACACGTATTATGCTAATTAAAAAACTATTTAATTTTTTTTGTAACTTCTGAACCTTTTACTTGTAAAAAGCCCACTCTTTGAAGTAAGCATACATTCATTATTAGGCCTTCAGATAAAATCATTAATCTTAGGTAAAAACTTCATACCACGCAAGTTTAACGGCAATATAATAACAACAAGATATAAATATCATGGTGATCGATTTTGGTTAACCACGTTTACTGTTCTACATCTGACAGGAGTAACAACGGAATCATTACTTCAAGCCATAGATTACTTATTCGTGTTGTTAAATGTTGTACTTATGTAGGTGTTAAACGTTATACTTATCTAACTAGTAGGTAGGTGAGCTATTAAGAATCTTACACCAATCACGTCTAACAATTTTAAAAAAATCATACAAACTGACACCCACAAAAGGAATCATTCCTTTGTGAGTTTCCATGGCTTGGGGATGAAAACCATGATTAACCAAAACCTACTGACATTATATTTGTATTCTTTTGTACTTAAATTGTACCAAACATGTGCTGTGTGATATTTTAACAGAAAATTATATAAATTTAAAATAGATTAATAATAATAAAATATAATTTTAAGTGATTTAAATCATACATTTATTTTCTATGAATATATTTAAATTGGGTATTAACGTGAAATTATTTGCTAAAACTAACCTTATTTGTCTTTTTGTTCTGAAGAACTAACATGGTTCTACACATTTTTCTGTTAATTTTACCAGTGCCTTCATAAACAGCTCCTTCATGATTCACAAACTTGACTACACGAGCAGTTTTCTCTTTTACACTATCATACCATGAGCACTCAGAGCCGTCAATTTCTTCCCTTGTTAATGGCCTATTGTCAATATTCACTGAAATATAATACATTCATACATATATTACACTTTTCATGAGAATAAATGATAATTATGCACTATCTAGACACTTCTGAAAATACATATTTTTTTTAAAGTAGTGAAATATGAATTCATAATTCTTAAGGAGGTTGATTTTAGCTACAGAAAACTCGTTTTTATGTGAGTGAAAAAAACAACTTTTTTAAAAATCTATATTTTTCCAAAAAAAAAATGTTTTTTCATTTTACTTGGTTTTTAATGCTGAACACGAATATGTAAATGATTTTTCATTCAAATTAATGTTTTGGCTTGAAAAATACAACAACCAAACATAAGTTAACTTATCCTAATCGTCTATTTACTAAACAAAAATTCATAATTTGGGTGTCTGGCCTCTGGGACAGCCTGCCGACCATCCCTCTAGCGGGAATATATGTGAATTAGTTTTTTGTGGCTAGTCAAAGCTCCTTTTAACCCTTCGTTTGATGACTTTTGCATGAAATGATATATTGGGTCGATTACAGGTGATGGTATCGCACTTTGATCGCCCTTTGATAACGTGTAAACGGCGCTAGCGATAATCACATATTTTGTATAATAATGAAGAGGGAAATATCAAAGTTTTAAATGTATATAATTGGATTTCCTGTTTTTTTTCTTCTATTTATAAGTATTAAAAAACTCAGACATAATTAATTCAAAACATTCTGTTTACTTTTTTATAATAATCAACATCAAAACAAAGATCAGCTGTTACACATTGCAAATAACATATTTAGAAATACTACAACTCTTCCCTCGTAAAAAGAAAATTGAAAGATTTGGCATTATGAAAATTAAATTTAAAGTTTTTGAATTTGATTAGTGTGACGTCTAAAATTCATTTGATCAACTTGTACACAGAACATCACCTTTTCAATTCTTTATTTTATAACTCCTCTTCTCCACACCTTTTTTCCTGTCCTTGAATAATCTCTCACCATTACTATGTCTCCTTCCTTGAACTCCCTCCACGATCTTTCATTTCTGTTTCCATGTTCGGAAATTGCTGGTTTATCTTCATGCGTTTGGTCTTTTATTCCTGGCAGGTATCATTATATCCAAGGAAGTTCAAATTTTCCATCCAAATATCAGCTCTGCTGGACTTTTCCCTGTTACCGCTGAGGGCATTCGACGTTGAGAAACAAGAAATTTTAGTAATTTTTCATTCCGAGTACCGCCTCGTTCCACTACCTTTCTGAGGTTTCTTTTTACCTTTTGGACGTAACGTTCTGCCTGACCATTACTCTGTGGGTTGTACGGTGCAATTGTTCTATGTGAAACTCCATTTTGCCTTAGATACGTCTGAAACTCTTCTGATGTAAATACAGTGGCATTATCACTTACAATTGTGTTGGGAAAACCAAATCTTGAGATCACAATTTCCAAAAATTTAATAATTTTCTTTGAGGATATTTGAGACATCGGAAAGACTTCAAGCCACTTGGAGTAAGAATCCACAACCAACATTATATTTTGATTTGCTTCTGTTTCCCATGGATGCCACACTTTGGCAGGATCTTTTTGATTAATTTGACAAGGATAACAATTCTTCACAAATCGTTCAATTCCTGGCCACCAGACAAAGCTTCTAGCCAACGCTTTCATTCTAACAACTCCAATGTGTACTGAATGTAAGTCTTCTAAAATCCTTCTCCTCAGCGATGTTGGTACAACAATTCTGTCACCTCTTAGTATACAGCCATTTACTAAACTGAGTTCACTAGTATGCCTTTTGTACTCATTGCAAACCTGAGGTTTGCCCTTCAGTAGACAATCATAAACTTTCTATAAAACTAAGTCTTTTTGAATTTCACTCTGAATTTCACTCAAATTTACCGGTAGCATGTCATCTAACCTTTTAACTTGGTTTATACATGTCTTGTGTATATCATCCATGAAGTTTTCAACGTTTCTTCTCATTATTGATATTCTTGACAGGACTGCTACATTATTCTGAGATGACACATGCTGAATTTCATAATCAAACCCCTGTAAAAATATTGCACACCTGAGAAGCCTTTGGGTAGTCATTCGGGGCAATTCTTTTGAGGGATTGAAAATTGATGCAAGTGGTTTATTGTCAGTTCTCAAAATAGATCGTTTTGAAAACAGATATTGGATAAATCTATTAACACCCCAAAATATTGCTGTTGCTTCCTTGTCTACTTGAGAATAATATTGCTCTGCCGATGAGAGAGCTCGGGAAGCAAAACATAATGGTTTCTCTGACTCATCCAAAAATGAGTGTGATAGAGTTGCTCCAAGACCTACTGGACTGGCATCAACGGACAAAATTATGGGCAAACTCTGATTATATGGTATTAATACAGTTTCAAACAAAATTTCTTTCTTAGTCTGATTCCAGGCCTTTTCACATTCTGTAGTCCAAACAAACTTCACTCCGTTCCTTATGAGCTCATACAAAGGGTGAAGCAAGCTTGACAGTTTGTTGACAAATTGTCCGTAATAGTTTACCAACTTCTTAGTTCATCCTTATTGTTAGGCCTTGGTACATTAACTACAGCTTCTACCTTATCCTTACACTTCTCCGATATTTCATGACCTAGATACGTAATCTTAGTCCTAAAGTACTGACACTTCTTACTCTTTATCCGCAAATTGTTTTCAGACAACCTTTTGAAAACTTCTTTTAGCCGCTGCTTATGTTCTTACAGGGTTTTACTCATCATAAAATACTGATGCACCCCAAATTCCCTCAAGCACTTGAGAATCTTTGCCATTCCGCAGGAGCATTTTTGTCCCAAACATCAGTCGATTAACTGCGTATACACCCTTACGAGTACTGATTGCTTGTATTTTGGCATTCTCGTTGTCCATAACAATATTTTAGTATGCTTGCGAAATGTCAACAGTTGAGAAAAATTTGCAGCCACTCATGCTAGAAAATAGTTCGTCTAATATGGTGATTGGGTAGTGATCTGGTTCTAAAAACTTGTTAACCGATACCTTATAATCGACACACGGTCTAATGTCTCCGTTAGGTTTTATAATTGGTACTACGGGTGTACCTCATGGGTTATAAGTTAACTTTGTAATAATTCACTCCCTTTCTAGCCGATCTAGTTCATCATTTAACTTCTCTCTGATTGCAAAAGGAACAGGTCAAGGTGGTAAATACACAGGCTTAGAATTGGGTTTCAAATGCAAATGGGCCTCATGTTCATACTTTCCCTATTCCAGGAAGAAAAACATTAGGAAACGACTTTTTCATTTCTCCTATGAAATCATCTTTTTCCTAATCAAGGTATTTGTCTGATAATTGGTTCAAAATAGGAAGACCGGTTTTGAACAGTTTCAACCATTCTCTTCCAAATATGCTATCTACATTACCACGAATTACATACAAATTTCCAACAGATATCTGATCTTTATAGCAAATTTCAACTGTAGCTAATCCCACTGGACGTATAATTTCCCCAGTATATGTTTGTAAACGTAACCTTGTTTTGTTAAGTACTTTATTTGGAAACAGTTTTTTAAACAAATATAAAGATATTGTGCTTACAGCTGCACCCGTGTTAATTCCATTATTCTACCAGGCTTGTTGACCATTTCGGGTTGAACTGCATCATCGGACAGTCTAGATACCGCATATGGCGTCTCAATGTTCTTTCCAATCGAAACCATAGATAATAATGACATATTTTTAAACTCATCAATTTCTTCATCGTCCGATTCTCGGAATGAGTTCACAGTTTGTCGCATACTCTGCTTCTGTCTCCTACAAACACTGCTAATGTGACCTTTTTTGTGACAATTATAACACGTAATGTCTGATGGTAACTCGCAATTCTTCTGATGGTGACTCCCTCTACATCTGAAACAAACTAATTTAGTATTGTCTCCTTGTGCTGATTTAACGTTCTTCTTCCCACGTATTTGAAACTGCTCCTCACTAGCCATGTCTAAATTAAAAAAGTACAAGCCATGTCTAAACATTGTTTAAAAGATTTATTTTAATGAGTTTCAATCAGTTTTGATAGCAACTTGCTATCATTGAGTCCAGAAATATACTGCTGTCGCAAATGGACATCAGCTGTTGAGGCACTGCATTTTGAACATTTAAAGTCGCATTTAGTGGACAAAGATTTAAGGTCATTTGCAAAACAAACTATGGACTCGCCTGGTTTTTGAACACATTTTGAATATTTGTGTTGCTTACAAATTGTGCTACCACAGGGTTTTAGTATACATTGCAAGGTACTACACAGTTCATCATAAGTTTGATCCAATGGATTAATTGGACTCAAATTGATCCTTAATTCATGAAATATTTTAGGAGTCAGTAAATTTACTGAATACTGTTTTTCTTTGTGTCAGTTTTAAATCCATTCAATTCAAAAAAAATTTTCAGTCTTACCAAGTAAGTACTCCAAGTCTCATGGTCGGCATCGAATTTCTTAAAATTTGAACATAGAACAGGTTGCATTACAGGCTGGCTGAAATCCTCTGTGTATTCCTCTTGTTTTCTTTTATTTTCCCTCTACTCGTCACCATTTTAAGAGTATTTGAGGTATTATGTGACAGCTGACTGACGGCAGCACTTTGACACTAGCATTCTCCATAATAATACCACAGGCCAAACATAATATGCTTACTTGATTTCTGGTAATACGCAACTGCTTGGTTATGTTGTTGCTACTGACAACAATAGTTTGTTTATTGTTTTATTTTTTCTATACCATAACTGTTTTTAATCTTAGAACTTAGGCTTATGCGGCTGGTGTCATAACTAGAATCTACATTTTCCGGTGACAACCACGTCAAGGTACTATCTACAATATAACCAGACGTTTCGCTCATGTGGCAGTCTCTGAGAATGGGCGAAACGTCTGGTTATCTTGTAAATATTGTAGATAGTACCTTGACACGGTTATCACCAGAAAATGTAGATTATAGTTATAATTGTGTTTTATTCACTCAATATTTGTGGACTACTTATTGATATAAAGTAATTTTTTGGCATAGTTTCTTTGTAAATTTTCAAAAATAATGAAGAGCTATATAAGTTAAGTACAAATTTGCATACAAAACAAGTGTATGTATATATTAAATTATAAGTGTTCCGTATACTGTTGTAAATAGCTTATATGTGGCATTATTTCTATTCTAAACTAAATTTGGAACATTTAGTTTAGTTTGGAAACTCTACAATTATAAAATTGTATCATATCAGATTTTTTTTTTAATTTTAAATTTTGAAATTTGAATTTTTAAGACATAGCCTACATTTTTTAGAACTTTGGTAACTTGAAAATTATTTCAGAACTAGATCAAGTATGTTCTTACAGTAAAAATTATATAAAACTCTTATTATTAGAACATTTATAAGACTGAGAACATTTCTTTTTTTAAAAGAACCATCTAAATCGCTCAAAATTCGTTTATCATTTATAAGTGATATAGTCATCACTTATAAATGATCATTATATAGTGATATAGTCATCAAACGGAGGAACTCAGAACTCAAATATCTTTATTTTTTACAATAAATACATTGTACAATAGTGTCATAAATGTAATACATTCCTTACAGCTGTATAACTACATAGTTTTAGTAAACGAATCATAATCTTTAACACTGTAGAAAGCTTCTTTCTGCAGTATTTTCATGACCCCCCCTCCAAACAAAACACGATCTTTTTCCACTTTTAAGTGATGGTGGGAGTTAATTGAAAAGGGTAACACCATTGTATAGTAGATGATTTAAAAAAAAAAAAACTTGTTCTTTTTTTAAATTGTTATTTTTTCTAAGTGAATAACACGTTCTATTATTAACCTCTATATCTTGAAATAAATTAAAATTTGTATGAACAAAAACAAGGACTGCATAAATATAAATACAAGGAAAAGTTAAAATTTTATTGTTTATAAAGAGAGAGAGATCTGCATGAAGAAGTAGACGGTTTTTTAAAAATTACTCTAACTGCACGTTTTTGTTGTTTAAATAAAAATGTTGTTCTTTCATTCTCATGACCCCACAAGGAAACGGCGTAATGAAGAAATGGATAAATTACATCATAATAGGAAGCTAAAAGAACGTCTAACTTAGCAATTTTCGAAAGGCTCTTTAAAATGTAAATTCCTGTACTGATCTTCTTACACACGGTATCAATGTGAATGTCAAACTTTAAATTCTCGTCAATAATGACAACCACAAATTTGAATTGAGTAACTGGGTCAGTAATTGTATCACCAATCATGTAGTTTGATATATTCTTATTAGTGGAAGTGGGATTGTTAATTCTAAATTCAATGATATTTGTTTTTCCAGTATTTACTTTTAATTTATTCTTAAAGAACCACTGAAGTAAGGAGCTGGTTTCAGTGTAAACTTCCACTTCTAGATCAGCACGATTTTCATTACTAAGAGAAAGGGAGGTGTCATCTGCAAAAAGGCATGGATTTGCGGTTTTGAGGCTTATAGGTAAGTCATTTATGAAAAACAAGAAAAGAATCGGACCCAAGACAGAGCCCTGGGGAACTCCCTTAGTAATTTTAACTGCAGAGGATTTAACCCAACCTTGACATCCATAGGGATCAACAAATGGAACGCTGACAACCTGTTCTCTATCTTTTAGGTAGGAGGAAATCCATGAATGACCCACACCTCTAATACCCAAAAAGTAAAGTTTGTTTAGAAGGATATCATGGTCAATGAGGTCAAAAGCTTTTGTTAAGTCAAATGAGATTCCTACGCAAGTATTTCCTTGGTCCGAGGGTTAACATTGTTATTACAGACACCATAGGTGATTTGCCATAAAAATACTTTTTCTGCAAAATCTCTAGAAATAATTGTCATAGACCAAAATAGTTTTAAAATTCATGTTCAGCATATCAAACTACATAACATTTAAAAAAATTATAGTCAAGAAAAATAACGGAGTAAATCAAAAAATTAAATTTTCAAAAGATTGGAATTTTTTTTAAAGACGTTATTTCCGCTGAATTAAGTGTTTTCTTATAAAATATAGACCTGATTCTACTCAATGATGATAAAAAATCTAGATTGGCGAAGCTTCTCGAAACTGCATTAATGCTAAATAAATTTTTATTAGGCCTATTTAATGTAAAATGTAACTATAATAATTTTAGCAAGGCTGATAAAATTATAAGGACATTTGCCCTACTTTTGCAACCTCTAAAAAGAGACTTAACAGGTTTTTCTTAGCAAGGGTGATAAATTATAAGGAAATTTGCCCTACTTTGTACCCTCTAAAAGGACACTTACAGGTTTTTCTAGACTATAAAACTTTAATTATTTAATAGAATAAAATAATGTTAGTCAAAAATTTCAAAATTCATTTGAAAACAGCCATAGTCTGCAGGTGCAGGAAATGCCCTATGGAAAACCTACCTTTGAGACTTAATTTTTCACTATCTGATCACTTTATTCAGAGAATGACCTGTGTCTATGAAGCTGTAATTCTACATGGAGGATAACTTCCTTTATGGTGGGAATGTGCAGTAAGGCGGGGTTATAAAAAGGTAGCAATTTAAATGTTTTTCAATGTAAAATGTTTAAGATCATTTTCATTAACTCTGAGATGATTGTGATAGTTTGCCCCAAAATATACTTTTAGATGGTTTTCTAGACTATACAGCTTTGATATATCTAAGAGATTAACACCTGATATTTCAATTAAATAATTTAAAAATTAACTGGAATAGCCTCAATAACTCAAGATTACTAGAGTTGGGTTAAATGCAAATGACTGGCATCCATAGGCTTAATGCATGCAAGGTATTCCTAAATCAAAAATATATGCAAATTTGTAGCCTTCTTGGTAGAAACTCGGCCTGGTAGAAAGCAACCTCCGTGTTATATTTAGGGCATGTAGGATAATGGTTCCAGCAGCAGGGGAGAATCTTTTCATCCCTCCGCTACCTTGATTCATGGACATAACTAACTTCGGCAAGTTTTCAACTTCGGCAACAGTGTTTAGTTGAAACAATAACTGTAATGAAGTATACAAGTTTGTAAAATAAGAGTTGTAATTTCAAGTATTTTAAATCTAATAATTCTGACTCTATTATGTTTTTGTACTTAGTGACTTATTGCTATTAATTGACATTTTTTTGTTACTAATTAAATATTGTACTTTGGGTTTGCTAACTTATATAAAATTGAGGTAACAAAATTTCTTTATTTTTATTACTACTATATTTATTTTACTTTTACTAAACAGTAACAATGTCTATATATGTTATATATTATTTAGAATTAAAACCTAATTTAGAGGCTTAGAAATTGACGATTGTAATGCATTTTGATGTCCTCATGTGCTTTTACAATAAAAAAATATTTGTTTATTGTTTACATTATTATAAATTGTGTTAAGCCTACATTACTATTATTAATTGAATACTAAATAATGATTTAATTGTTCTAAGCTTGATTCGTTGATAATAATCAAACCAACCAATAGTCACTGTTGCTAATGACGTAAAATGGATGGATATTGCTATTGCGCTGGCAGCATGCGCAGTTGCCTTGACGACTTTTTATTTGAATTACACAGTGGGGGGAAGAGTAGGCTAGTTCTCTTTCTCACCCTTGCCCCTCTTGCATCACCCTTTGCATCTCACTTGCACAAGTGCATTGAAAAGTTCACTTTCTAAAAGGCGGATGTATAATTGATTGCTTCTGGTTGTAAAGATCACGCTTAGGGGAGCAATTTTCCATAAGGTGGTATGGTATTAAGGTATACCATAAAGGAGTTTTAATCAACATAATAACATTGTAAACGTAACGTAATATCAGAGATCAATGTTTGGTCTGTGGCCTTTGTGGTAACGTGGTTGCGTCTTTTAGGGCTCGGGTATCGTTATCTAAAGCCTTTACTTACATTCCATAACTTTGTCATTTTTTTAAAGTCAAATAACTTGGTTTCTTTCAATTGTTATTACTATTTTTGTGCTTGCTGAGACTTTGTAATCGATTCAGGTGTGATGGGTCCAAGAAATGATCAACGTTTAACACAACTGAAAAATCCCAATTATGTTATAAATAAATCGCGGAGAAGAGAACTTGTTGCAAAACAAAAACAGTTGTTGAAAGAGGAAAAAAAAGAGAAGAAGAAAAGACGTAAACAAGAAGGTCATTTACCCGGTATTCCAAGGACAATCCAAAACACACGAGGACCAGATGCTACAATTCTGGATCCAAGAGCTCAAGAAAATGATGAACGTATTGAAGAAATGAATTTAGATATCCAGAACGATGAGTTTAAAAGCTATTTTCAGAATCAGTATGAACCTAAAGTTTTAATTACCTACTCGGACAATCCATTAAATAAAACACGAGCATTTGGTGTTGAGCTAAGTCGCATGATTCCCAATTCTCTTACGAGGTATCGACAAAGATGCACCATAAAGAAGAATATCAAATATGTGTCTGCTAGAAATTTCACTGATATTATCTCTTACGAGGTATCGACTAAGATGCACCATAAAGAAGAATATCAAATATGTGTCTGCTAAAAATTTCACTGATATTATCTCTTACGAGGTATCGACTAAGATGCACCATAAAGAAGATTATCAAATATGCGTCTGCTAAAAATTTCACTGATATTATCATCAATGAGAATCAGAAGCAACCAAATGGTTTGGTTGTTGTACATTTACCTAATGGACCTACTGCTCATTTTAGGTTGAGCAACGTCAAAATCACCCCTGAACTTAAAAAAAATTGGAGGGAAATTTCCTCTCATCGGCCTGAAGTTATAGTGAACAACTTCACAACGCGACTTGGCCTTTCAGTTGCACGGATGCTGGCTTCACCCTTTAACATCAACCCGGAGTTTAAGGGCCGAAGAGTGGTGACATTTCATAATCAGAGAGACTATATTTTTTTTCAGACACCACAGGTATGAGTTCAGCCCCAAGGGTAAACCTCGCCTCAGGGAGCTGGGGCCTCGGTTTACATTGAGACTGCAGTCTCTCCAAGAAGGCACCTTCGACAGTAAGACTGGAGAGTATGAGTGGATACAGACAGGCCGACGGCAGGAGCTGGAGGCTTCTCGCAGAAGATTCTACTTATAAACATCTCTGTTCAGAAATTTATATAAAACAAGGTATTTCCATTAGACAACTTTGTAATATATAAAATATATCTGGAATTATAACTACTTCCTGACTTATTTCTGGCAGTTTACAATGATCTTTAGAAAGTAAAACATACAATAATAAAAATACTTGCATAGTAGAGGATTAATTACACGCCCGCCTACAATTATTTTCCTAACTTTACACATTCCTTTTCCAGTCTCGTTGGTCTCCATCTTCACTTACGGTTAGTTGCACATCTCTTGCTGTTCAAGTTTTAAAATCCTTTTGTTTTATAACTTTAAATCTAACCTGACTAAATAGCATAACATAACCTCAAATAACGTACGGCTTTATTAAGTATAGTAAAATTAAAGATCGCCATCGCATGAACAAGCACAGCTGTTTACTTATATTGCCAACTCCAACCATGCGACGCTTGCCCTCAACGGCGAAAAAAGCAGCAAGCTGGTACCATAGAACTTCTATTGTTGTACACCTTTTATCATAGACTTTCTATTATACCTATATAATAGAAGGTCTATGCTTTTATTATACCTTCTACTATAGATATAATAGAAGGTATATGCTATTACTCTGCTGATTAGTTTTTTTTTTTTTAACATCAAATTGTATTTTACAATCTGTTACAATCATGTAACAATAAGTAAAACAGATATATTTATTGACATTAAGAAGCGTCCATCCGTTAATGACACTTCGAGTTAAATGCATAATGCACAGATAATTTAATGTAACAACCAACCTAAACTGTAGTTCTAGAATATTTGAACGCTTTAATCTTGACGTTTGATCAGAATTATCTAGAAGGTTTACTGCCAAATTATTTATGTGGTTATTTAGTTTGTTTTGACAAATTGCACTAGATCGTGTGATTTCTTCCTTCACTGTAATATATTTAAATCTTTGTGGATAGTGTTGTTGGACACAAACTATGGGGCACTGATAATGTATCTCGAAGTTGTGGACTAGAATCGTTGGAGTATTTCAATGTTCGATTCACTTGCAGAACCCCAAAGTTGTATTCCATAAGTCCATATAGGCTTTAAAAACATTTTGTACGAAAGAATTTTATTTGGTTTTGAAATGTTGGATTTGAATACTACTAGCCACGAAAGTTGTCTAATTTTCAAATTAAGCTGTTATCTTTTTGACCAGATATGTGTTTTCCAGTTTAGTTTTTTTATCTAAATGCATGCCAAGATACCTAACACTTTCTACCTGGGGTAGTATTAAGTTAAGTGATACATTAGGAGTGTGACCATGTTTTAGTGTAAATGTTATGTGGCTGGATTTTTGACTCTTATAATCCACTTCTTAAGCCACAATTGAATATTATTCAAGCTGTGTTGTAGATTTTGAGATGCAACCACTGGATTCTCACTGGAGGACTGAATGGCCGTGTCATCAGCAAAAGTAGTTGTGGCAGTAAGATAATTTGTTAGTAGTGGCCTTAAAGTTTCAATGAGGGGTTACCTTATTTAGTTTATTCCATCAGCTGTTTGAAGTAGGTTAAGTGATGCTTATCGAAATTTAATATTTAAAATAAAGGAAATCATTGCTATTTTTATGTTAATCCCAGAGGACTGGTAGCCAACTGATCTTGTGCACTTTCGCCAACTAAGAACTCGATACAATGATCTCTCTCAATTATGCTATGAAAAATACTTAAATAACATTGAGGAATCTATTCCTCAGAAAATAAGGTCTTTCTGGACTTATATGAATGGCCTAAAAGGTTCACCATGCATTCCCTCGAGCATCAAACTAGACTCTTCAGTGGCCTAGGATCCCGTGAGGAAGTGCAAAATATTTTCCCAACATTTCGCAATGTAGTGGGTCTAACACTCTTTAGTGTTACAAACGTCCCCACTCCAATACTTGCCTTTGGTTGAAATGATAATATTCCTACGTGCTCAATATCGGCAACTGACGTTGAAAGGAAACTTCAAGGTCTTGATCCAAATAAGGATGGTGGCCCTGACGATATTCCCCACTCTTCGTCATTGTGCTTCTGTATTGATTCTATGTTTAGCTACTCTCTTTGAGATGTCGATAAGGGAAAGTGTTTTTCCGACTGTCATGAAACATGGATTTGTTGTCCCCATTTTTAAGGCTGCCGGCTGGTAGCAGAGACGATGCTGAGAATTATAGGCCAATTTTTATCCAGCCATGCCTTACCAAGGTCTTTGAGAGCATCATTCTTGAACATCACCTTTTCCATCTCAGGAAGTACATCGTCAATGAACAGCATGGGTTTCTTCACGGGAGGTTTACTATAACGAATGTGTTATGCTTCGAAGAGTTTATTGTGTTGGCTTTCATGAAAAGCAATTTGGTTGACTGCGCCTAGCTGGACTTTTCTAAAGCCTTTGACAAGGCTAACCATCAAGTTCTTGTTTCTAAGCTTGCTGGATATGGAGTGGGTGGATCTTTGCTTGGTTGGCTCAAGAGTTACCTGAGTGGCAGGTTCCTGATTGTCAAGTTTGATGGTGCAACGTCATCCCCATTTCCTGTTTTCTCTGGAGTTCCGCATGGAACACTACTTGGCCCCTTAATCTTCAACATTTCATTTCTAAGACGCCAATCGTAGAGATAAGGCCGAATATGAGGGGTGAATGAGTGTGGTGAGAATAAAACTATAATATCTGAGTATGACTTAGCTCAGAAAGGATCATTTATTAATAGCCCAATAGCCATGGCAACTATGAGACCTAAAGCTTTACTTGGAATCCGAACCACGTAGTTTTGGTCCGATTTTCAGCTAACTCAGTTCTCTTCCTTACACAACATCTGAACCTTGACTACCATTCAACATAGACACCCCAGACTTCTCAAAATAGTGTCCACGTCGATGGCAACCATTGAGCAGATGCCGTGTCGGTATTAAGAGGAACGGGCATGGAACCTATTGCCTACAATCTCCTAAATGATCTTGATATTGTAATTTATTATTACATTAATATGACATTGTAATTATTAATGACATTGAAAGTGTTCGGAACACCAGATATTTTATGTTTTCAGATGAAATTAAGGTCTTTACTGAAGTCCGCTCTGCGCATGACCAGACAATTTTGCAACGTTCCCTGGACAACATCAGTGCTTAGTGTAGGGTCAATGCCATAAATTTAATTGTGGCTAATTGTCAAGTCATTGTATTTTGGATGGGTGCTACATGTCTTGAAGACAATTACAACATAGATGGGAATCCCCTGGAAGCTGTAAACACAGTGAAGGATTTTGGTATCCTTGAGACACAGTCCCTCAGCCCCTTTGACATCTTACATATCACATCCAGAACACCTGTACTTATAAGATTTATAATTAGATCTACTAGAGGCTTCACTGACCCGAGAACAATGGTGCTATACAAGTTTCTCGTTCGACCAATTCTGCAGTACGGCTCGGTCATATGTATGCCATATCAGCTGGCCACATTTCCATGTTGACAAGAGTAGGCAGGTATGGATGGTAATAGACCCACTCTCGGGTAGCTTCGGATTCAAGATGGTGGCCATCTTCGGGCATCTTCGGGTCACGTGACTCAGTCCTACCAACCTTGTGGGAATTTCCCCTCCACTAATTTCCCTTAAAAATTCCAAATTTCCATCTTCATTCCCTTTATACAATATAACAAATGCATTATTTCATATATACACTATAACAAATGTCACAGCACTCCTAGTAGCAAAACTTTTAACTACTTTAAAAAACTAAGATTTATTTTTTTTTAACAGTGTCTTTCTGGCCCAATGGTTAGCGTGCTCGACTGCGGATACTACAAATCTCCGATCAGGTTTCCACACTACCCAGGAGGTACTGATCACAGCGCGTTTTTTTTTTTTTTTTTTTTTTTTTTACAGTTAGATTCCCCAAGAGGCTTAGTCTCACTTCTTACAACTACATCACCTCAATCAGTAGTAAATCCTCTCGACGCTCGTGATATCCTCCCTACAGAGGTGGCACACGGTGATCCTAGGGTGAAACCTAGGACACACGACATGATGGCAGGGAATCATTAACAGCGTTGGTAGATACTCCAGGCAGACTGCACACCGTACAGTCCTTGCCTGGCTCAACGGTGGCTCGTCGTCGTCAAGTTCACACTGAAACACAAAATAAATAATATAATACCGAAAACACATGAAAATCACATAAACAAAAGCAAATATAAATTAAAATTTTACCAACATCCACAACATAGCTGGTTGAAGGCTGTGGTTGTCGACTAGTCGACGGTTGTAGCTCACCGTTCTGTAAATAAAAAAATTAAATTGTTTTAATATTTTTTTGAATAGAAGTTTATCGATAAAATACATTTTATGAAGTCACGCCTACCAAGTCGAATTAGGTGTTCCGACCAGGGCCGGATCTAGACAATTTTTGAGGGGGGGCAAACTAAAATTTGCCGCCCCTCCCCCCCCTTCACCCACAACAAAAAATCCCTCACAAATTAAACAAAAATGGAATAGGTAAACAAATAAATTAAGAAAAGTTGACATAGTTTTTATAAAGTATTATAATTTATACAAATATTCACACTATAAATAACAATGGTATGTAGGTAGTAGTAGTATAGACTTTAGATGCGTCACAACTTAATCTCTAATGATTACTTTACGACTCTTTTTGGACGCAAATTCTTTGATCACTTTATCAAAGCTAATGTTTGAGGCTCGCTTGTGTTCGATGGTAATAATGCTAAGATCAGTGAGTCTTTGTTGAGACATAGAACTTCTTAGGTGATTTTTGACCAACTTGAGGTTGCTGAAACTCCTTTCTCCGGTAGCAACTGATACTGGTAGTGTGAGGAATATTTTAAGTCCTGTTGTAATATTCGGGTACATTTCTTCTAGCTTGTTCTTTAAAATGAGTTCTAGTGTAGTGGAAGCACTAGACGTTTTAAAGTTATTATCTATTCCTAATGCAAAGCCTTTAAAACTTTCGATTTCAAATATCAACTCCTTTTTGTTCAAGTCTTCCTTATACGTATCTGCCAACTCACCAGCTTTGAGTTTTAAGTCATCTAAGGTCATTTCATTAATTTGGCCGCCATTCAAAAACCCGAACTTGTCATTGATATTCTCTAATGATTTAAATCTGGTGCTCATTTCCATGATCAACCTATCAGAAATTTGCAGCATGGATGCAATGAACAGCTCTTTAGGGGTGCGGGTTACAGCTTCATCTTCACAAAGTTCGTCATATATTGTTTTCCTTTTCCTCTTCCTTTTTTCTGTGAATTCTGGAGATATATCATTCATTTGTGCAATCAACTTTGCTTCAGAAAGTGCTTCAGACGGTGAATACTCTCGTGAAGTTTTCAGAAACTGACAAAGTCCTAGAATGTTTCTGGAAGCCTGGTCAACTGTTAAGTCTTCTCTTTGTAGAAACTTATTAACACCATCAATCTTTTTCAGTTGTGAATACCAAAAACAACACAAAACAATAAATTCTAAAGTTTTCAACTTGTTAAGCAAAGATTTAGATTCTGATTTTGAGTCAGATGATGAGAAAGGGTGATCTAGGATTTCTTCTAGTGCCTCTATGACTTTGCCAAAGTGTTTGTACACATCTTCAACAGCCTCGATTCTCGCAGACCATCTTGTTTTGCTTTGTGATTTTAGAGTTGTCGGTACATGCTTCATTAGAATTTTCCATCGCGAAGTGGAAGCAACAAAAAAATTGTACAAACTCCCCAAAGTTCCAAAAAAGCTTTGTGCTTCAACTGAAGCGTCTGCTGCATGCACTCCTACCAGATTCAACGAATGGGCTACACAGGGCACGAAATTGGCTAGTTTATTTTTCTCTAGAATTCTAGCCTGTACCCCTTTGTACTTCCCAGCCATGTTGGCTCCATTATCATAGGACTGTCCTCTACAATTTTTTATATCAAGCCCATCTTTGTATGGGGCGGCGGCACGGCAGTGAGGCAGGGCGGCATGGCGCCTTGACTGGGATGGCGATCAGCTGAAATTGTAAACAAACTTTGCTGTGCTGCTAACTATGCTATTAGGGCTCTCAGTGTTTTCTACTCCGTTGCAATTATTATATTGATTGCTATTGTAAAATTATTGTTTGTTTATTACGTTATGCAGTTTTGAAATTACTTAATTGACGTTCCTTTATGACGTTTGGCTCATTAAAAACTTTTACAAACTGTAGTAAACAAATTTTCTGCAACCAGAATTTGCCGCCCCTCAACCCTGCCACCCAGGGCAACCGCCCCCTCTGCCCCCCCCTTGTTCCGGCCCTGGTTCCGACACTCGTTACGCCAACAGTCCACTCCAACGGATCATCGTTGGAGCTCTGAAAACGATAATCACCTCTACAACACGAAATGATGTATGTTTACTACTAAAAACTCCTCCAAAATACTTCAACTTACCCCACTTTGGATTTGATCCACTTTGACCTGTCACAGTATCATCCTGAGAAAAACAATAATTTTTGTTTAATTCATTATATATTATTTGTATTTATTTAGTAAAGTCCAATATGATAATATGCTAACCTGCTCGCGCCGAGTGAGGGTGACTGGCCGCCCTTCTAGGAAGGTATGATCAGCCACAATAAAACGTCTGTAAAACCAGAAGTCGGCTATTGTGATTCTATACTCTAGAGACAATCGAATTCGCTACTTTTATTTTAAAACAGTAATATTCTATTTCGATTTTTAATTTATAGAAAGCAAAATAGCACGTCAATTACCTCAGTCAGTGGTGCACGGCCAGCCAGTTCCTGCAACGGGGTTGGATCATTCTGAAACAATTTAAGACACTTAATACATTTTGAAAAAACAAAGATACTTGGAAAATTAAACATCATTATAAATACGTACATCAAGCATTTGGACGATCTTATTCCCTCTCAGGAACCGTTGTGGTGGTGGTGGGTTGGCTTGAGTCTGAAAATCCACACACATTTACTTTAACACAGACGAAATAAACTTGTCGTTATTAAAAGAAAAAAAAAAGGAATTGTACTTACTAGATTGGCCAGAGTAATGTTGTCATCACTGTCGATGGCAGCCACCATCGACAGGAGGGCAGAGAGAACGATAAAGTGGTTCATGGTGACAAGAATGTTGCACTGGTGAACTGATGTTGCGTAGTATTGCAACTTGCATTTTATCAAAGACATAAGACATAAGACGTTTATTTCCAATTAGAATACAATGATGTACATAGGAATTGTCATTAATGATACATCCATCTGGAACAATACTTAATCAATAATAATATTCTAAAAATGTATTAATTAGTCCTAGTAAGTACAAAGTTTAAAATAATGGCCCTATTTCAGCATTCATGAACTCTTCTATTGAATAAAAAGCGCTATCCATCAAAAGCCTCTTGACCTTCCTTAAAAATGATTTATCAAAATTGATGATTGTATTTTCTTTTATGAACTTATTTATTATTCTGCATGTTGTGTAATAAGTAGACCGCTCAAATTTACTGGTGCTGTGAGATGGGTAGTATATATAATGCTGTCTTGTGTTATAATTTGAATTATAAGGATTGCCAAATTTATTTTTATTTTTAATATAATATTTACAAATTTCAAAAACGTATAGGCTTGGAAGTGTTAAGATTTTCCTTGATATAAATTCTGATCTACAATGATATCTGAGTGGCTTTTTGAATAATATCCTAATAGCTTTTTTTTGTATTTTGAAAATCCTGTTAAAATGTTCTGCTCCCGTGCTTCCCCAAACGACTAATCCATAAGTAGCTAAACTTTGAAAATTAGAAAAATAGACTCTTTTAATTACATCATCAGATACACCATTAGATAAAACTTTCAGATAAAAACAAACTGAATTAAGTCTTTTAGCCAAATAGTCAATATGCTTATAAAATGTTAATTGTGGGTCTATATAAATGCCAAGGAATTTAGTAAATGGTTGTACGGTCAGATTTGTGTAGGGAGGAAATTTCAAATTAGATTTTGAAAAGTCTATTATATGCGTTTTTAAAGGATTCAATTTTAGACCGTTGGCACCAAACCAATTATTTAAGCCCTCTAAACATTCAGTTACTCTACTGTACAGACACTGTGGAGTGACGCTCCTCACTAGGGCTGAGGTGTCATCTGCATATTGCCATATATTGGCCATATTTACTTTTGAGTAAGAAGGAAGATCGGCCATAAAGATGATGAATAGTATTGGCCCACAAATAGATCCTTGAGGACACCCCACAAGACTTTTTTCCAGTGTGAGTAATACGTTCCTTTTTCGTCGTCAACAATTACTCTCTGATATCTGTCACTAAAGTATGAACTAAACAACTTTTTCGAAATACCACGAATACCATATCTGTCCATTTTTTCAATCAAGATACTTCTACTCATAGTATCGAAGGCTTTCGTTAAGTCGCAATAGACGCCCGCTGACGGCAGCCTGCTTTCAAGTCCATTGTGAACCATATCAGTGAATTTAAGTATTGCGTCGACAGTGGCTAAGTTTTCCCGGAACCCATACTGTTCTTTATTGATTATATTATGTTTTGCAAGAAATGGGAGCAATCGATTTAAAATTAAACGTTCCAATATATTGGAAAAAATTTGCTGTAAAGATATAGGGCGGAAATTATCAAGATCAGTATCATTTTTCTTTTTAATAGGTTTTATGACCGAATATTTGGCCAATTTTGGAAACACCCCTAAGGAAAGTGAATAATTGAAAATGTAAGTTAAGTGAGGTGCAATGATGGTTGATATATGCTTGACAAGGAACATCGGAATTTCGTCCCATCCTGCCGACCTTTTATTTTTAACCTTGCTGATAACAGAAACTACTTCACTGGTTTGGATTGGCCATAGAAACAGTGTTTCCTCTACCTTGTTACGGTACTCTTCGCAGGATTTCATTGCGGCATTTAAGTTTGGGGACAAACTCAATCTATCCCTGACGGTAAGGAAGTGTTTGTTTAATAAATTAGCTGCCTCCGCTCCTAACTTAATCAATCTATTACTATCTTTAATCTGTAATTTATCTAACATCACACTAGTATTAGGTTTCCCAAGTTCATTATTGATAATCTGCCAAGAGGCCCTTGATACATTGTCAGCTAATTTTATTTTATTATTATTATACATAAGTTTTGCCATTTTAGTCACTTTTCTTAACTTATTTTTACATAGTGTATATTTGTTTTTTAGACTTGAATTATAAGGGTTGTGTTTTTGCAATACATGTAGGTTTCGTTTTTCTATTCTTAGTTTAATAATATCATTAGACACCCATTCTTTTCTGGTAGATTTTAATTTTTTTATGAACGATCGTTTAGGAAAGTATTTGTTAAAATGTAATAAAAACGTCTCTAAAAATATTCTGTACAAGTCATTAACAAAAGAAATATCACAATCACTGTTAGACACAGCATACAGTGCAGACCAGTTTTCCTCATTTAGGCTGTTGTGGAACAGCAAAATACTATTGTTAGTAAATTGTCTACAAGTAGATATTCGTTTATGTGTTGTGTTGTTTATATTAAATTTCACCAGCACAGCTGAATGGTCGGATAAGCCAGGGTCAATTACATTAGAATTTGAAATTTTTATATTTATATTACAAAATATGTGGTCTATACAACTAGAGGAACTACTCGTCACCCTAGTTGGGACATTTATACATGAAATTAGGCCATATGAATTAATCACGTCTTGTAACTGTGTTGAATATTTACTATCCTTCAAAGTGTCAATGTTAAAATCCCCACCTAATATTAATTTCTTTTTTGAGTTGTTTGTATTTTTTGAAACATTTTCCAGTAAATTTGTTAACTGAGTAAAAAATTGTTCATAATTCTTTGAATCTGGAATTCTATAAACGCATAGTATTAAGTAAGTATCATAATTTAATTTTATTTCAGCGGTACAGACTTCAAAGGTTTGTTGGATAGCAAACTGTTTATATTCTATCATGTCAGACGCAAATGGCATTAATTCGCTGCTTAAGAGAATGCAGGAGCCTCCACGATTACGCGACTCTCTGAAATAACCGGAAACATAGCATAGACTGCTCCTATTTAAGTATTCTTTGTTTTCAAACTTTAACCAATGTTCGGTCATTAACAATATTTTTAAGGGTGAAGTATTTTGTGTTAAAAATATGACGAGTTCCTCTAGTTTATTATAAACCCCTTGAATATTATAATTCACTATTGTAAATTCAGATTTACTCTTATTAGAGTTTATCCTAAAAAATTGTCGCCTATAAAATTGACTTGGTCCGCTGCGGGTAATCGGTAGTTGGCAGGTGGTGGCCCGTCAGTCAATGGTGGCTGGTCTCCGGTTGGACGGTAGTCAGCAGATGGTAGTTGTCCCAATGGTTGATACTGCTCTGAGGGTGGATTCTGAACGATGGATAAACATTGACTTGGAGGCAGTGGTGGGAACTGGTCAGTAGAGTTGAGTTGGAGTTCAGGAGATTGAGCACTTAGTATAATATTACGTAGGATATTTATAAATTCGTGGTGCTTAAGGCCATTTCGCAAGTTCCTCCTTGATCGCTCGTCCTGTACAATAATTCTTACTGCTGCGCCAGTTGCCTTTTGAAGCGCTACTATATTTTTCACAAACAGCTGAGGGTGTATGTTATCTCTCATACAACCAAGTGGGGAACAAACAAGTTTTTTAAACCCGCGATGTAGAACGTCCTCTGTTAAATGATCCAGTGCAATGTTGTAGTCTTCCTCTGTAGGTTTATCGCAATATTTTGGCTTTGTAATTAAACCATAAACAGCTGCTTGGTTTTTAGAGCGTTGTATACACAGATAGTTGCTCACACACTCAGAGACTTTGGGGTGACCAAAACTCTTTCTAAATTTAACGGCCACACCTGCGCTCATCTGACGTTGGTCTCCAAAGTCCCCTGAGATGCAATGGGCGAACGCCACCTCAGGATCATGTTCATAAGTGTTTATAATGTCTGCCATGTCCGCTTCTATAATTTCGATCTCCTGCTTCCAAGGGGTCTCAATGTGAATATTTGTAAGTGGGTTATCCCCATCTTTAACCTGGATGGTTTCTGTTTCTGATGCCTCCACCAATACGGCCTCTGATTGAAGTTCCGTAGTAGTAAAAAAGTCCTGCACCATTGAGTTTGCCATGTTTATTATTTCCCTTGCTATATAACTCTTGCCTCTCTTGTTGATGTGCAGACCATGTTTAGTATGATAACTGCTCTGTAGAAGATATAGATCCAGTATCTTGATATTGGGTTGGTTGTAGGTTAGATTTCTTATCATTAAATTTGTATCCTTTATCAATTCATTAACATTACTATTTGCACTTAGATCATATCTATATGGAATTGTCGATAATATAATATTGGTGTGACTAAATAGTTGCAGTTGATCTTGTATATACTGGGAATATGTTTTTAAAAATAGTTGTTTATTTTTGCAAGTTTGCTGTATTATATTATTAGTTCCCCCGATGACTACAACGCAGTCTTTCTTAGACAATGTCTTGAATTCAGTGGAATTGGTTATGGAGAGCATTATTGGTTGGATTGTTGCACCGGGTTGACATATACCATAGATTTTATATTTTCCATCGTTCTCAAGTCCTAGGATGGTGGAGAGTCCTCTTCCTTGGCTATCACTCGCCACTGCTAATACATGTTTGTTTGGCTGTATGGCCATGAGTTCTTCTTGTAGATTTATTTTAGGCTTCAAGATGCTTCTCTTCACGTCCCTGGTGTTAATTTTACTGATAAGACATGGCGTATCATTAACGACATTATTAAAATCGTCATCAGTTGATTTGTTTAGGATTTCAAATCTGTTCTTCTGTCTTATCTCCTTTCCTCCATCACTAATTAAGCACCGTCTATGGACTGCCCTGTTCTTTTTTTTATTTTTTACTAGTTTCCAATCTTGCGTGCGTAGTAGGGTTGTCTTTTTTGGTTGCCTATGGGTACTGGGTATGTTATCAGTTTTATTAATAATTAACTGTTCTCTATCTTGTTTTGCTTCATTAAACCATTTTAAGAAGGGAGTATCTTGATTGACCTTACAGTAGTGATTGGCTACATACTGCGTGTTTGCCAAGACATGGATACCGCATTCAAACGATTTCTTTTGTTGAATGCATGGAATCTCTATAACATTGTTTGGTTGCACCCCCATATTTCTAGCGACTATCTCAGCGGAGACTCTGTTTAATGGTTGCAAGGAGTCAAAATGATATGATTTATTGTGCCCTCTGTCAAAAATTAATAAACTCCAATGCAGACTCCAACTCAAACTGCAGTTATGTTAGGTCAAGTTTAATTGGTTGGCGTCTCTAGCTCCGGACGCAAAGGTCGAGTTTAATTGGTTCAATTCCCTCCACTTGCACGCAAGCGCACGGGTCACCCTGTTCATTACGTCATCTCTGCTCCTACAAATGCATATTTTCTGACCTAACACATGTTCGGTTCACATGAAATGGAACAGTCCCCAGAAACTCTGCTGTTCAACCTAGCTGCCGTGAAGGTAATGGTAATGTATAAAAAAGAGTCCCAAATCGCTCAGCTACCCCTGCCCAATTCCATCAAGGCAACGCTTTAGCAGATGATGGAGGAAGCTAACCTCTTGTGGTAACAAAAGTACTTAGGTTTAAAGTATAGGCTAAAGACCTTCCAACATTTGTCTCCTTCGGACACACACACCAGAGGAGCTCCGTACGTTCAAGAGTTGGCCGAGGAAGGCTTGTTCTGTATCGGTGGTTTTGACGTTATCTGTCCCCATTGTGGCTTTGAGATGGACGATAGGGATCTCCTAGGTTTCACACAACCCCCCAGAACCAGCATAGAGTGCTGGTACATCGGTTATAGTCGCCACAGCACCTCTAAAAGAATAAATCGAAACAAAAACCCTAGAGTCCCCTTAGTGAAAGGTATACTACGCTACAAACGGCCCTTTTCAGGGCCACCGTAAATATTCATCATAAAGTTGTAAGGAATCCAGACGTTAAGTTTTTATTTTATTTATTTTTTTTAACTGACCCAGTTTCCACACCACCCAAGAGGTAGGGTATCGGCGCGTCACGAGTATTTTAACGTGCCTCCTTCTACAGCAGACCTATGAACGATTCAATGATCTTAAATGGTGGAAAGCAGATACTCTGCTTCCCACTGAATCAGAAGGTTTAACTTTACAAAATGGTTCTTTAATTCCTCGCAATTCACAATACATCCTCCAGAAATACTCGTCCCTAGTAAATCTGACTTTTTCACATGGAAGATATATTAAAAGTTTTATCTTAGCCCTATTGGTAGCTTGCTAATGAGCATGTCTAGCGACTGGTTGACGGTGGCCATGTTCAATATGCTGTAGTCACAGAGCAAGGGAGGAGGCTGACTCAGTTTTCACACCACCCAGGAGGTAGAGTCTTGCCGCGCTTTTTATTATAGTGAGTGTCCCCAAGTGTAAGTAGGCCTAGTCTCACCAGCCGCATTGTTTATTGTAACTTGCCCCATCCATCGCAAGTTATGATGGTAGCCACTCAAAAACAAAATTGCTACCTCCCAGTATTATTTTTGTATTTATTTTGTATACTTTTTTTGGGGCCCTCTGTAAGTCTAGTCATCACTTTATTCAGTGAAGCCTTTCAATAGGACGAACAAACTTACAGCGGGTTTTAAGTACCATGAAGTGGACTCGTGTAATACAAACATCTCTCACCCTGGTTTTACGGTTTTTAATCCTACCATAGAGTGTAACATTCAACCAAACTGTACGAGGGCCCGGACTGCGACTCAAGTTCTTACGGGGTTTAGCCCAGCCTCAAGCTGCAGGACTGCCTCAGGACCTACGCGTTTTACGGCTGCCTTGGAGAACAGTCGGACGATTTTTTATTAAATTTGGGCCGTCCTCACCTCGATAGTTTACACAAGTGTCCTGAACTTACGGAGTTTAGGCCAGCCATAGAGATTCACACAGAGATATCTGTTTTACGTATACGGTTATTGTATTTAATGAAAAATGATCCACATACGTTTTGATACAGTAAAATATCATCCCAAACTACTTTGTCTGTAAAGTCATCAATAAATTGTTCTGACAAAGACTGGTATTTACTTACTATTAACCAACAATCGATATTAAAGCTAGGAGCCATTTCCCTCAGGACATCTTCGGGAATCTTTGTCCTTTTTAAAATCAAACCCCAGTTTACTCTGTGTTGGTAAATTCTCAACATATCTAGTGAAAAATCATAGTGGGATGACAGTAGGTTCCATTTATTGTATCTATCAAATTGCATAATAAAACTGTCGGTCATAACACCGACTGGAGCCTTTGGCTCCTTTGAAAGCATAGTCCATGTGTCCTCCATGGTGGTAGGAGACTTAATAAACAAACTAAAGCTTGTACAGTCTTTTATACTTTTGCTGTGCAGTTCCAAAGGCGCACTTGAAATTCAGTTAGCGTGTATAGGTAATATACAAGCATTATTTCCAGTACAAGTAATTGAACTATCTTTTAGTAATTCAATTACGTTAGTATGAAATTCTTTTAAAAAGTTAACTTTTTTCATCCCTTTACAATAAATTTTAGTAAAAGGTTTACACAGTGTGCGAATTAAATTTTCATCGTATTCTATAATACCTTCTTCCCATTTTATTCCGTGTAGGTGACGGTTTAACCATCTAGCTGTTCTTTGTTTTTTTTTTTTTTTATCAAGTGCACACTTGCAGTAAGGTGACTTGAAAACAATTTGTGTTTGAAAATGTTCACTTACTATTGCCAATTCTTTAACGAAAAAACGGTTATTATTATCCGTAAATGCTTGAAATTCAACTACTGCAGCCATTGATTCTATTAATTTTCAAATTAGTCTGTTACAAATGTGCGGAGATAACTGTTGAATCCCCCACAGATATATTGTTTTATAGTGTAGTCTGGTTACTAACTGAGTTCAACTATTCCTCAGAAAGGACAATTCATTAATAGCCCAACAGGCAGGGCAACTAAGGGACCTACAGATGTACGTGGAATCCGAACCACGTAAAGTTGGTCTGATTTACAGCTAACTGACAAGTCTGAAACTCATTTCTCTCCCAGACAACATTCGAACCCTAACTACCATCCAGCATGGACACCACAAACTTATCTTGTAATGTCCACGTCAATGGCAACCGTTAAGCGGACGCCATGTTGGTATTAAGAGGACCGAGCATGGAACCTATCGCCTACAATCTCCTTAACACTTTGTCCCATAGTAGCTGGGTTACAGATCTGCGCCATTAGATTCCAACGTTCGTTGAAGCAAGAAAACTAAATTTAAGGTACGCATGTGGCATATCGTTTTTTACAGGAAGAAACAAGTATTATAATGGTAACTGTTTATTATAACGTGGTTGTGACAGATAATTTATATAAGCGTTAAAACGAAAACCTCATTTTAATTCATTAAAAAGCCGAGACATGAAATTGTCGAGCTGGGAGGAAATTTTACATTTCTTGGTCAAGTAAGTTTGACCAGCATAAAAAAGTTTTGTAACTTATCGAAGTAATTAATGAATCTACCAGAAATGTTTTAAGAACTATAGTTTTTACAATAGGGCTTAAAAGTGAAAAATTAGCATTTCAGTGCCCAGAATAAAACCTTTATTTAATTATCAGGCCGGACGAAATAATATTCTGAAAGCTTAGTTTTTTTGAGCGTACAATTCCCTACAACTTTTTAATATAAAGTTGGTTTGTATTTATTATAGTTTTTGTATAATTGCTGGTTTTGTATTTTAAAAACGTAACTAATTTTGTGAAATAAGTTAATAATTAAGTCATAAAACATGGTGGTCGTCAGTGTTATCCATAAAAATATAAAAAGGATGTCAAGATTCTCTGAGGTACTAAACTGAGTGCCCCACTGTAGTATTCCAAGATTAAAACCTTCAACGCAAACTGAAATGGAGACACAGTTGAAGAATATGTTTGTATGTTTGGACTGGGCTACCTTTATTTCCCGTTCCCACGCTCACAGGTAATTGCCTCGTGGAGACATGAGGGGGGAGTAACGTCATCAAATTACGCCACAAGTCTAATTTCCGAGATGGCCAGTTGGGTCGCATGAATCAGGGGGTATAAAATTGTTTATAATGTTGCTCTGCCTCCGCTCCGATTTTTATTGTTTTCAATTTTCTGGCTGGGATGGGACTGTCTGGTATAATAGAAGGTCAAACTACAGTCAATCAAATCAAAATGCAAGAGCAATCGACGTTCGATCAGATTGTACGCTAGAGAAAAAAATGAGGGGACAGGAGGATAGGTGGGAAAATAAAAGAGAGGAGTGGAGGGGAAACCAATCAGAGCGTAGCATTTTAAAATAGTCGATGTGCGCATGCGCGTCAAGGTCAGCCACACCTTACATCTGGTCTGTGCACCTGTCCCATAAAATCCATTGTGTTCTGGCACATATATTATTATACATGTATATATTATAGTGTATATAAGAAATAATGCATTTGTTATGGTGCATAAAGGGAATGAAGAGGGAAATTTGGGATTTTGGAGGGAAATTAGTCGAGGGGAAATTCCAACAAGGTTGTTAGGACGAGTCACGTGACCCGAAGATGCCCGAAGGTTGCCGCCATCTTGAATGTGAAGATACTCGACAGTGGGTCTACCATCCCCCACACATCCATACCATCCATACCTGCCTACTGACAAGAATCGACACAATATTCATAAGTATGCTGGGGATGAGATTGGGTTATGCATATTTCGGGATGTAAATGGAGGATTTCCAGGACAGCTTTGGTTTCCAGCATCTTCAGCTGAGAAGAAGAGTTGCTGATATCTTTGTGTTATACAAGCTAATAAACTTTCACCTGGACTTTACCGAGGTTTTAAGCAGCATGAACTCTATGTGCCAAAGGGCACACGCTCCAGAACTGTATTTCAGCGTAGGCTGGTGGATTAAATTATTATTAGTTATTATTTTTGTTATGTATTGTTGTTGCTACTATAGAAATTCTATTTACTACGCTGTTGCTCATTTGTAGATATTTATACCTTATTTGTTGTTATAGCACTTAACTAGTTATTATTATTATTGACTTTATTGATATACCTAAAACTAGTTGGTCTGATTTGTAATGTTTTCTTCTCTGCAGATTGTTCATTTTGGTTACCTGCTAGTTGCATCCTGCATGTTAAATTGTTATTTATCTCTTGCTCTCTTGTTGTTAAGTTGTATCTTGAAATAATTGTTGTTATTTGTTTAAGGTTAAACTGCAATAAATTGTAACTTTGATGCTCAGATGTTGTGTCTCGGACTTAACTAATTTCATTGTTATATTGCATTTTCATTGCTATTAGGTAATATTTTTTTATTTACAGCCACCAGTTGCATGGTCACATTTTATTATTTATTACTGTAAAAACGGTGTTATCCGTTGAAAAAAACCCCGTAGCAAGGTACGAGTAATTAGCTAGTTTGGATATAAAATCAATGGTTGTACCACAGACCAAACACAATATACTTACTTGATCTCTGGTTGTAAATATCTACAAGAACGGGCTATGTGTTTAACTGCGATTAACGTTCCAATGAGTTCTATTTTTGGATCTTGTGCCGTCCATAGAAAATCAAACCACTCTTTTAAAATTCAGGGTTTGATTTTCGAGGAAATGGGAACACAGTAGATGCAGTAGTGGTTTTGTTGAACTCCGTAAGTGTAGATATGAAGCCAAGGTAAATACTTTACCTGGGTGGGTGGGTCAATACCAATTTCGTATATGGGAAAATGGGGATTGAGGCCCAAGTACATTATTACGATCATTGTAATTTACTTAGGCCTCAATGCTACAATTCCATCTTGGTTAATATTCTATCTTAACAAGGCCTAGCTTTGTCTATGTCTCTAGAGAAATATTGATTTGCTCTCTAAATTAACACACTCTGCTATAATTGACACTAAATCGGATCTCTTTAAATCGTGACGAAACGTGAGCAAAGAGTTTATGTTTATTTTTCTGAATCACATTGTGTTGGGTATGGGTTTCACAGGTAACGGTCCTTAGCCCTTTGCTATTTTTAATTTGTTACGAATGATATTCCTCACACATAATGTTCAATCCAATGTAACAATGTTGATAATGTTTTTTAATTATAACTCAAATATAGTTAGACTAACCAATTACAAGGATTAAAGTATATTAATTTTATTCAACTAGTGTTAAATGAGAATAAAACCCAACAAACTTGTTTTGCCTTAAAGAAACTAGGTGGCACTTCTACTTGAAATACTGATTTTGAACAGTGTGAAGCTGTTAGGCATTCAGTATAGCCTATGTAGATTGTAAGCTGTTTTGGGAAGATGATATAAATAATAATAATGGCTTTATTGCACGAAATTACTTACAAAGTGTGAATATAGGACTAAAACGTCCTCTCTTAATATTAACATTACTTATGTGTATGAAAGTGTAAGCAGTGTAGTATTTTTATGAGGCAGCTTATGTACCAGTGTTCCCAAATGCTAACTGAGAGATTCCTATTTTGCATTTTCAATATTATTATACTGAATGGCTTCCGACTTTAGGGAAATGGTTCTGAGATGAACAGATTATTACTTATTAAAAATAAATCTGTAAGAAGTTTTACTGACTCTGATCAGAGAACCAGTTGTAAAACTTGATTTTGTTTTAAGTTCATTTTCATTTTACGCAGAATTTTAAAATTATTGATCGAGGTAATTTTAACTAGTCCTATAAATTATTATCCTTTTGATTTTTTCTGTTATCACTGTTACATCGGTTATTGTTACTCTTTTTTCTTCGTTTTAACCGTTATTTTGTTGGCATATATAGCTTTTGTCATGATTGGTTACTATTGTCTTAGCCAACAAAAGAATTAATTTAGTGTATTTTTAGATTTTAGGCTTAAGTGGCCGGTATTAAAAGTAGAATCTACATTTCTTGGTGTTATTAATTTTGAACAATTCGTGGCTTGTTTCACCTATTTTCCTTCTTTGCATTGACATTTCTATTTTTTTTTTTCAGGATATTTTTGATAGAATCGTTTAGTTTTTTTGTGTTTCCGTTTTACACAGTTGGGTGAGATGTTTTTGTCCCTGCAACACTTCAGAAAAGCTATTATTGCGATACTTTTACTGTGTTTTACATTAATTAATTGGCATAATTGTGTTTTCTTGAATATATTCTCCTCGCAGAGGAATTTAATCTTAAAACTTATGCTTAAGCGGCCAATCTCATAACTAGAATTTACATTTTCCGGTGAAAACCACGTCAAGGTACTATCTACAATATTTACAAGATAACCAGACGTTTCGCCTATACTGTGATGTGGCGTCCTCAGTGGTTTCTCTGAGACTGAGATCCGTGACTGACCTTCCAGCTTTTATAACAGGTAGTGGGGTGGGGACTGGTTTGGCAGGTATCCTGGAGGGGGCGGAGGTACGAACCACGTGACGTACGGTTATTGGCCGAAGAAAATCAATATGACACTTCCATTTTATTTCAATTTACTTAAAATGGGTTCCATGTCTTTGGACGCCGTATACTATCTTCCTTATTAAAAGTATTTCTTCTTTTATATATTTATATAGCTTCTCACGATTCTCGGGTAGTAGTGTGGGATGTTTACAAGGACATTAGTATTATCAAATAAAAATTCATGATTACTTTTTGTGCTATGTTCAGCAACTGCAGACTTTTCCTTATATTCATTCTTAGTATGCCTTATTTGTTCCTTAATAGTTGTGGAAATTAACCTCTTGGTTTCCCCTATGTAGAATGACCCGCAACTACAAGGTATTTCAAATACTCCAGGTATAGCTAATGGAATTTTATCTTTGATTGGCCTCAGACAATTCTTCAATTTATTTGGTGGCTTATAAATGGTTTTAATATTTTCTTTATTTAATATCCTGCTTATTTTTCCCGTTGTACCCTTTATGCGAGATAGATATGCCTTTTTTAGGTATCCTTATATTGTCTTGTATCTATTCTATTTTCTTGTTCTTTCCTCTTCAACTGTTTTCCAATAGTGTTATTGATTTCTCTAACTGAATATCCATTCTGTTTTAGTGTTGAATGTAATATTTGTCTTTCTTTCTTCCAACTATTTGGGTGTGAAATGTGAATGGCTCGATTAACTAAAGTGTTTAAGACTGCATTCTTCTGTACCGAATGATGATGAGAAGCAGCATTTAATTATCTATGCGTATGTGTAGGTTTCCGGTATACAGAATGGCCTATTCGTCCATCTCTTCTTTTCACAGTTAAAACGTTAAGGAAAGACAGACTTCTGTTATTCTCGATTTCCATTGTGAATTCGATTTAGAGTGAATAGAATTAATATGGCGCAGACAATCATCCAATATCTCTGTAACATGTGGCCACACAGCCCAAACATCATCTACATACCCATACCATGTCTTTGGTTTCAAATCAGACGTTTCAAGTGCCTTCTTTTCAAATATTTCCGTATAGAGATTGGCTGTACCTGGTGATAGAGGTGATCCCATCTGCCTGATAGAGGTGAGAGCAGCCGCCTTCTCAGTCTGATCATAGAACTTTTCATCGAAGAAGCTCCGCTAAATCGTTGTAAAGAATTTCTTTGGTTATTTCAATTGTTTCGGGTACTGAAACCTTAGTGAAAAATGATTCTACAGCAAAACTTACTAGTATGTCAGTATCTTGCAACTTCTGTTGGCTGATAAAATGTCTAGACTCTCTAACAAATGACTCAGTTTTTCCTACAACTTCACTTAGTTGTAAAGATATAACCTTGGCTAAATTATAAGTAGGTGATCCTATGAACTTACTATGGGACTCATCGGTATATTTTCTTTATATATCATAGGTAATCCGTACAATATTGGTGGCCTAGGGCAGGCCCGTAGCTAGGCCCTTGGAGGCCCCGGGGCAGAAAGTCCATTCGGGGCCCCCCTTTGTTATATATTTCGCACTTTTTTTAATTAATAAATATAAGCATACAGTAATTGGATCTTTAGGCTTAGAATTTATGTGCATTTTTTTTATTATTATCCTATTATTATTATTATTACCTTTTTTTCTTATTAAATCTATAATACTTAATTGTTTGCATAAACTATGTTTACAAATTTCTACGGTAAGTCATAAACTGGTAATGATTTTATATGCAAATTTGTATGACTCCTGGCCCTGGTGCCATTAGTTTGGTTTTTAGAACCATTATTTTTTCAGCTTACCATTGTGATTGGTATTCTATTTATAGTGCTGAAAGGAAAATTAAAAACATAATTATTTTTTCAAATTTTATTCACAATAGATAATAAATATATAAAGACATAAGTGCTGATGTCTTAAAACTTTTTAGTCTCTTCTTAGGCCTACATCCAAGCAATATAGTTTAGTAGATAAACATACAAGTAATATCATTAATTATGTAATACCTTTGAATACACAATAAATTGTATATTTATTTATGGTGTTTATGGTAATACTGGTAATACCATTGATTATATATGATCAATGGTGGTAATACCCACTCATTCTCAAGTTTAAAATTGCCCAACTAGTTTGATAGTGAGAATGCAACTGAACTTACTAAAAAGACTTTCTTCTTGACTTGACACTAGCAAAAACATCAATAATTCGGTCAAAATCTATTTTTCGGGCTCTGTTATTTTCAATAGACAAAAGAGCCAAATCAGTGAGACGTTGTTGGGACATGGAGCTTCGCAGGTAGTTTTTGATGAGTTTTAATTTTGAGAATGATCTCTCTGCTTTGGCTACTGTCACAGGGACTGTGAGGTACATAAAGCATGCTGTTAGTACATCCGGGTAGGTTGATGCTAGGGAACTGTTTTCAATGAGTAGGAGATTTGCAACTTCTTTTACTTCTTTGAAATCCTTTAATTTGGATTGAAAAGCATTCCTTACTGATAAAATCTGAGCTTTGAACAATGGCGTTACATCATCTGAAAATCTGCTTACAAAATTATCAGCTTCACAACGCAGTTCTTCATCTGAACATGAGGCCAGGAAAGAAGGGTGAACAATTTTATAGGCATCAATCACTTGCTTCATGCCTTTAAAACGGTTGTCAATTTGTGACACTATAGTATCAACCATTGGGAAGAATATTGTCACTCTGAAATTGCTTTTAGGATCTGTCAGTCTTTGGTCTTCACAAAGTTCATCAAAGTGCTTTTTTACCTTTCTTGCACGTTGGCTAATAAATTCATGGGTAATCGTAATCCCCCATTTTGAACATACTTCTTCTGCTTCACTACAGACTTCTTCAAATGACCAACGAAGTTCGGTTACTTTCAATAAAGCATTGCCTAGGAGATCGTACGCTGTCATTAAATCAATAGATTCCGTTTGCAAGGATTTTGAGGCAATGTTTATTTCCCCTAATACTTTGCACTGGACAGTCAAGACCAAAACAAAACTAAAAGATTCTAACCTTTTTTTGAGCCCCTCAGCTTCATTCCTTTCCTTTGGCTTTTTGCTTGTCAAAATTATTTTATTTAAGGCTTTCATTACATCACCGAACCTTTCCTTTAAAGCGTACACAGCTTCATATCTCCCTGCCCAACGTGTAGGGTTTAAAGTCTTTAATGTTACCTTGTCTTTAGGACCAGGAGCCTTCGGATTCTCTGTACAACCAGAAACGACTTTTAGTTCTTGCCACCGAACAATGCTGTGGCCAAAAAAACTGTAAATATTTTGCACCGTCTCAAAAAATTGTGCTATTTCTCGATTGCATTCAACGGCATCTTTAAGAACCAGATTCAAATTATGGCTGGCACAGTGAATGAAATAGGCATGGGGTGCAAGTTCTTGGATTCTCTTTTGTACTCCATTATACACACCACTCATGACCGATGCACCATCGTATCCTTGTCCTCTGCATTTTGTTATGTCAAGGCCTTTTTCTGAAATTGATTTTATGATGACGTCTTCTAGCCCCGAAGCGGTTTGGTCAGTAACTGCTGTGAAAGATGTAAACGTTTCACAAATTCTCAACTCACAAGGTTTTCCGAGTTGGTCATGGTCAATCTTTACATAGCGAAAAACTTCGCTTAGCTGATCTACTTTACTTACATCTTGTGTTGTGTCGTAAATTATGGAGAAAAAAGGCGCACTCAAAAGTTCTTCTTTAATTCCACTAAGCACTTCACTAGCCATCAGAGAAATAATTTCATTCTGAATTGTTGGACTGAGATAATTAACAGTACCACTAGGCCTTGTAATTAGATCTTCTAGGATAGTGTCATATTTTGACAGCAATTCAATCAATGATAGAAAATTACCTTTATTTCTATCAGTGATATGCCAACTGTCTCCACGAAAAGGAAGGTTGCATGTTGCCAACATAAGGGAGACATCTAAGACCCTCTTCAAAACTTTCCTCCAAAAATTCCGCTCCTCCTTCAAACCTTTTTCTAGTGCATCGTCTATTGAGCCATGACGTCGCCATTGCTCATAAACCAAGCAGGAATCAGCATGGTGCTGTGAATTCTCATGTGTCTTTATGCGATCAGACAAATGTTTCCAGTCCCTTAATCCTGAATCCCATCCTCCTACAGGTCCTTTCTGGGGAAACAACCAGCAAGGTTGGCAATAAACACAATCCAATTTGGACGAATAGCACAACCAAGTTCTTTTCAGTTTGAGCCCAGACTTTGACTTCAGGGTAAAATAATTGTCTGAAAAGGACCTACCTTGTTTTCCATCATATGGAAATGGGCCAACTGGTTGATAGGGTCCTAATTCAATAATTCGTTTTTTCACCTCTGGATCGATGATCTGGTCTGGAAAATGGGGTTCTCCGGTGTTTAAACAAGTTTCATTAATTTTATTCGTCCGGCTACATTCCACCTGTAAGTAGATTGCAATGCATTAGTATTTTTTTCTTACAAACATGATCATAACAATAGGGACTTACTGTAATTCCATGTTTACATGGAAGTAATACTGTTTACTTCCATGTAACCATGGAATATTTTATCGTAAATATTCCATGTTTAGGGCGATAAAACAGCATATGTTGTTATGTTGAAAAATATAATATAAGTATTCTGTACTTGGCATGTCTACTTACTTGATCATTTACGCCGATCAGTTCACTGCTTGACGTAGGACTTGTTGGAGGTTTGGCACAATTTTCTTGTTGATGCCCTAGCCCTAGGCATGTTACTTCTTCATCAATACTTTCTTCAGCGTTATCTTGAGCTGTAACTTCCTTTTCAATCTCATTTCCTGGGACTGAGGCTGCAATAAAAAATAGCAAGTCAAAATATCATTTAGTTACATATAACATATAATTTAAAGCCAATTTTAATAACATTGTAAAGATATAACAAAACCTCTTTCACCTGCATTGGAAAAACATACTATTAGGACTAAATCTGCCGAGCCCAATTTTAGTACATAGCCTAGCTCAGCCTAGCTGATGCTGATTTACCTATACAGTAGAGTAGATACATGGCCTCATAAATAATGAATGTGCAAGCGAGTGTGGTGCATTTTTTACATCATATTATCACAGAAAGATATAAAATTACTATGATAGATATTCATGCTGTGCTGCTGTGCATGTATAAACAAATAAAATACCTACACAGAAAGAAGTAGAAACCAAAGGAATCATAAAAGTCACATAAAAAATTAAATTACCACTACACAATAGTAGGTAATATGTAGCCTATATATGACTAGTGATAAATTCACAAACAAACATTGCTTATTAGATTAGAATAGATTGCAGTCTGAGTCAGACACAGTGGTCTAAACTCAATCAAACACTCAAACTCTAGTTAAATTTTAACACAGTTAATTTTAACATAGTTAAATTTTAAGATATTAATTATATAGTTATTGGCCAAGCTAATTAATTAGGCCTAAATACCGTATCTAAATTCAAACCACTCACCAATTATTGGTCTAGTTTCAGTACTAGATGTAGATGTGACATTAGTACTTTTAGTTGTAGTAGTACTAGTAGTAGGACTTAACCAAGCAGATAGGGTGGAAGAACACTTTGAAGCATCCTCTTCTCTTTTCTTCTTGTCTTGCCTTTTCTTTGCCCCACTTTGATAGCTTCTTTTCATTTTAACAAATACAAGAATAAGAATACAAATTGTATAACACCGTAACAAACGAGTAACGGACGCGAACGCCAAAACGTCAGTTTTTGGTGTTAGTTTACCATCAACATAACATAACCTTATCCGGGCTGTCTGTCACTAGTCGTAGTCACTCTCACTGTCGTCTGTCAGCTGTGGCAGAGGCAGTCGGCAGACGGAGCCGTCTACGTCACGTCGACGTCAGGACGAGTTTATTACTGTTGGGGATGGGGGAGTAAGGTGAACTAAAAGTGCAAACTGCACTTCTTTAATTGCGTGACAACTGACAGGCTGATTGATAGTCTGTCTATTTTTGTTACGAAATCTCTGTGAGAACAATATCTGTCCATTATTTTATATTGAAAAGCTATTTAAATATTTTTTATAAAGACATTTTGATGATTCGATGAAATATCCCTACAGTAATCAATAAATTTCACATAAACTTTAATTTCATTTTCAATTTTTCCACCTTCATTTGGGGGCCCCCCTGGCCGGGGGCCCCGGGGCAATGCCCCGGTTGCCCCAGCCTAGCTACGGGCTGGGTCAGAATGTATTAAATGTCCTTTTATCTTATTGTTAAAATTAGGATTTGACTTAACCAATTTTGATACACTTGAAGCAATTCTTTTACTCGGATTCCTTACTGATTTATATGAACCGTTATTAATCATATCTTTCATTTTGACATTATAATCTTCCGTCGTCATAATTACTGTGGCATTTCCTTTATCTGATGGTATACCGTAACTATTCTTGAGTCCATCTTCTTTCAAAGCCCTCAAGGCAGCTTTTCATCCCTAGAGAGATTAGATTTTGGTGGCTGAGCTTTCCTGAGCACTACTGATACATCCTGTCTAATCTCTTCAGCTTTTTCAGATGGTAAATACTTTATCACTTCTTCCACAGAGTAAATCATTTCTTCAGCTGGAAATGTATTAGGCGCTACTGTATAGTTGAATCCTTTCTTAAGTAAAGAAGTTGTGGGTTGGTCTAAGGTATCTTCAGTTAGATTAACTATAATTTTGCTAGTGTCCAATCGACTGTCTGAAAACTTGTTTTTACAGTATTCATCTTGTAGCTTGGTATATATCTTCTTATGATTATCTGTAGTTAGCTGGAGAACTTTCAATGATTTTTCTTTGTTAATGTTTTTTATAATCTCCCAATCGGCTCTATTAAGGGCACTTGATAATTCTTCTTGAAACCTTACTATTTCATTATTAATTTTGAACAATTCGTGTCTTGTTTCACCGATTTCCCTTCTTAGCTTTGACATATTTGTGTTTTTTTTTTTTTTTTCAGGATACTTTTGATAGAATAGTTTTTTTTGTTTCAGTTTTACACAGTTGGGTGAGATGATTTTGTCCCTGCAACACTTCAGAAAAGCTAATCATGCGATACTTTTACTGTGTTTTACATTAATCAATTCGTATAATCGTGTTTTCTTCAATATATCCTCCTCGTAGAGGAATTTAATCTAGAACTTATGCTTAAGCGACCACTCTCATAACTAGAATTTACGTTTTCCAGTGAAAACCACGTCAAGGTACTATCTACAGTATTTACAAGATAACCAGACGTTTCGCCCATACTGTGATGTGCCATCCTCAGTGGTTTCTCTGAGACTGAGATCGGCGAATGACCTTCCAGCTTTTGTTAACATGTGGTGGGGTGGGGACTGGTTTGGCAGGTATGGTGGAGGGGGACGGAGGTATGACCCTCGTGACCCAGGTCCATACTAAAGGTCTCATAGGGGATACCATTGAAATAAATAAATTTGAAAAAAAAGAAAATGTAAATCTAAAAAGTTGTCATATATATATATATATATGTCATATATATAAGTAAAATTATATATATATTTTATTTTAAATTAGAATCTGATGCTCAACGAACTCAACATAATAGCTGACATTGTAATGAGATTGGCACCAACCAATTCATCTAACTCCAATTTTAAAACATGACCTTGGTTTTTTATGGAATCTGGGAGAGTATTACCAGATGTAATCTCTAGTTTTAATATGTTTTGTGTCCTTTAAGAGATTCTAGTTGTGTGTGTGTGCCTTCTTTAATCGTACTATATTTTCGGAGATTGAGGTGATTGTGATAAGTATTTGTTGTACAAATATCAAGTTTTGTGTAGGGTCTCAAAATGTTATAGAGCTTAAAATATGAGTAGATTGAATTTTAGAACTTTAGTCTCCTTTAGGTAAAATATTTTAATTGGAAATCTAGTCACAGGGAGATAGAAAAAAGAATATTAACAACATGTGTAGTTAAAAGTAACTACCTCTTATTGAATGGATGAGACCATCGTGGGCACCAAGAAAGGCAAATTCTTAAAATAGCGTTGACTCGGTGTGAACTCTTTCTTTAGATTAAATTCATTTATTTAAAAAAATTGCTAAATAATTATTTATTGTTATATATTATTACAGATAACGTGAATAAATGTATATTTTAGTTAATTTCATGTGCAGCATTTTTGTTTTCTTTGAGGGTTCATCACACGCACAGGTCTGGTGGCCCATGTGTGACGTTTTCCAGTATATTTGATGTTTATTTATTTTTTTTTCGTTTCATGGAATAAATGGATTTGATTTGAACGATTTTGGCCCTAATATGAATATACTCTCTCAAATTTCTAAGAATGAATCAGGTACTCCTTTTCAAACTTTCCGATATTATTGGTCGTATTATGGCGTGTACAGTTAGTTGGGGCTATGCATATAAAAGTAAAAAACATCGTGATTAATACAAGTGCGAGTTCGTGCGGACTTTTATAAGTTTGTGTGCACTTACGTGATTGTGAATAAGAGATAAATACACGCATTGTTCCTTATCCAATGTTTATGCTCGATATGCTAATCCTTTCCTGTTGTATCAAGTTTCTGCACAAGAGAAAGATTTATGCAAATAAATACACATCTACAAAAAGTGGGAAGAGATAATGATATAATCGTATGTATATCCTGGTTGTAGACGAAACAAATCGGCATGGCTGCCGATACGCAGCAAATTTTCTCCTCGTAGTTTCGTACCCCTTTGAATCCAATATATCTATTCACTTTAGCATTTTCTTTTATGTTCATGGCAATTTATATTTTTCCCAATTGGCTGTGATGCCCACTTTTCACTCTAAGCGACCACGAAAAAAGTGGTGGCAACTAAAGATAGCAATTTTAGAATTTTTTACTTTTGAACATTAATTGTTTTCTTCATTTGAATATGTATTTGCTTACCTGGTCAGTACTGCCACATGTGGTTTACTAGCAGATATGGTGACTGATTAGGTATATATTTTCTATATTTCGAATTATTGTACATTGCAAGAACAATTACGATAATTATATATTAAGTATGATATTATTTATCAATTTATGTTTTTAAGGTAAATATAGATTGCTGAATAACTATAAATTAATCGTTACTTTTCTATGATAAAATACTTGTTTTAATTAATGGTCATACTTGCATCATGCATACTTACTCTTATATTATAACTCTTATTTTATTTTCCTCAAATATGGTATTTTTTGGTGCCTCTAATGACCTAAAGGATTCGGAAATTGCAAAATAAATAATTTTCTTACAAATATTGTAAGAAAATTATTTTCTTAATATATAATTTTATTATTTTGTTTTGATTGATTTTATTTTATCTCTTTGTAAGGTTTGCATGACGGGGTGGACTCAACACTGAGACTACAGACAAACGTAGGAAGAAAGAAAGTATCATCTGCATCTGACAACACCAGACTGTTGTTTGTACTTTTAATTTTATTAATAATTAGTTTATGAGTGAGTTTTGTGCAATATCAACTTCAGATTTTTTTGATATTTAATAATGTAACTATTTTGTCATAGTCATACTATTTTCTATAATTTTATCTTGAATTATAGGTAAGTTTTCTCTAACTTCTAAATGTACAGTTAGTTTGGGCTAATCCTAGTTCCTGTTAGGTTTATAAATAAATAGTTTGTACAAACTTATATTTGCTGTGTAGGCAACTTCTGAAGGCATTTGATCATACACTTTTTACTGCAGGAGTTTAATCATTTCTCTTTTTACACACTGTGACTATTGCTCATATAAGCTCTAGAACACTAAAAATTGTTAATTAGTTATAAAGTATCCTTACTACAAATTTAAAATGCCTTGGCCCAATGTTGTCCTGTTAAATTAGTAGATAAATCAGTTAATCCTCCATTAGAGATATATTTGTATAACTGTGCCCTATTTTGCAACCCGATAACATCAGATTACTGTATATTTGCATAAAATGGTCAGTATGAGTTTAATTATCTTAATCCTTTGACATATGAGGAATTACATTGTGTCCCAGAACCGCCGGGTCTAGTCGCGTTAGCGTTACTGTCAGACTCGAGCCGACAGCAGTCTGTTACTCAGAACAACAAAATTAAGTTCAAATTTTAGGCCAATAGTTTTTTATTTTAAATATAAAAAACATTAATACTTGAAAATAAACATTAAACTCTGGTTTTTTTGTTGTAAAGTAATTAATGAAGGAACGTTTCCTGTACATTTAAACTACAAATATGTACTCATAAATAACATTGATTTTTTTTATTTTAAGGGAGTTTGTATATTATACCAAAATCAATATAATGCTTCCCTATGCAGCCTAATTGTATTAATTTACAATGTATTGTAATGTATTATTCCAGAAGTGTCTGAAATGTAATTAAAAAGCTAATTTAACACAAATTAATAAAAACATCACACTAATTTAAGTTATTTATCTCAAATGTATGGAGGCCTAAACTGTTGTATTAACAATTCAAAGATACCCATGAGTGTGTGAGGAAAGATAATTTTCACCACAAAAATATAAAAACTTAAATTAAACACTCAAAGTTTTAAAGTAGTAATAAAAAGTTTATTAAACAAAAATGTATTTACACTATATTTAACATATTGGTTGTGTGTTTATATTTTGCACAAACCAGGTGACAATCCACAGACATCTACATTAGTAATTTTTGTTATCGTAAGTTAATTTACTAAATTATATAACCACTGTTGAGGCTATTCTCTTAAAGAGGGCCCATTTCTCTTCTACAAGATATGCCATTTATTTATTTATTCCTATAAATAATGAAACTGTGGCAAAAATACTAAAAGCCGAGCAGATCAATTCGCAGTGGTTTTGGACCGTCAGTGCACTGCGCTGAAATCAGCCCTCGGTGGTTCTGGCTACAAAGTGGTGAGCCAATGTAGTCGGCCTCTGGCGGTTTGGGATACTAACTACAAAGCCGATCTCATCAGCCCTTGGCGGTCAAAGGTTAAAATTAGGTAACTTAGAACCGCCGAAAACACAGTTTGGCTGGAAAATTGGTTTTTAAACTAGGCAAGAGAAACCTAAATATTCAAGTTGCCAAGAGTTTTTTTTCTTCAATTTCCCATTTTAGACATAAGTTTACTGGAGGTCTAGATGTATTTTCTATTTACCTAATGAAATACTAAAACTTTGTCTGTAATGAGTCAAGAATTGGTTATAATTTCAAAAGAAATACTTTATATTCTACGGAACAAATATTTCTTAAAAAAATATCAGAGAAACAATTCAAATGTTGTTTACTTAGTTCTGTTGAGTTAAGTGATATGTTCTTTTTAACTACACTGAACATGAATTTGAAATGCTTTTCACTACAAATCTGAAAACGTTTAGAAACTACTTTGGGCAGATTGCTTAAACTTATTGCTGCCATAGCCTACGTTAGGTAAGTTTCTTGAAAAGTGTATTTAAATCAAATCAATCTTTATTGCAGAAACTTCTGAGTACATCAGTAAGCATTATAAACGTCAAGTGAACTTAAAAACTAATAACATAATGAAAAATATTACTACAGTGTATTTACAAAGGTACAGAAACATTATGGTACAATAATAAATTATAAAATATCAAGATCTAGAATGCTAAAAAAACAAAACAAAAAAAGAGACATTTTATGAACATTATTATAAGCAGTTAAATTCTATACAAAAAATAGCTATAAATATATTCAGAAAACATTTGTTCAACCAGTAGGCTTAAAATATAATATGTGACATACATAAAGTAAAAGCTATACATATTCAAATGCTACTTCAAAACAATATACATTTGCTTTACATTTCTGTAATAATTAAATCATAACATTCACAAACAAGATAGATTGGATTATTAAGAAAAAATTGCTTTATAGTTTTCTTGTAAAAATCAAAAGGCAATTTTCTAATACCAAGTGGTAGCTTATTAAACATTTTTATATCTACATTGGTGAAACTTTCTTGCGTCTTTGAATAATTGCAAAAATTTATAATTACATTGTTTTTTCCCCCTTGTGTTTGTGACACATGCCATGTTCATAGTATATTATAATTTTCTTTTATATGTAACAAGTATTTAAATATAAATAATCCAGGAAGTGTCATCACTTGAATTTTCTTAAAACTATCCCTACAATGGCCCCTGGGAGGAAGACCACAGATCAATCTAACAGCTTTTTTCTGTAATCAAAAAAGTTTGGGACTATAATTTTGACCGCCCCATAATAATGTACCTTAAGACAGATGACTATGTATATGTGCAAAATAAACTACTTTTAATACATTCAAACTAACACTAGACCTTAACCTCCTAAGCATCAAAATACCTCTATTCAAATTATTACCTATCTTATCTATATGACTAACCCAATTTATGGGTCAAAATAATTTTATAACATAAAACAGACTATTGTAGGCATATTCATTCTCTTCATAGTGAAACCACCCTTTTGTTATACAAAGTTAGTTTCAATTTGTCTGTTTTATTCTATTTGACTTAAATTATAATTATTTTTTAGCAGTAGAAAGTCCCTAATTACTGAATAGTGCAGTAATTTGATCAAAACTATACTGTCTTATATGCCCTTTTATGTTATCCAGTACTGAAAAGCGATTGTATTAATATGAAATGTAAACAATTAATTGCAAGTTTTTATTTATTATGGGATTTGAAAAATGGATAAAATTGTGTTCCCTAAAATTAATACACATTTTGTTGCTGACATATGCACTATTTTTGTAACCAGAAAAAGGAAACCTCTCTTATATATATTTATATAAGAGAGGTTGTTTTGAACACTTAAAAACATTTTTTACCAGAAAATATGAAAACTGGCTCTAACAGATGATCAAATAAAATATTTGCTGTTTTTTTTCTAAGATATTTTTTTTAAATCACTTCTACAATCTTCTTCAAACTTATTTCAACTTTGGATATCCAATGAAGCCTCTCATAAATATATAGTGCTTTTCAATTCCTTGTGTTTTTTAAACTTTGTGTGTACACTTGTTCCTCCAAGTAAGCTTATAAGAAAAAGCCATACACAGTTAAATCAGGAGATTGGGGTATTCAATCCAAAAAATTACTGACATGACCAATCCAGTTACCCACCAAGGTTGTACTTTAGTAACTGCTTGACTGATTTTTCTTAGCAAGGTGCAGCACCATCTTATTGGAAAATTGCTTGGTCCATTTTTGGAACTGAAAAATCGGGAATTAAGTGTTGATTTAAAATTTGTTCATGCCTCACTGTCTTAATTATTGTAAGACAACAAGCTACTAACATGGATAGCAGAATATACGTTAATTCCTTTTGATGTGTCCTTTCTTTTCAATAATATGAGGAAGAAAATCAGGATCACATTCATGATATTCAATGAAACAAGAACAGAATAATTCCACTCTTCTGTCTGGATCATCCGGAAGCAGATTGTGGACTTGGCGGCTTTTGTAAAATTTAATGTTATTCTAACAAATTTCTGCACAGAAAATTTCAAAAATCTAGTTTCGTGATGTTCTATCTTTCTAATTATTGCTGGTTTACCTGGTGAGTGGGAGTAATGAAGCGTATACCAATTCTTCTCTTTCCTTATCTAAAGCTTGACAGTATTTTTATTTGGAAAATTGCATTTTACAGTGAAGCAAAAAGTAAGTTTTGTACATGGGCAGTAGCTTTTGATAACATTTTGGAATCAATTAGACAACTTCAATTTGTCTAATCAGTTGTTCCTGATTATCAAACAATGAATAATTAAATGATAGAATTTGTTCCTGGAAACAGAAAGTGTAATGAAAAAAATATTCTTAAACTGTACTTGAAAGAATCATGTTTTAATATTCTATTCTGACTGTTGGTTGTGGCGGTCCTCCACGCGCGGCGAAGAGTTCAACCATCGCTTGCGCATGCGCTCGGGTCGGGGAGGGGAGCCGGACGGAAGCAGGTAGGGGCAGTGTGTCGAAGACGCCGGACCGAACGCCACTCAAGGCCGCTGGTCAGATAAGTAGCATCTTAGTTAAGCCATTAACCTAGAGTAATTTATTATGTTTCGCCTAGGCTAAATTAACCTTTGGGGGGCGGGAGTAGTCCCTTTAGGTAGGAATCAGGTAGCCAATCTAAAATGTAGAGTTTCGGTAATTGAGGGCACGAGGGGATCGCAGCCAACCAGTTAATTATAATTATGTTAAAACTATATTTACCCTTATGATACATTAATTTAGAGCTGATCAAAGCTGTTTGTGATTTATAGGGAACCGTCAACTAGCACTCACGCGGCCTAAACCTTCGGCCCAGCCTGCGCGGTTCTAACGCGGCGGAAACGGCGTAATTGAATCCAGAAGAATTTCCCACACGGCCTCTGTCAATTAAAGCATTAATTTCCAGTCGGGACCGACCTGAACCCGGCAGCTTCCATATCCGAACCCATTATTAATTTCTTTTTTCTCGCCCGTTCCCCCGCAATTATTTCTTTTTTTCTCGCCCGTTTCCCCTCATGGTTTTTTTTAAATTCATAGCCTTTAAACAATACTCTTGATCAGATAATCTGGTTGTTTGATCTTGAAATACCACCAGGTTGTTTTTATGACATAAGAGAAATGCAACTTTCACTCAGCATTTTTGTTATGTTGATTAAAAAGTGTGTAAAGTTAAAAACGGTCGGTAGGAAAATGAGTATGTGATGGAAATTCAAATGCGTAAACCTCTTTATGTGACACACTTTATATCCCACAATGACCAATTTTAACTTTAGTTTATCTGTTATTTTAAATTAATTCACTTTTTTAATGTAATAGTATATCAATTCAAAATGTTGCAATCAAAACATTCCCCCATGGAAGATATATTCAGTCATCCTTTCTTACCCTATGAGTAGGTACTTCATCATTTTAATAAGTAACTAAATCATTTACACATAAATACTGTAATGTGATACAGTATAATGAATAACTGCATGTAATTGTGAATTAAGTGTGAGAGGATTGTTTAGACTATTCCAGTTACACATTTCTAAACAATTTTTTTTTCAGACCTGCAAACAAAATGGAAGGACCAGAAGTTACTTTTATATTCCAGTTTGGATTAGTACGTGACACAGTCAGTATAGATGCCTCCACACTGACTTTGAAAACGTTAAAAGAACATGCTTGTAGTTTTATAAACTCAAAGGTAAGCAGATTTTGAGTTTAATTTTTGATAAAATTTTAATCCTACATATTTTGGGGTTTTCTTATAAAATTCCAAATTGTGGTGATTTGTAATAATTTCTTTTTTATACCTTTTGTTATATTCATGGGTTTCAGTAGTCAAAGTTTTGAAACTTTCTTGTTAAATAATTGTATCAAAAATATATTGTCTATAAATAGTAAGAATTTTGAGCTGCTTGAATTGTTCTTTTACTGATTCATCACTCTTTAAACCTAATATTACTCGAATTACTTTCTTTTGTAGAATTAGTATTCTGTCATGATTTTCCGCTGTGGATCCCCCGTATACGGATATGCCAAATGCATTATGACTGTGTACATAGCAAAGTAGATTTTTCTGAATGTATCTATAGTAAAAAAAATGTGACATCCGTTTAATGGCAAATATTCCTGAATTTATTTTCTTTAGCAGTTTTGCAATATGTGAGTCCCAACTTAAAATTATCATCAATACAAAGTCCAAGGAAATTAGTATTATTTACTTGTAATAATGATGCAGATTCAACTATTATGTTTGGTTCTATTTTATTTCTATTTTGTTTTGTTGTAAATGACCTAAAAATTGTTTTATTTAGATTGACTAATAACTCATTGTCTTTTAAAAACTGCTGGATTTGCTCTAGCTCAGTAAAAGACTAATTCTAATTAATTTTTTGACTTTGTCGAAATCTTAAAATTAGAATCTTCTGCGTTTGTGCATAACTTGTTTTTACTAGAGTTAATTATACATTTAGGAATATCATTAATATAACACAAAAAAAGCAAAGGACCCAAAATGGAACCTTGAGAACCCCTCTATCTATTTTTAATAGTGATGAACTTATTTTATTAATATAATTATCTTAAACTACATTGGTCTCAACATAATGGTATCTATTACTTACATACGATGCAATCCATTTATGAATTATTCCTTTAACTCCATAATTTTCCAACTTCTTAATCAATGTTTTATGACAGACACTGTCAAATGCTTTAGAGAGGTCAATAAATATGCTAATATCTACTTCATGATTGTCAATAGATTTAATAATAGATTCAACAAAATCTACAGCGGCTTTAAAAAAATTTTTGATATCACTGGTTGTATTGAAATAGGACGATAATTGGATATTTCTATTACCTCCCCTTTTTTATATAGGGGGACTACCTTTGCAGTTTTAAGCTGCTTAGGGAAAATTCCAGTAATCAGAGATGAGTTAATGAGATGTACTAGAGGTAGTAGAAGTGGTTTACCAATAAACTTAAAAACCTTTATTGGTATTTCATCATGTCCACTTGACATCTTATTTTGCAAAGAATTTATCATTATTTTAATCTCATTCTCATCAACATTCTTACATCCAGACAGCACATGAACAATTCCTCTATCAGGAGGCTCATTAGCTTGATTATAAGAACAGTAATTTTTTTTAATTTTATGTGCTGTGCCTGTAAAATGGCTATTAAAAAGGTGAACTACATCCTTTTGGGTTTGTAATTAGTTTATTGTCCATTTTTAAATGTATGTGAACAATTGACTATTTTTGTGTGACGTTTCTTCATGAATTATCTTCCACAATATTTTATTGATATTATCAGAAACCTTTATTTTCTGGTCAATATAATCTTTTTTTGCCGTAGAAATTTTTCTTCTAAGTTGGTTTTCCTTTCCGAAACTACCACTGACAAATTCTTATTTTTCATTTGTCTTGCATTTTTGTGTAAGTTTACAATTTCCTTTTTTTCAGCCCTAATGTTCTCATTTATCCATCATTTTTACAGAGCCAACCTTTCTTGTCCTAATTAGAAAACTTAAGTGAAAGTAATATTTTAAATGGTTATTAAAAGCATATTTTTCCTCCACTTTAGCTTGGAAAACATTTAACCACTATTCATTTTCTAGTAAGTTGTAAAAGGTGGATATATTCTCATATGAAAAGTTGCTTCTATACATTTTTAAGTTTTCCTCAGACTTTATTAGTCTTCCAAAATTATGTAGCTCCAACATTTGACCATCATGGGTAGAATCTTCTGTAATCAAACCTGATATTTTTGAATATTGTTGTGGTATTTTTTAAGAAGTTGTCAATGGTAGTTTCAGGAGATAGAGTAACCCTGGTTGGAAAGTCAACTAAATAGTGAATTCCAAAAGAAGTTAATATATTTGTTAACCCTCTGCAACCAGGATTACTATCTAACATATTAATGTTGAAATCTCCCGCTATAATTACATACTTATGTCTTGGTAAAATATAATTGCACAACTCTTTTAATCTGTAGAGAAATTCAGACACATCACTACTTGGGGCCCTGTAAACTCCTACCAATAGAAAGTTATATTTATCCATATATATAGTATTTTATGGATAAATATAACTTTCTATTGGTAGGAGTTTACAGGGCCCCAAGTAGTGATGTGTCTGAATTTCTCTACAGATTAAAAGAGTTGTGCAATTATATTTTACCAAGACATAAGTATGTAATTATAGCGGGATATTTCAACATTAATATGTTAGATAGTAATCCTGGTTGCAGAGGGTTAACAAATATATTAACTTCTTTTGGAATTAACTATGTAGTTGACTTTCCAACCAGGGTTACTCTATCTTCTGAAACTACCATTGACAACTTCTTAAAAAAAATACCACCCGCCCACCCATACACGTACAGGGGTACTGACCCACCCGCTCACCCATACACGTACAGTGGTACTGACCCACCCGCCCACCCATACACGTACAGTGGTACTGACCCACCCGCCCATACACGTCAATTGATACAATCAATATCAATGTTCTTGTATGGGTGGGCGAGTGGGTCAATATCAATGTTCTTGTATGGGTGGGTGGGTGGGTCAATATCACTGTACGTGTATGGGTGAGCATGAATATATACAATCTCACCCATACACCAATACCAATGTTCGTGTATGGGTGGGCGGGTGGGTCAATACCACTGTTTGTGTATGGGCGGGTGGGTGGGTCATTATATTATTATTATTTATTATTCTAAACACTATACGCGAATGTCATTTCGTATATGTAAATCAAACATTTATTGTTTGTGTTCCTGAGGATTGAGTTAACTCTGTATAAATGCTGCAGACTTTGGTGCATTATGTTATCACTGTACGTGTAAGGGTGGGTGGGAGGGACATTACCACTGTACGTGTAAGGGTGGGTGGGATGGACATTATCACTGTACGTGTAAGGGTGGGTGGGAGGGACATTACCACTGTATGTGTAAGGGTGGGTGGGTGGGTCATTACCACTGTACATGTAAAGATGGGTGGGTGGGTCATTACCACTGTACATTAATGGGTGTGTAATATCGTATCTAATTCATCAGTGTTAACCCACTGTACACTTACCACTGTACGTGTATGGGAGGGCGGGTGGGTCAATACCACTGTACGTGTAAGGGTGGGCAGGTGGGTCAATACCACTGTACGTGTATGGGTGGGCGCGTGGTATTAATTCTCATATAGCATTTATTTTAAGATCAGCACAACTTATGCATATTCAAACAACAATATTCAAAAATATCAGGTTTGATTACAGAAGATTCTACCCATGATGGTCAAATGTTGGAGCTACATAATTTTGGAAGACTAATAAAGTCTGAGGAAAACTTATAAATGTATAGAAGCAACTTTTCATATGAGAATATATCCACCTTTTACAACTTACTAGAAAATGAATAGTGGTTAAATGTTTTCCAAGCTAAAGTGGAGGAAAAATATGCTTTTAATAACCATTTAAAATATTACTTTCACTTAAGTTTTCTAATTAAGTGAAATTAAGTATTTTACACAACAACACTCAAATTGTTTTTCTTGGCAAATATTATCAATTTGAGGAGAAACCACCTGCTTAAACCTTATATTACTAAATTATATTATCAAAACTCCTCCATTTTTAAAAATTTCTCCGGCATAGAAGGCATTTTTTCTATATCCATTTAAATTTAATCGCTCTATTTCGAAAAATTTTAAATTAGTTCTGAAATAACTACTATGTCTGGATTAACTTCATCTATAACTATTTCTAAACATTCCAAACGAGAATTTAAATCTTGGATATGTTGATGATATATTTTTTAAAATTCTGTTTTCCTGTTTTTATGTTACATTTTTTTTAGAAGAACGGTTATTATACCTTTACTGATTTTAAGGTTTTTGAGTTTGAAGAAATAGCTTGTGGTGTCTCCTTGTTACATTCATTGTTTAGGTTTTGTCTAATCACATTGCCTGCATTAACTGTATTTAATTTATTTGTAAAAACCTGATTTTGTAATTTTAAGTAGTTATTACCTTGAGACTTATTTTTAACCACATTATTACAATGGACAGCAGCTTTTGTGATAATGGAAGGAAGCGGTGGAAATTCTTACAGTGAGTCCAGTGACCTTAGAGGGATGTGTTTTGTTGCTGTAGGTCCTTGTGACTAGCTCAGGCTGTTGGTAGATCTAGTTGTTTGGTTGGTCCCCCAGGTCAGGTGAGTTGACTACCTCACTGTCAATGCCATCTGCTTGACAGTGATTACTGTCAATTACTGATGACATACGTAAAGCGATGGATTCTAGTCAGGGAACTATTCTTACTCTCTTTGATTTCTCAAAAGCTTTCGATTGTGTAAATCATCAACTTCTTCTTTTAAAATTGAGGGCATTGGGGTTTTCTGACCAAGTAGTTTCCTGGCTAAGGTCATATCTTTCCGGCAGGCGGCAGTGTGTACAGATCGGTGACGAGACATCTGACTGGGAACATGTTACTTGTGGTGTGCCCCAAGGCTATACTGGGCCTTTTGTTGTTTGTCCTCTATGTCAATGACATAACTTCAAGCATCACTCATTGTAAATATCACAAGTACGCCGACGATCTCCAAATATACCTGCATTTTTGTCCAAACATGGTAAACTACTCTATTCAGATGATGAATGCTGATATATCCCATATAGTTAAATGGACGAAAAAGAATGGTCTTAATCTGAATAGCAGCAAGACGAAGCCAATTATCATAAGTCATTCCCGGCTCAGAAATGCAATCAAGAGCCTTACAAGAGATAAGTGTAAATGGACAAGCTGTTCCTTTTTGTAACAAGGTAAAGAGTCTTGGGGTAACAATCAACACTACTCTTACTTGGAACGAAGCCGTTGTCGAGACATGCAACAGAGTATTTGCAGGAATGCACTCGCTAAAAAGACTTCAACACTTTCTACCTGCAGAAATCAAACTGATCCTAGTCAAATCACTCATATTTCCCTATTTTACTTACTGTAACTCAGTACTCAATGACATGACTGTATCACTTAGTGAAAGACTGCAAAGGACTCAAAATTACTGCCTCCGTTTCGCTTTTAACATACAGAGAGATGAGCATATAACTCCATACTATATCCAGTCTAAAATTTTGAAACTATCTGATCAGAGGTCTATCAAAATTCTCTCTTTTACTCATTCTTTCATTACCAAAAAATCACCAAAATATTTTTCTAAAGATTTTGAGTACGTGGCGGAAAGAAGTTCAAGTGGATCAAGATCGGGATCTTCACTTTTGCGCATGCCCCATCATAGAACATCTGCATACAACAAATCTTTCACAATAACGGCGTGTCACTTATGGAACTCCCTCCCGATAAATATTACCTCAATCCCTAGCCTTTCCCGGTTTGTGGCGTCTTTAAAACAACATTTCATGGAGCGGATGATTTCGGCCGGTTCGTCTTAGGGCTTGGGCTCTGCTGGGGTGGAGTTGGTAGCGAGCGGTATGAATGAGAGGATGTATGAATGGAAAAACATATTTAAAAATTTTTTGCAATGCTCTGTTTTACTAAAATTATTATTGTTGTACAGTGTGTTCATGTGAAGTGTAATAATGTAAAATGTATGTTTTTAAAACTGTTCATGCTAAGTTAAGTAGTAAGCTTTTTTTTTCTTTAAATGACTTATAGCATTGATTTTATACACAAATAGATTTCCCATCCAATGTTAAATTTTGAGTCTCAAAATATCAGCTGTTTTTGTGGTCCATTGTGGAGCGCTAGTGTAGTCCCATGTAAATGTAATGCAGTTTAAACCAGCTGTGGTTGCGGGCCACACAAACTAACAAAATTACTGCCACAAATATTCCTATTAGATGGTTTATCTATTGGAGGTTTATATAATCAATGCTTATAGCTATTTAATATTGTATTTTCATTTCTTTATTTAGTTATTATACTTTATTATTGTTTTATTTAAGGTTAAGTGTAAGAAAGGGCCATGTGGCCCTAACTTCGCTTTTTTTTGTAAATTAATTATATAATTATTTTCAAAATAAAGAAATTTCTATTCTATTCTATTCTATTCTATCTGCCAAAGCTTTTATTTTATTTTTATTTTATTTCCCACGGTTTAACCAATTTTACAAAAGTACAATAACATACAAGATGGCAGTCTATGATTCACGTTACTTACTATGATTATGAACTATAACTGACAATCAAACACTTCAGTAACAACAATTTAAAATAGTCTGAACAGTCCAATAGCATAATAAGTGGAGTGTGTAACCATCGTGTGACAATACAATAAATTCTACAAATAGTAACAGCAACAAAAATCTAATAAATAAATAACCCAAGTAGAATATACAGATATAACAGATACAATAATATAAATAACAATAAATAATAAATGTAGTAATAAATAACAATAGATAACATAAATAAAATATAAAAAAGGTAACAATAATAATTATATATAAATACGTGAAGTTTGGGGAGAAATGATTGCGAAATTTCAGATTGCTTATAGGTGTAGGAAAGTGCGAAAAGTGGAGAGACCATGCCCCCACATACACAGGTGTAGCCCTTTAACGCAGCTACCTAAAGATGGAACAATCACTACACTGGTATTAAAAGTGAAATATGTAAAAGCTTTGCATATTCTTCTTTTTTCTTAGTGGTGTTGTTGTATGTAGCTAACTGAGTGTTTACAAGAGACTTCTTCTATATTAAATTGTCTTGTAGTGTGTATACACGTTTGTCATAACTTTACTGAGCACTGAAATTTCCTTTCTGTTATGGTGTAGTCCATCTTTTACCAAACAACTTTTAGTAAAATACTTGTTAGTGTTCAAAAATAGAGTTTGATACTGTTGACATAGCCACCTAATATTAGCATTGGTTTTGTTTTAATTAAAGAAGGGTGAATATCTTAACGAACTAGAACACTATTCACAACAATTAAAGAACAAGGGAAACATTTTTTGCCGTCATTATCACTTTATGAATCTTACCCATTACATCATCGGCATCCCTGTGTTTATCAAGATCATTTTTTCCCACATTAATAAATACTACTTTTGGTTGGTTTAATCTGTCTTCACTTTTCTCCAAAACTTCTCAAAGCTTAGCCGAGTCGATTCCACTAAATCTAATTCGATTCCACTAAAAGTTGATCCACTAAATGATAATTTTGGCATCATTTATTTCAACAACTTTTAACAGGAATCAACATATATCAAAATTGGTTTACTTACTTGTTCATTATTGTTTTGCTATTTCCTATTCATATTTCTCTGAAGTACCTTATTTTTCTACTCTAATCCTGCAGAGGTCATCTTTGTTTCTCTAATTACCACCTTATTTCTTCTCATTGCGAAATAATTCATTTCTGATTTCGAATCACTGCGTTCAGTCTTTTCAGTTGAAGATAAGCAGTCATAAGGATTTTTGTTTACAAAGGACTCCATTGTTACAATGGCTTTAATACTGCTCTGTTCAGGTTTTGATGTTCGTAATTCTTTACTGAAATTGCTCTGGATGCAATTATTCTCAATAGTTTCCCGTATATTTAAGTTTTCTTCCCTTAAGCATTTATTTTTAGTTCTTAAGTTATCCAAATCAGTTTATATGATTTCAATAACTGTTTCCAAGTTGCTTACTGTGTCTTGGTGTGATTGTTCAAAAAGGGCAAATTTTTTCCAATTAATTAATTTCATTTTGGAGGTTTTCATCTGAGACTGGGTAGTAATCAATTCTATGTTGCATTGAGTTGCTACACGCTCAGTTTGAGTTTTACCCCTTAAGGTGGAAATTTCACTGTCTTTTTCACTAATAGTCGTTTTAAGTTTAGTGTTCTCTTTCTCTAAACTGTTTGTTTTGGTCTGGAGTATGTTTAAACAATCCTCTGCTTCTTCTAGCAATACTTTAAAAGAAGTTTCTATATTTTGCTTTTCAAACTCCATTTGTGATAGTGATTTGGAGAGATCAAATATGTGCTGACTAATCTGTACAACATCAGCCTCGTCGATCTCACTGTCAGTATAGAACAATTCATGGACTCTCGAGCAATGATTCAGCTTCAACCAAAGCCTTGTTAAACTTGTTATTTTTAAAATTCTCTGTTTTTTTGTTTACCATATTTTTCTTTATTTTCTAAATAATTAGAAACACAGTTTTCTCATACTGAAGCAGATTCATTTGTTCCAGTACGGATCAAATTACTATCTAGAATTAACTAACAATAGCAACAGCAATAAATTAGCCAATAAGGAACTAATCATAAATTTTAAATTCAAAAACACCCTAGAATGTTGTATTTTAGCAGTCAAACGCCTGAGCTCTAGCTAGATATCATATACTTATCACAATAAATTTTTTCAGATGTACAGGGTAGCTGGTTATCAATGTTAAAATTTTTTCTTGTAAAGTGCAATGTAAATGGAGTTTAATAATGTATATAAAACGTTCCAACTCTTTAAATTGGCTTCGTAAAGCATTTTTTTGAAAGACTCATGCTTTGAGACCTAAGACTGCTATTTCTCGGCCACCATTAGACATATCTCAATAAATTATAGCACTAACTTGTGCTAAGTTGAATTAAAAATAGTAATAAGTTAATGATTTAGTAGGTTTAGAGAAGAAAACCACATTGTAAACTGTGCCAAAGTAAAAAATTTGTTACATTTTGTAAAAAGTACAAAAACTGTGGTCTATTACATTTTTTTACACTGAATACTAGAAGGTTTCAACATAAAAAATTACACCATTTCATAAGCTTACTATACTAATTAATTTACGTTGAACTTGTGCTAGCTTTAATGGTTTAAATGTTGAAAAAAGTGAAGAGATTAAAATCACAAAAACTAAGTTTGCCTTAAGCTGTGCTATTAATTTGGCATTTAAGTGTATTTAATTGTCATTTGTCTACTTTTTAACTAATAAATAGACTTACTACTGCATACATCTGTAAAAACCTTTTTGCCAAACATTGTTTCCTAGTACAGTATTCGATATTTTCAATCTAGTTTAGCTTCCACAATTATGATAAGATAAATAATTAAAGATGTTAAGTCCTGTTCATTCAGCTCAATTACTTATCTAGATTGATTAATACCAGCCCAGATAAAACACTTTGGTCAGTCAGTCCTAGGTGGTTAACCAAGTTAAAACTATGTTTTTTTGGAAAACATGAGTACGCAGATATGCATTAAATCTTTGGATTTTGTGATGGCAACATGCAGACGTCTAAGAGGGAATATGAAATTTGCTATCCTGACCATGTTATTCCAAGTGCACAAGTATCTTTCAGACTCCATCAACACTTATTAGAAACAGGATGTGTTCAGAGTCTCAAAAAAGAGGTAGGCTCAAATATTAATGTTTTTGCAGAGGAAGATATTTTAAGAAGGATGGAAGATAGTCCAGAAATAAGCACAAGGCAGCTAGCGGCTGATACTGGTATTTCACATTGGAAAGTATTAACAGTTTTATAAGATAATATGTTTCATCCGTATCATTTCACTCAGTTTTTTACGTGAACCGAATGATTATGAAACTAGAATGGTGTTCTGTCGCTGGCTCTTGAATAAAGACATTGCAGAGTACCACTTTTTTATAAAGATACTAGGGACAGATGAGGCACGATTCACTGAAGAGGGAGTTTTCAACTCTCACATCATGCATGTCTGGGCAACAGAGAATCCAAGAGCAATGAGGGAATCTTCATCAGTTCAGTATAAATGTGTGGGCTGGAGTTGTTGGCGATTTGTTAGTGGGGGCGCATTTTTTTGGAGGAAACTTGACGGAAGTAAAATATCTAGATTTTTTGCAGCACAATTTGCCTCAGTTTTTCGATCAACTTACTGAACAGCAAAGAGAAGATCTAATCTTCCATAAAGACCCCTTATTTCACCAACGATGTTTGACAGTGGCTGATTGAAAATTTCCTGGATTGGATTGATTGTGGAGAAACTGTTGCTTGGCCATCCAGGTCTCCTTCTCCAATACTTATTGGGTCTCATTCTCTTAATCATTTACATCAACGACATTGCCAACTACATTCCAATTGATTCATTAACAATTTTTGCTGATGATACCTCACTTTTCACTAAAACAAAAATCTTTATAACCTTGAACAAGAAACTTTCTTCCAACTTAATACCCTCTCGCAATATTTTCCAGAAATATATCTTAACATAAATCCCACTAAAACCAGCTTCTTAATATTTTCCATGGAGAAAAAACTTAAGATGATCGACTGGTTTGGAGTCCAACTTCCATCTGTCTTCATAGATGAATAAATAATTGAACAGTAGGAAACTGCTGATTAATAAAGCAGACCAGACCACCTTGGCACACGATTAGATGGTGGTCTTCGGTGGGACGAGCATGTTGGTAGATTAGCCTTAGTATTTTCCAAAAATAACTTTATCCTTAAAAACATAGCACTTCTTAAAAACATTAGATGGTCTAAAATCATATATTTTAGTTTAATTGAAAGCATACTCTATAGTTCTCAGTATTCTAAGATTAATACCGTCAGATTCTTGTTTTCAACATTTTTTGAGTTTAGGTATTTTGGCCGTCCCATCTTTGTTCATGTATGAAACTTTATCATACATTGTAGATTTTAAGTTATTTATGGTGTACACTCATAAATACAACACTAAGAACAGGCATCTCAATCCTTATGTCCAACATTAAAAATGTATGAATATAAGCCGGAATTCATTGGGTTAAAATTATTTTCAAAACTTCCTGAAAACTTGAAACTTATAAAAGCTAGGCATCATAAATTTAAAATTGAATTGAAAAAATATCTTATTGAAAAGCGATACTACGAAGTTCCTGACGTTTTTTCCTAAAAAGAGAATCCATTCCATTCTTTTTCCTACAAATGAGTTTTCTGCAACCCCTAAATGGCCGGAAACACTGCTACCTTCAATTTAGTTGTAAGAATATGGATCTCATGCCCTGTGAGAGGGTCTATGGGATGATGACATAGGTAAAGGTCTCCAGCTCTAACCCCCCTTGGACTTTTATGTTTGGGAGTACATGAAAATTTAAGTGTACAAGAATGTTGTTCGGGATGAAAATGATTTGCGCAACCAAATGATTGATGCTGTGAACAAAGTGAGAAAGGAACTGTCATTTAAAGTCACCGTGTGCACTATCAGAAAAAGAGCAAGAACCTGGGTAAGGGAAAATGGAGGGCAATTGGAACATAAAATAAAGTAAAAGTGTTGTTGTTTTCTCCAACTCTTTTGTACTTTATTTTAATAAATCAAGCAAACGTGTATGTTTGATGTAACTAATAAATAAAATGTAAATACAGTACCATTAAAATAAAGCATTTCAAATTTAGTTACATTTATAACAATTAGTAATGTTTTTTCAGGCAAAATTGTATGTTTTTGTATTTATTTAGATTTTTATGATTTTAAGCACTCCATGCTTTTCAACATTCAAACCACTTAAGTTAGCACAAATTTAAGGTAAATTTATTAGTGTTGCATATTGTTTGAAAGCTTCTGAAGATTTGTATATAATACAATATGACTCATATTTCCTAATTGATGTACGCTCAAATGGGTTCAGGATATTTGTTCTCAATTCAAAGAGACTTCAATTTCTGCTCTAGAATCAAAAACTAAATCTTTTTGCATTAAACTTTGCAGGGCTTTTTAAATTTGGTAAATAATTTGACAATAATGTGTATAATATGTCATAAGAAACTAAAGCATCAAGATTGACAGCATTTAAACTCTTAATTTTGACTTACTGTGACATTATATTAAATATTTATTAGAAAAACCCAAAAGATAAATGATCTCAAATCTTGTTACTTATTACTTTTTTACGTTAAAGCCATTCTCCATAACTGTGTGAATAAAGAATGTTTGTCTTGACTTTGTTTTATTGTAATTCTAAATACCTTTATTATATTATATTATTTATTATAAGTTATTATATTATCTATCCTCAAAAATAACTTAAGAGATAGTTTCACAACAGTAAAGAAATGAAGATTTGTCAAACTTTTACCCTCATTTTGTTGTTTTCATTTTTTGTATCTTTTTAAATTAATAGATTGATTATATAAACTAACTTTTTACAGTTAGATCATAAATGTTATTGGACTCACCTCAGTGCACTCATTATCATCTAAATTATATAAATGAACTAAAATAAATAAAACAAAATCACTAAATGCTATGAAGTCACAACAAGTTTGGTAGTAAAACAATATTACACACTGTGCCTCTCTCTTTCTTATTAAAGAATACACTTTTGCAACATCAGGAAATGCTCTGGGATGGATAAAAGTATAAAAATCTCTCCAAGTAGGGGTGTTCATCTAGCGCCTGTGTCTTTAGATCTCTTTAGAGGAAATTTGTCTAGTAGAACACTAGCTTGAAGGCTCGTCATGTGGCAAAACCAATCATAAAAAATTTGTCAGAACAATTGAACTTTCCAAAATTTGGAAGAGATTTGACTTTTGATTATTTCAAATCGACTGACATTTCCCACCCCCATCACCTCTGCCATAGTCCACTTGGGCATCTTTTGTAGGGAGTTACTTTATCACTCATCACAGATTAACTTGCTATGGTTGTTAGGGGATTCAGTTTATTTTATCATTTACGTTTGTGGTGAGTGGTACCCCTACTCCCTCTCTCTCTCGCTCTCTCAAATATAAAAATGCTAGTTTAATTTGAAATATATGACAAAGTAAGTAATGCCTGAAAACGACATGAGTTGTGTTTGTTTTTAAAAACCTTGAGAGATAAGAAATTTCCAATGAATTAGCAAATTCATGCCAACAAATAACTCTCAAACAACAGTTTTGTAGTTGTTTATTGGCTTATTTGTTTGGTTTTGCAATGAATGGTTTCTGATAAATTGGCATTGTTTTCCTATTAGGAATTTCGGGCATTTAATATTTTGTTCTTTTTTTAAATTCATTTGTAAAAAGAACAGTAAAATCTTACTGATCATGTCAAAATACAGCACGACCCTTCTATAAAAGTGGGTCAAAGGTCAAGCCAAACAGTGAAGAAATACAGTAACAAAAGATGAACACAATAGGAGGCAGTCCTGGTTAATGGGAGAGCAATAAAGAGCAATTGATGTGAGGAAGTGAAAGGGTGCAGGGACACTCAAATGACCTTGATCTACCAATCTGGGTCACTTTCCTTCCTGCTCCCTGCCATGTTCTCTTGTGATTCATAAGCCAAAAGGCACTCTATTGGGACAATCATATTTTGTCCACATTAGATATCTTTGATCAAATGTTAAAGAAACTGCCAAAATTTGGTTTAGTGATTGATGAAAATATTTGTTAAGATTAGTAACCAAACCAAATGAAGACAGAGAGTCTTCTCTTTATCTAGCTATGATCCTTAGAAAATCTGTTTTAATTTTACTTAGTGTAGATGTTATTTAATGACATTGATTTTATCAATGTTTTGGTTTGAAAGTCTATTATGCATTTTTTTGCAATGTTTGAAATTTAATCAAAAGATGGGATCCGTTCAAAAATTATTTTTTTAGTTTTTATTTAGTAAGGAAACTGTATAAATAAACTAAGTGAAAGATTCAGGTTACTGATAATTTTAATTAAAGAATTGAATTCTTTTTAAATAGAAATGAAAATTTTCAAGTCATAGAGGAGGCAAAATAGTTTCATGTTTGTTTGTTTATGAATGGGTGAGCAAGTCAATACCACTGTACGTGTGTGGTTGGGTGGGACACTGCCACCGTGCTTGTATACCTTGTATGTTATTAAATAGTTTTTTAATTAGCATAATATGTGTACGTATATATACAGTAAAAGTAAATGTCACACAACACAAATATATTACAATATAAGCACAAAATGCACAAATAGAAGTACAAAATGCACAAAAATCGAACTACGCTCACCAAAATCGATCACCATAATATTTGCACATTTTTTACTTGTATTGTAATATATTTGAATCGGGTTTTTTTAAAGGGGCGTAACTCCACTAAAGTAAACTTTTCAGGAATAAAAAAAACTGTATAAACTCAATGTTTTTAATAATTTTAGTTTTTTAAATTTTAATGGTTATTTACACATCTTATGGTAAATGCAGTAAAAATATGGCTGTAAAATATGTTATATTACTATTTTTAAATGTGCATATATGCTTGTAAAACACACAACATTTTTTTAAAAGGGCGTAACTCCAAGGTAAAAATGTTGTAACCTGGTAAGTTTTTTATTTTTTTATTGATTTACAAATAAAATATACTCATTTTTTAAATTCCATACAAATTTAGGTATATTTTCTGTAAGTTTGGTGCAAAAATTTTAGTAAATGAACTTCTCACAAAAGAAATAGCATTATTCATCATAGTAGAATGAGTCTTATGTCCGAAGAACCTAAAGTAGGATCTTATAAACCCTAATCAATTACATAACAATCAAACAAAAGCTCTTAAAATAGGGCTCGTCAATAGTCACTTTCAATCTGAAACACTTTAAACATCATCTTGATCATTTTCATCGGGCCTAACATCGTCTTCTCCATAGTCACTATCATCGCCATCCGTTGTTGTTGTAGGCCATTGGAAAATGTCTTTGTAGAAGTCAGAGTGAATTTCTGGAATATGTTCTTTTATCTTGATTAAATCTTCAAGTTTTGCCTTTTTAACTGGCACAAATCCTAGTGGGTGAGCTAGCTGTGTTGGTGGAAAAACAAGCTTAGATTTTCCCATTGTAAAGTTATGACACATCACGCCATCAATAGTGGTAAACGCCTTCACATTTCCTTTATTGGAGGAATCGTACTCAAATTGGTACAATGTACTTATTTGAAAGAACACTTTGTCCTTTTTTGCTGTTTGCCTCCCCTTGGTTTCTTTCGATATGCATGATTTTTTGTAATAATTTTTCATCCAATTTTTGAAGTTGAGGAATTGATGAGCATGAAACAGGTGTACACTAAATTTTCCTGGAATTGAAGAGCTATTCACAATAACATCTTTCACTTGTTCTGGAGTGTATAGTCTGTCATGACCTTTTAGGGCTTTTGAAATAATTCCAAAATCTCGGTCACACGGTAAAAAACTATGACCAGGCACTGGGAAATACTGTACTACCTTTTTGAAGAGTTTACAGTCTGTTAAATATAGACAAAATCTTGACAAAACTTGATTTTTATTTTGTCCAGCACAGTTATCACAATATAAATGCAACTCAGTGTACTTATTTGGAATTGATTTCAAAACGTCTAAAATATAAGTCCTTATAAAAGTACAAACCTCGTTGGGACCTTTTTTCCATTTCCCTCGTGGTACAAGTAGATAGAGGCTGAGTTCTTTTTTATGTCATGAATACAAAAGATATTAAGAGATAGTTGACTAAAATAATATAGTTCTTGCACTGGTATTTTAGGTAGACTGACAGTCTTCATGAAATCAAAAGTTAGTGCCAGTACATGATCATCTTTACTTTTTCTTTCGGCATCAAGTTTATTGTAAAACTTTTTACTTTTTCTCTTATGGACCATCATCTCGGCCACTGCTGCCCTTTTGGCAGCATCATTAAGATGTGGTGATTTAATTTTTACATTTAGGGTTTCACAAACCGCACAGGTGGCACCTGTGGCCTTCCGAACGGGAAATTAAAATTGTCTCTATAAAAATTCCAATAGAAATACTGACTGACCTTCACATTTGGATATTTCTTACAAACAACCTCCACATAGTTTTCAATGTCAAATCAGAGCTCATATAATACATTTTTTTACCACAGTAGTGGGACTCTTTTACCGGGAAGGATTTGATATGGTTTCTTACTAAGTCATGAATTTCTGAGGGCAAAGAATGAGTTGTACCTTTTCCTCTCTTGTCAATGGGTGTTTCGCCTAGCAGTTTCAGGTTTCGAATTCGTCTAACTCTTTTCGCTTACATCATATACTAGTAAAAATCCCTTAAAACATACCTCGGATCTAACAGTGTTATTCACCACATAATACTTGAAGGAAGCACTCCTAGGCCCTTTTGAAACAGTAGTGTCCTCTTCTTTACTTGGTCGTCTTCTTTGAACTTGTATTGCATCGATGTGATCTTGCAAAAATAAGTCTTGCTCATTTTTTGATGGGATGTTGTAAAATCTTGAAAAAATATCAATACAACCATCTTCGCCTAGTTCTTTCAGGCACCCTTTCTGACATCTGAAAATAAAAAAAACAAAGAATTAGAACTCATTATAGCTTCAGTAGGCTACAGAACACTAACCTAGATTTTGTCACACTAGGCCTAGCCTAAAATGTTTTTTCCACTTGTGTTTTTCACAAAACACAAGAGTAAACTTGCGATTTCGTAATAGCAAAATAGAGATAGGAATGTGTGTTTCGTAATAGAGATAGGAATGTGTGACAGATTTTGTCACACTAGGCCTAGCCTAAAATGTTTTTTCCACTCGTAAGAATATTCTGTGGTAGGCTATTTATAAATTTTAGTTTAAAATTGAGCTACTTTAATGGTAAAAAACTATCATATTTATGTCACAAAACACAAGAGTAAACTCGTTATTTACAGCAAGTAAAATATTAACAAAACCTAGGCTAGCTTACCTGCAATCAAACTCTGGTTTTTTTGCTGGGACTGTTTTACCCTTAGGAGAAACATATTCCTCTCCTTTGAGTCAAGCCTTTTTGATTTTGACTTGAAGATATGCATCTGGATTACTTTTCCTCTTTTTACGAGGACTAGGATTACTGGGAGGATCACTCATAATGCTACTGTAATATTTACAATAACTAAACATTGAGGTTAGGTTGATAATCAACAAGAAACAACAGTAAGAACAAGAACCAATCAACTGACCAGTTGACAACATTCTCTTGTGTTTTTTTTTTTAACAGGCGTAACTCCCAGCTGATTATGTGCAGTAAATGGGGCAGTTTGGAGTTACGCCCGTTTAAAAAAATCACTAGTTGGAGATACGCCCTTTTAAATAAGTTTGAAAAGCTTATTGCAATTTTCTACACATTAAAACAATGATTTAGAACGCCCTTTTAAAACAGTTTAATGTGTCTATGCATCTAGAACAATATTTGTTCAATAACTCAATTTCGAAAAAAAATGTGACACGCCCTTTTAAAAAAATCCGATTCATTTGTACATTTTGTGGTTATATTGTAATATATTTTTGTTGCGTAATGTTTACTTGTACTGTTATTAAATGTGTAAGCTTTAACTTTGGCTTAAAAACGGTTGCATGACATAGAACAAGAGTTGAATAGTTGAGAAACAGTAACAATATGGGAAACAACAATTTAGGTTGGATATGAACAGTCAAAAAAAGTTAAGGTAATGAAGGTAGAGAAAAATATGTATCATTTAAAGGGAATATCCTGGAAAAGGTTTTTCTTATCTAGGCAGTAAAGTAATAAACTAGGGCACAATAATAGAAGAGATAGAATAAAGAATATCGAAGAATGGACAGTTTTTTAATGTGGTAAAGAAAATGTAGAACTGAAATATTGGAAAGGAAATGAAGATATTGATGAACAAAATGAATTATAAACCAATCTTATTATAAAGAGCGGAAACGTGGACATGGACAATAGGCGATTTAAGCAGATTATAGGCAGCACTAATTAGATATTTAAAAGGAATAGAGAAGATTAACAGAAAAAAAAGTGATACTGGTACAAGAGATAATGAATGGGGCATGCCCCATTATTATTATTATTATTATTTCCCATCTTCTTTACATGTAAAGAAGATGGGAAATAATAGATTGTGGAGGATTGTCCTAGAGAAAGAGAAATAAGAATAATAGGAAAGTGGAAGGACCGAAGTAGAAGGATGTGGAGAGAAGAAGAAAGCAGAAAAGATAAGTGGAGTAAGAGTAAACCTGGAGGGATTAACAAAAATAGAGGAGGCTGTGTAGAAATACCCTTGAAAATGGAATCATCAACAGTTGATGATGATTTATATCTGTCATTTATTTATTTATATAGCCATAACTTTACAATTGTTTAGCTACTTAATAAGTAAATTGAAAATTAATCTAATTAGTTATATTTGTTGTTAGTCTATGAAAACCAACGATCATCATGTTAGTTGTTGTACTAAGTATGAAGCCCACTGATGGTCACATTGTTGGATCTTCAATTTTGGATATGATTTTTAAATTATTCTACACGTTTGGTTTTTATTGTACATTATGTACGACTCACTTACCCTTCCCTTAGGCCATGGCTTTTGTTAGGTTTCATTAATATTTTGTAATAAATAACACTAAGTATACAAATTAAATTAATTTATAGTTATTTTACAAATTTAAGTTGGATTTATGTATTTTGATATTGACCTTATCAGCACTGTACGTGTATGGGTGGTCGGGTGGGTCATCACCACTGCCCGTGTATGGGTGGTTGGGTGGGTCATCAGCACTGTACGTGTATGGGTGGGCGGGTGGGTTTGATATTGAGCTGGCAATAGTGCACCTTTATTCTGGCGGCCTCTTTTTGGCTTATTTGCAGGTGTTTATTATAACTAATCCCATTTCATAACTAATAGTTCGAATGTAAACATTTATATTTAATCTTATTCACAAATATGTGGGAAATAATGTAATATGATTGAGTTTAGGTATCTACAGAAATATTTTTTTAGGTCAAATGTAACAGAAATGTTATCATTTTGAAAATAATTTTGAAAAAATGTCATTTTTTTTAATTCATAAGACGCTGATCGTCAAGATATGGGCGAATATGGATTTCGAATGAGTGTGATGAATGTAGATGAACGAATGTAGTCATTGTTACAAACTTAGGCAGACTATTCCTTAGAAAGTGTCATTAATTAATAGCCCAATGACAAATGAACAGCCGGTGGCTATCAGCTGATCCTTCTCAAAATGTATTGACTCTGATTGGGATCGAACTGAGAACCTTTAGCACATGAAGCTGGGATTATCTAACTGTTAACTCGAACATTTTGTGATAAAAGTGTAAATGTATAGTGTGTTCACAATTTTTTTCTGATTACAAAAATATATAGTTCTTATAAAAATTTTCTTATAATTTTCTTTTGTATATGACATGAAATGAAAAAGTGCATAGTTTTACTTTTCTGTCAAAATGCGCAAGTATGCTAAGATTTACAATCCATCATAATAAATCAATATGATATAACAAAACAAATATTTATGTAAGAATGGTTGCTAAAACTAAAGTAAAATTAATAAATTTGAAGTATTACCTTATTTATATATGTATAAACAGAACAAACACACCTAGCCATTGTTGACATAATGCAATGCCACAATGACTAGCGGTATTTCATTTGCAACAGCTGGTCGCCACCTATAGATAACAAATGTTTATGTATCTCACTAATAAAATTTAAAAATTATAAATTATTACTATAATTGATGCTCTTTCAGAATATAATCATTAAAAATCATTTTATGAAGTTTGTTGCTGAAATTTTAACAAAAACAACACATCTGTTTTGGCAACGAATATTTGTCATTGCTAATTAGACGGGCCCTTGGCGACAAAAATTCGTTTCATGCCTCTTTGGTTAATTGTTGTATTACAAAAACATACAAATATTATGCTACAATTAGACTGAAGTGTGAATGACTTTTGTTGGATAAGAGATCACAGTGGGAAAACACTGTATATACTTTAACCGAACTTGTAACCTATTCTGATTTAATTAACACAGCCATGTTGTTTTTACCACCTTGCTCGACCAACTTAAGCCATTTCTTAACAGAGTTTAACAATTTTTAACTATGCCCTTCTTTTTAAGTTCTATGAAGTTAAAAATAATAGAACAATAATTTATGCCAAATTAATTATTGGATATTTATGCTTATTCGATACCTCTAGCCTCATCTTAATTTTAAATTCCTGGAAAATAAATATATAAAATTGAATTTCATTCCAATAAGAAAGTTTCTAAAAGAGGAAATATTGAATTAACTTAAGTTAACACAGCTTAATGTTCATTTTATTGATAGTTTATTGCATTTAGACTTATTAGCAATTCATTTCATGGTATAGCTGGTAATGGAATTGACATTATGTATAGGAAAGTTGCATGTATATATTCAATAAGGGTGGATTGGTTGTTAAAAATAGTGAATGTAGGAAGGGTGAATGGTTAGCAAAAGAAATATATATAGAAGGGGGGTGAGATGTTAAAAATATTTCAAGGAGGGAGGATGGATGGGCTGTGAGAGAAACATAAATAGGAGGAGTGAGTGGGATGTTTAAAATAGTAAAAGTAGGAAGACTGGATGGGGGGTGTCAAGTGTTTGGATGTTAAAGTTACCAAAAGTAGAGAAGGTGGGTGGACTGTTAGGGTGTTGTACATAAAAGAGGTCCATTGGTTGTTAAAATTAACAATGGAAGATGAGAATAACATATACAGGATGGGTGGGTGGGTAGTCAACAGTACTTAAATCTTTATTTGAAAGATCAACCTTTTTGTCCAATAGATTAATTACTTTCTGGGCAATATTTTATAGTGCATTAGGTATAGTAGTTAATAGGAAAATGTTTACTTGAAGTTTTGTTAATTAGTTTAAATACATTGTTTCTAGATGTATAACTAAGGAAGATTTAGTTTTCTAAACAGTTTTGTTTATTGGCTTATTGAGTATTTTTTATTGTATGTAACTTTTATATATTGTTTTCAGTTATGTTTAAAATTTTTTTCTTTTCTTTTTAACCTTTGATCAAGTATTTGTGGTTTGATTCCATTATTTTTAGATATTTAATAATATTTGTTTAATTTAATTTCATTTATAGGTACCTTTATTTAATAATCTGTTAATCTTTTTTTTTAACACCAGTGGGATTTTGTACTGAGTAACGTTGTTATGGGACAACGGTCCAAACCCATCAAGCTACATTTAGTTAGTCCTCCTGGGATCTGAACCTGTGTCACCCTGCAATGAAGTCAGGAGTGCTAACCATGAGGCTAGCAAGCAGCAAGGAGCCTAACCGTTGGACGGAAACCAATTGTATGTCCATGGGTGGTTAGATGTGGAAGAGATTGGTAAATTAGTTTGGATAGGTTTTATATGTATAGTAATGTGATAATTTGTAATGACTTAGAATTTTATGCTATTTATTTGTAATTCTTTGATTGATATGATTGTTTTTAGTAGTGAATTGAATTTATAATTCTGGAAAATATTGTTGAATTAAATAAAAAAGATTACTTAGTTATTATGTTGATTTATTTATTTGTTATTCCATTAGCCCCAATATTCTAAATTTACACAGATTTTAAGAATATAGGAGAGATGGGACGTTAAAAGAAATAATATTTGGAAGGTGGGTGGAATAGTAAGAGTAATGAATAGAGGAGAAGTGTGTGAGCTGTTAGATGAAGTACAACCAGGAAGGGTTGGGCCTGTAAGAATAATGTAGACAGGGTGGGTTGGTTGTTGACATAACTAAGCCTGTGAATAGCATGGGAAGAGCATGTTCTGTATTAGTAGTGAACAGGTGTACCATACCCTCTGTGTTGAAACAGACGAGATGTTAGGCATTGAACTGTAGCCAGGTACAGCGTCGAGGATTGTCAGTTAGCTCAAGCTGGATCTGCTGTCCATACAACTGTGAAAAGGCACGGGTCTGTGGCATAGTGGTGTAAGGCCCACTTTTAATAAAAAAATGTTCGACATGGTCGGTGCAAGTTGACGTAATCAGTGGTTCTATTATGCTTGCACAGATCAACAACTGTAAACAACTTTTTATATAGTGGGAAAAGAAGACACATGTTTTTCATTTCTTTAAAACTGCTATAATATTTTAGTTTAATAGGCCAGTACCACGAGATCAAGCTTCGCTCAGTTGAATTTTGCAAACTGAAGAGGTAGCAAACTGAAGAGGCAGCAAACTGAAATTGATTCTGAGGATCGTTGGTTGGTGCTCTTCCCTTGTAGGTTATTAATAAAATTTTGTTTTGGAGGTATTCCGTATTTATCTTCAGCCCCTTTGTGGAACTCGGCCTGCGGCCTCTTGGGAGGGCTTGGCCTATGGCCTCGCCAAGATGCTCTGCAACAGGCCTCTTTGTGGAACTTAGCCTACAGCCTCGAGGTAGAATGTTTGGCCTGAGGCCTCACCAAGGCACTCTGCTACAGTCCCATTTGTGGACCTTGGCATGTCACCTTGTGAGGAAGATCGACTTATGGCCTTGTCAGGATTCTTAAGCATGGTATTTTCTAAAATCTGATGGTATATTAGTAATTAAGAGAAGAATACTTTTAATTTGAAGACCTACTTGGGTGTATTAGTTTAACATTACTCAATTAATAAGGAGTTAAAAATAAAAACAGTGATAGTAAAAAACAATCTGACAAAGTATATAAGTTGGAATTAAACACAAACACATGTTCAAAAAAAAAATAAAATATTAAATAATTCCACCACAATATCGACAAGTAAGTAAACAAAGCACACATGACCTTCTAAACTATAAATTGTTAAATAATTCTCACATGCGACTCTAGGAGTCTCTGGGGCAGAAATTTTCCCAGGGTTGAGACTGATGCCAATCGATTTCTCATGGTCGAAAACCCCCATAAAAATTAAAAATAAAAAATCCTTGGAGCCAAAAAATGTTTGTCCGGACATGACTTGTTTTAGATAATAAGATAAATAGGACTCACAAATAGTTCTATTGGCTGTAATAGGTTTGTAGGACATATAAATAAATGAAAATGAAGTAACCTACATAGAACATGGAAATGTGTAATATATTAAGAATTGTAAATGCAAATTATAATAATACAAAAAATCAATAAAAGTAAGGTTTCAAAGTGTTAAAAGTAATACATGGAGGAAGTGTGGGTGGATCATAAAACATGTATTTATTGAAGGATGTGGTTGACTCTTTTTACAAATGTATGTTTGAAGGGCAGGCCACTGTTGAGTAATTTGTAAGTTGTGCTTTGCTGGATATTGGATGTGGATTATACATATTTATATACTCTTATTATTAGATACACTTACCAATTTGTATTTCCAGTGTCCGGAACATGGTATCAATAGACTGAGTGAACGACTCCTTTTGTTTCGCCATGATTATTCCTGCCCCAACATCCTGCAACTGGTCAACTCTGCCTCTGAGGTTGTTGATGAGACCCTAGTGGAAATCATACTTACAGGTAGGTTCCACTTTTATTTTGCTTCTAAAACAGGGCGTTTTTTTATCTATTGTTAAATGCAAAATCAGTAATTGCATTTTTTAATTAATAAAAAATTAAGCTATCAAAATCATTGTTTCTATCGATGTATTTTGTACACTCAAGTATTAAATTTGATTTAAGCACCTGCATATTTTTATGTATACACTAAACCATTGACTATAGAAACGAGAAGTAATGATTACAGTACACACTTACAGTAGCGATGATCCACCTACCCACCCATATACGTACAGTGGTGATGACCCACCCACCCATACACGTACAGTGCTTATGAAATTACACTTAATGGTATGAAGTGACTAATTGCTGAGCTAATAGTTTGCCAAACCGTTGTCCGAGCCCTTATGTGAAACCAATCTCACTGTTAGATAGCAGCACAGGTGTACGTCTTCAGCAAATGTATTGTCATGAACAATCTGCTTGTTTCTAAAGCAAGTGCTAAAACCTGTAGTTGAGCCAGCCATTCCAAGTCCAGAAGAATTTTTCATTTTGTTTAAGACTAAACTAACATTAATTGAAAGGTAAAAACATTATTTTTTCACAAATAAAATTACAATATCTAGTTAGTCATAGGTGCTGTAAAGCAATTGGCACTCATTTTTAACCCTCTCCCGTTTAAATTCCCGCCACGCGACCATGACGCTGCTGGGCAGTATTATTTCTGGCCGCCTAACCGCTTGGATCACGTTTCCGTAATCGTGTTTTTTAAAACGTAGTTTTGAACATAAATAGTACATATTATATATCATTTTAAAGCTTATTTAACGTTATAAATTAATATCTAAATACACAACATAGTTAAATTTAATTATTATACATAGGCCTAATTTTTAGTTTTATTATATTTTTTAGACAATATTGTCAGTCATCTGCCGAATGAGCATCATCACTTCCGTAGTTTTGAAGGTTAGGCTGTTCAGTATCTTCGTTATCGGGGATATCATTTAGTTCAGAAATATCGTCGTCACTAGACATCTCACTCTCCTTTTCCGACTCATTTTAAAATATGCGGTCAGTTTCATTATTACGCAAAAACTGATCTTGATTCATTATAAATCACTAAGAATCAATCACGAATAATCACTGTATTTTGGCGGTAAACAAACACGCTAATACTGTACATACGTACAATAATATTATTTAGTTTCTTATTTAGTCAGCTGGCGTTGATGTATAGTTCCATTCCAGTGTGCCCGTAAGGTAGCAGCACTAAAGAGAGGGAAATATATTTTACTGCATTTAGCTGCAGATTCATAAAAATAATGTTTCTCAGAGAGCATATTGTTTAGGTAGAATAGAAAATCAATTCTACATATAGACAGTACCGCAAAAGTTTCTTTGAGGCGATAACAGATCGCGCAAGCATCTGTAATTCGAGTGAAGGCGTTCGGAGGCGGTCCGTCAGTAGCACCACGCTCATCGAGGAGGCGCTTCGAGGTGGATTGACGGGAGAGGGTTAAAATAAACAAATCCACAGGGTACATTAAACAAACCCTGTAACTCCTAATAATGTAATTAAAAAAAAAAGTATCTTAATTCATAGGCCTAAGCGGCCAGTGTCATTACTAAGAGCTAAGCTTTCAATAATTACTTTAACTATTTTAAATAAGTAAATATTGTATACCAATATATACTATTTTATCATAACAAAATTTATTATTGTAAATAACTCCTTGAAACAGTTGTTACTGAAAATTTAGTTCTTAGTAAAGAAAGATAGTTTGTGTTCAAAAGGATTTCAAGAAAATATATGGATACAAAATAGCCTTGGCAGTTCTAAATGATTCTAGAAACGGTGTTACTAAAAATGATAAAAAACAACAGAAGAAATTATGAAAGCAGGATAAATGGACATTTGGATTGATTGTGCAGATAGCAAGAGGGACATTGTGATCATCAATTAAATTGGTAGTAAGCAAGATGCGTTACCAACCAAAAATGAATTATTTACTTTATTGCATATGTTTAGTTTGTTTTTCTCATTTCCTGAGAAAAAAATGTACCTGTACTTCACCATACCATACCTGTATATCACTGTGCCTTTACATCACCATACCATACTTGTATATCACTGTGCCTTTACATCACCGTACCTATACATCACCATACCATACTTGTATATCACTGTGCCTTTACATCACCGTACCTTTACATCATCATACCATACCTGTATATCACTGTGCTTTTACATCACCGTACCTATACATCACCATACCATACCTGTATATCACTGTGCCTTTACATCACCGTACCTATACATCACTATGTATGCTATCAATAGCCAAAATGAACAAGTCTTAAAAAGCAAAAGTTGGCCTACTGGAGAGATATTCAGCACACATATCTTTTATGTAAACACAAGTTTCATTTTAGAAAAAAATAAAGATAAGTTTCGAACTAGTTGTCAGTTATAAATAATGTCAGAAGTAAACTATTACAATTTGTAAAATTTAGATGAATATAACAATTATTGTCTTAGCTTTTATTCTTAATAGATCTATTGTAAGTAATAAATAAATAAATAAAAATGCCTTTATTGTGCAAGCGTATTTCAGTTTGAACAACTGTTTTCCAAATGAACTATTGTCAATCTTAAATTAAAATTAATAACAATAGTTACACAGCAGCAAAAACACTTTACTTATCTAAATAGGCCCTCGTTTTAACAGCTCCTTCATTTTTATTTTAAAATTAGCAACAGAAGCTATGTTTTTAACATGCGGAGGAAGGTCATTAAATAACTTGGGGCTAAAGTATGAAAACCCCTTCCTCCCTACTTCAAGCCTAACTTGAGGAAAGTGAAGCTGTCAATCCTGGCGGGTGCTACGTTGAGAGACCTCCCCACGAAACATGAGCTTCTCACTTAGGTACTGTGGCTCTTTTAGAATAAGAGCTTTATAGACCATGCAACATGTCAGAATTCTACACACCACTTCCATAGGGAGCATGTTGACAGCATCTTGAAAGGGAGAAATATGATCGGAAAAATGAAGATTGAAAATGTACCGGGTGGCTGAATTTTGAATTTTTTGGATTCTATCAATGTCCCCTCTCGAGATGCTGTTCCCGTAGGCCGGATAGCAGTAATAGAATAATGAAAATACAAGTGACTGCATGAGCTGAAGCTTGGCCAACCCCGGCAACAGTGTTCTAAACCTGTACAGACCCCTCAGTCTGCCAAGCGCACGCTGTGAGGCGTAAGTCACATGGTCAGAAAAAGTAAGATCACGGTCAAGGAGACGCCGAGAACCTTAGCCTTGTCACACACAGCCAGGCTCCCACCATCGAGCACGACCATCAATCCACTCTCTTCAAGGGCCCGTATCAGATTGTGTGGTGCTACATGAAGGACTGTGCACTTGCTTGTGTTGAGCTTCAGACCATTGGACACCGACCAAGAGCTGATGCTTTGAAGATCAGAGTTGATCTGATCAATGGCGGTGTCAATCTGTTCAGGCTCATACGACAAGTGCAATTGACAGTCGTCCGCATATAAATGAGCGGAACAGTGTTGAACACAACTGGGAAAATCAGATGTGTACAAATTAAATAGTATTGGCCCAAGGCAACTACCTTGTGGAAGACCCTGCAGTTTGAGGAGAGGCATGGATGTCTCGTTGCCAAGCTTGGTGACCTGCTGTCTTTCTTCTAGGTATGATTTCATCCACCTAATTACTCCCTCACTAAATCCATAATAATTCATTTTGGCTAGCAACATCTCATAGAATCAAAAGCCTGAGAATAATCTAGCATAATGAGAGAGCTGATCTGTCCTTTATCGTTTGCTTCAAATAGATCACTAAACAAGTTGGTAAGAGCAGTGGATGTACCATAGTTTTGTCTAAATCCAGATTGTAACTTTGGTAAAATATGTTCTTCATTAACATGGGCGGTTATTTGTTTGATAACTATCTTCTCGACAATTTTTGATATTTGATATTTTGATATTGATATTGATATTGATATTTTTAATATTGAGATGGGTCTCAGCTGCTCTACACAAGTGGGTACATTAACCTTCGGGAGTGGATGAACAATACTTTTTTTCCAGTTGTCAGGAAACACACCATTTGACAAGCATCTGTTCACCAAGTGTGTGATTGCTCCCAGAGCATACGGACTCGCTGCTTTGATGATTTGTATAGGCAAGCCATCAGCACCCACTGCTCAAGATTTTATTTCATTCATTGCAGTCTTAACCATGTTTTCTGTTACTTCTGTAAAATTAAAAAGCACTGCATTTACACTTTTCTTTGTGTTCTGAAAAAATGTTAATGTATTCATGTCAATATTACTTCCAGATCCCGTTGCAATAAAAAACTTGTTAACATCATCTGATTTAAAATTATCTGGGACATTATTATTTTTTCTGTCAACAATATCACACATTTTTAAGCAGGACCAAAATTCCTTCGGAGACTCAGCTGAGCCCAACTTCTCAGTGAAATAGGCCTTCTTAGCATTTCTTATAACGGCATTTAGTATATTTCTGACTACTTTATAATTTTGCCATACATTGTTGTCTTTATTCTTCAAAAACTTATTTTTCATTACTTACATACATACTTCTGTTATTAATCATGCTTCAGAACCTTAGGAACATTTTCGCAGCTGAAAATCATTGTAAAGTTTATATTAAGTATAGTAATGGGCTCTTGGAATTATGGATTCTGGTACTCAGAAATAAGTGTGATATAAAATCAAAAATATTGTCAAAAAAGATAATTTCACTGGAGCTGCACTGATATTTGGAACTAACTTCATTTGAAAGTAACAGCTCTCCTTATTCTCAATTAAATAATGTTATATTCAAAAGTTGTGATCAGTGATATTTTATTTTATTTGTATTTACATCTCTTCTTTAGAGATTTTAAAATAAAAATGTTCATAAGCACAGTTTATTTTTGTTCCTTTTTAAACCAGAAACAATTAATTGTAATTCTTCTCGAGGGTTCATTAAGTTTAAACTTAAATTGGTTTTTAGGTGAATTTGCTTTGTTTTAATTTTTTCAGTGATATTATTTATAGAAAAAACTATACTTCAGTTCTTTTTTCAGTACTTTCTAAAGAGTTTCATATAATTTATAAAATTGAAAGGTTCATAATTGTAATAAAAAATGTTGTTAGAAAGTTATTAATTAGTATTGGATTGTTCATGATATATAGATAATATTAGGAGATTTCAATGCTTTAACCCTTTGCACTAGGAATTCAATTGTGCCATTTGGCTTCTCACATCGGCTGTCCATGCATAGTGGCCCGCGTAATTCCTGTCAATACCTCGGCCCAGATATCTAAGTAATGTCCGCTCACCTCACCTGTCCACGGGTAGTGGCCGCCTGGATTTCCCCCTCTCGCTCGGCTGTGCGCGATACGTGGCCCATGTCTGTACTTTATTAGTACATTTTTATAAATATTTACACTTAACCTAAGTTATTGCTTTGTGCTGCGATGTTTAGAGGGATAACTAAACTTCCTTTCTCGTCACTTGATAATCGTTTCCTGTCGCCCAGTCCCCTCCTTTTCTATTATCAATAAGTCAGCATGTAGTGGGCTGGTGGCCAATAGTTGGTGCATTGCTTTGTTATCTAGATATCGCCACCACATTACGATCTTTCACTGAATGTACTGTAGATAGCAAAGGAAGTGTGAGTCACTGACCTATAAATCAGACTGACGTATTTATAAACATTATACCAGCGTGTGATAACAGCTGGCAGGCAGTAAAAGGAGACATCACAATAATAGACCTGACTCGGAATGTGGGAGGGTCCCTAAAGATAACGAGATAGCACAAAAACATCTCCCACTGAACCGTGTGAATTTCCTCTTCCCCTCTATTCAATTATTTGACCTAGTCCTACACTATTTATGGCAAGTTTTAAACTTTTAAATCAAATCTTTATAATTGTTTTATTTCCGGAATCATAAAAAATAGGTATCGTATTGAAAACTATTATATTGTAAAGCAATTATGTTGTTTTTTGTATAAAAACATACCTGACTATTACATTAATTTAAAATTCTAAAATAATTGTTTATGTGTTAGGAGTATGATTTTATTAAATATAAACATGTAACTGATTATAGTAAAATTTTGCAGAATCTTACAACACGATTAACTCACTCAAATTAATCAATAAAGATACATGATTTTCTTGGCCATGTCCATTTAAGGTATTTAAATCCGAGCCCAGTAAATAAACAAGGAAGATGGCGTCCGAGCTGGCAGTCCACACAGACTGGCCACGGAGCAGGCACAGCCGCGGTGATGGGACATTCCTAGTATATTCTTATCCGAGGAAAGACAGAACGTGTGTGGGCCACGAACTGAGCACAGCCGAGTGATAAGGGTTAAGCGTTTAAGAAATAAATATTTAAATAAATAATTTTGATTCAGAAATGCGATTCTGTATTCTTTCAGTATTGCCCAGCGAGATCAACCCATTTAAAGTAGAATTTAGAATAATAGTAACATAATTTATAGTCACAACCAGTGTACGAAGGTACAAATGTCATATATTGTGTATTTCATATTGTAATGCTATATAGTCATTAGTCATTTCTTATACACTCAAAGCATTGGAAATCTCCAAATATTATCTACATATCATGTAATAAAAACTCACAAGGACTAGTGGACTAGTTAATAGTTTTCTAAACAGTCATTATGGAAATGTGTTTCAGCTCAAGTGCTAGCGGAAGAGGTGACCATTCGTCCCCATGCCTTGGTGGTGCACTCGTATAAAGCTCCTACTTTCTGTGACTTCTGTGGGGAAATGCTGTTCGGCTTAGTTCGCCAAGGTCTCAAGTGTGAAGGTAGCTGTTTTTTTAAATATTTTTTATGAATTTCAGCTGCTTTAAAGCCTTTAGCGTTAAGAAGACATTTTGCAGTGCGTACTTCACAGTTGGCGCATTTTCAATTGGAAGAGGCATTTTAAACACTCACAAACAACACGGTAATTAGAAAATATGGTAGGTATCACAACCCATACAGGTACACCCGCCCGCTCATACACGTACAGTGGCATTGATCAACCCGTCCCCCCCCATAGACGTACATTGGTGTTGACCCACCCGCCCGCCCATATACGTACAGTGGCATTGACCTCCCCCCCACCTGCCCATACATGTACCGTGGCATTGCCCACCCGCCTGCCTATACACGTACAGTGGCATTGACCCATCCGTCTGCCCATACACGTACAGTGGCATTGACCCACCAGCCCGCTCATACACGTACAGTGGCATTGACCAACCCGTCCCCCCCCATAGACGTACATTGGTGTTGACCCACCAGCCCGCCCATACACGTACAGTACCATTGACCTCCCTCCCACCTGCCCATACATGTACCGTGGCATTGCCCACCCGCCTGCCTATACACGTACAGTGGCATTGACCCATCCGTTTGCCCATACACGTACAGTGGCATTGACCCACCTGCCCGCTCATACACGTACATTGGTGTTGACTGGTAACTTTTATTGAAATAATTTTTTTTTCAAGTTATTTAAAAAAAAAACAAACACGGATATCTAATAATTTTCTTAAAATTGTGTTGGACACTATAAACCTCGAATATATAACATTTGTACCTTCGTACACTGGTTGTGATTATAAATTATGTTACTATTATTCTAAATTCTGCTTTAAATGGGTTGATCTTGCTGGGCAATAATGAAAGAATAGCATTTCTGAACCAAAATTATTTACTTAATTATGAATTGAATAGTTAAAAGTTATTTAAACTGCAATCAACAAATATCAGACACAAATTTTACAAATTGTAAAATTGCAAGTTATTGTAAAACAAATAACATTTAGGTTTACAGTCAGATAAGCTTGACATATTGATTAAGTTATTTAAATTATATATTTTTACATATAAATTATAATTTTAGAAATTTTGAAAAGAATTTAAGATTTTTTGAGCTTAGAGCTCATTTTTATACTTTAAATGAAAGAGCTCTTTCTCTTACTTACATTGCTATTCTTCACCAAGGGACGCACCACTCTTCACCACTGAACTGCCCCACGCACAACACTTCTTCTCACATCCACCTGTGCCGATCCAACGTGGAACGTCTCCTATTGGCCAGCCAGGTTGACATGTCTTGAAGCGTGTTGGCCACCTTGAAAGTGTTGCCCGAACTCTGTGAACTCTCATGACCCCACACATCGCCTGATTGCCAATCTGCAGTTTTGGCATCCAGGATATGGTGGTTTCGATGAAGTTCTGGATTGAACTTACTTAACACTTACAAATGGCATATTATATTTGACAGTTTGGCCTACTTCATGGCAGAGCAGATTAATGTGAAGTGGCTGCCAATCAGCACCACCACAGCAACTGGTCTGCTACTAGCTTTTCAGTGACATTGTAATGTTTTTCAAACAATGCAATTTTTGAAACTCATGTGAAACCTATGCAAATATGGCAGGGTTTAAGCCACAGTGATGAAGAATTACTCTATAATACTGACGTGAGTCAGCTTGGAGGCTTGTTTGTTTAAAGTGGAGTATTCCACTAATCAGCTGATAGCGCTAGCCCGACAGCGTTGTAGACATATATTAACCGTTTTGCTCCAGTCACTCATACACGTTCCAATTGTGTTGTCGTTGTCTGTGTTCACTTCAAATTGGTTTATAACTTGTTTTATATTTTGATACTGACTTGCGAAACAAGTGGGATATCTTAGTTTTATTAAATATAAATACTGTACGAGTTGAATTAGTACAAACAAAATCATTAAAAATGACAACAATTTTCACTAAAATATTGTTTTTAAATTTGTAACAGGAAAAAATAAAACTACTCCTTTGATTTAATAATTATCATAACTTACATTTTAATTTCTGAGCTTCTGTTGAAGGTCAAATCAGGATTACATTGATCTCTGAGAATTTTGTGTTTCCCCCTGTTGCCGCAATGACTGCTTGGAACCTCAAAGGCATACTGTCTATCAATAAATGATGAAGTTTTGATCCAAATACCTTAATTCCTCTCACAGAGCCTGTTTGAGCTGTTCTAGGGCCTACAATTCCTCATGTTAATCTCTTATCACTCTTCCAATGTGGTCACACTCCCACACATGTTCAATTAGGTAAAGATCAGGGTTGTGTGCTAGCCAATCCATACCAGTTACTCCAACCTCTTCCAATCCAATCAGAACCTCTTCCACATACCAGGATATACCTCTCCACACCATTACCGAGCTTCCGTGAAAGCTGTCCCTTGGAAATAAAGTACATTGTGAATATATCTCTCCTCTGCGTATCAAAACTTGCTCACACCTATTTGGTGATTGCAAACTGAATCTGGACTCTTCTGACCACAATACCTTACTCCACTGTGCTCTAATCTAGTTCAAATGAGTTCCATCAAACTGCAATCGAGCTTAACGGTGGGTCATAGCCAATGTTGGGCCTGCAGCTAGACGATAAGCCCTCAAACCTGCTTCTTGGAGCCTTCTCATGACTGAGGCAGTACTTACTTCGCTCAAGCATTATCGTGGCCACATTCTGAAGCTCAAGACGTTTAGAAGCGGTTTTGCAAACTTAGTGATACAACATTCAGATCGTCCCTTGCTCCTATTATTCTTGGGCGGTCTAATCCATGTCTTCTAAAGACTTAAATCTCTGCTAATGGTTGATTTGGCTATTTCAGTTAAATTATCCACCTCTCGTGTGCCAAAACCACATTCAATTAAAGCAACTGCTCTTGTACACCATGTAACTTTGAAAATCACATTGAAGACTGAAATGAACTTTATTTTTTATTGAATAGAGAAACCCTCTTAATGTTCAAGATTACAGAGATTACAATGACCATGGTTTTCACATAATAACGCCATGTTCGTACCAAAATATCCCACTCAAATTATCAAACTGACATAACTATACCACTTCCTAGGATCTAGTAGTTCATAAAAAGCATATTATTTCATATCATTTACCAATAAATTATAATAACTACAACCAAATTGTAGTTAAAAATTTCTCACTTTTTAAAACACAGTGTTATTGTTTATAATGTTTTAGTGTATTGAAACTTGTTTAGGCCTTTTATAATTCCTTTTAGTTCTTTCTATTGCTCTGCAACATTTCTTTCCCCATTGATGTTAATGTGTAACTCATGATAGGTTCTTGTCATTTTGATTTTATTCACAAGTCTAACTTTGTTTGTTATTCTATTCAGTTGATTGAGTTGAATATTGAGTTCCTAATTCTGTTTTTTTATTATTCAACTGTAATAGGGTGTGTCATATCTACTGGGTATCCAGGAAAGAGTGGGATTAGTAAGGCTGCTCATGGTTGCAATAATGATGTTGACCTGAATAAACAGCACTTTTCCATTTATTTTAATTTAGGGAATGTTGTTAGTTCATCCCAAAATTGTGAGAAAACCATTATTTGGTTGGTCTTTTATGTTAAACATTATTGTCTGTATTTTTAACTATTTGGCAGTTCTTGAATCCAAATTTAAGTGTCTAACGTTAATTAACTCCATTGCAAGTCATTCCATCGAAAGCACAATACACTATTTTAAAATGCAGAATCATCAACTGTTTAACTTTTATGCTTAGTTTAATTAAAAAATTAATTGCCTTTTACACAAGGCATATGTTGTAAATTACAATTGGCGTTAATTACTTGATGATGCCTTAATGAAACAATATCTACATTTTAAATCATATTCTTATCTTGGTCATATGTTAAGTCAAAATGTCACAATATTTAGTTGTGAATTACATCCATGCCTTGGTCATAGGATGCGGCCTCAACTACCACAAGCGATGTGTGATCAAGATTCCCAATAACTGCTCATACACGTGTCTGAGTGGCAAGCGGCGGCGGTCATCCACCCTACAAGTACCTCGCAGTCCATCAGACACTGGGTCCACGTCTTCTGTTAACTCTGCTGCCAATTCCACTTCAGATGAAAACTCCCTGGTTAGTGCTTTTAAAAAGTTCTCTACTCATTTCACTGATAAATGAGTGTGCAAGTGTGTTAGCTTCTTTGAACAATCTGTAACCACTTAATCTAATTTAAGGTAATATTTTGCAGCATGTTTGCATTTGTTTGCTTATGTTTTTGCATTATACCAATATGTTTATTTTAGATGTTATCTTGTGATTGTCAGAAATTGTATGAGCATAATAGTTTGCAAAAATTAAAAATTTACTATATCAAAGTTGCAGTTCCAATATAATGTAAACAAGTGTTTAGTACTTATACCTATTGTTTTACTTTGAGGCGTTGATTTTACACATTTTTATAATTTCCATCAACATGTAATATTCTAATTAAAGAACTATACCAACCAACATGTTCAGTTTTAATCTTTTCAAATTAAAAGACTGAATTATATCAGCACTATATTTGGTAGTTGTGTATTTTTGAATGGAAATAATTTCAGCATTAACATTCCATTTTCAAACAACATTGCATTGCTGAATTGTGAATCTTATTTTCCCATAACTGCTTCTTTTCCAGAACATATAATACAATAAAGAACTATGAATATAATTTATAGTCATATTTTAATAATGATGATATTTCTTATTGGATTTTAGTATTAATAATATAAACAATAACACTATGAGTATTTTAATTTTATAATATATTAGATTGAAGCTAAGTAGGTATTTTAGCTTTGTCCAAGGTATGCAAATTCAAGAAAGTGCTTATGTGCAATCTTTAAACATGAGTTTAATTAAATTCATAATTAAATTTTGCAAATGAGTTACATGCTTGCAGATCTGGGGGTTTCTTGCATGCAAACAGTGTTTGTGTATCAGTATTATTATATTTTTTGCGAAGCTGTTGTAGCTGTAGTTCTTTTGTGTGGCAGCATTCAGTATTGCTTGTATAGTTTTTACTTATTAACTTAAAGAGCCAACAAAGAGTTATTTCAATAATAGTAACTGGAAATTACTAAGTTATTAAGAAAGATAAGTCCACTCAATTTTAAAACGAATATAATAAAATTTGGCTGCAGATGGGAAATGAGCAAAGAACAGTAAAGGGAGAGAGAGGAGGGAGGCACACAGAATACTCTTAATGTTACTGACAAAGCTGTACGTATAATATTTCACTACAAACGAAGGTTGTCATTTCCTTAGAAAATATCATTAACTAATATTGGGGACCACATGGTCAATTATTTTAGTCCATAGAGTAGAGTTTATATGTATCTCAAAATTGAAACACGAATAAAAATGAGTGATTGTCCAACCTTCCCACCCAACAAGAAAATACTTTACAGTTCAGTAGGAGCATTAACCCATACACATACTGTTTTCTAAAGCTAAGGCCAAATGGGCTATACAATCTGTCACTGGTAGAAAGCAGTAAAATGAAGCGTAATTATAGGTTGCATTGCTTGTTGAGACTCTGTGACCCTCATTAGGGGTGAAAGGGCCCTCTGCATGTGGCCTCGCAAAAGACCTTTGCCTATTGCCACACAAGGGACTCTGCCTACAGCCTTATGGGAAACTTGGTCTTTAGCTTTATGAAGTAATTCTGCTTTGGCCTTCATTTTATGGTCTTAACCCTGGAATGGTAACCCTATTTAAAGTTACACTACTGGTAACCCTTCGTATATTTTACGATGTGAGGTATCAAGTCTTATAAAAATAGTTAAAAATAAAAATTACAAGTTTTAACAACAAAGTCTTTATTTTGAATACTTAACTAGTCTAAACAAGTACAAACGTTATTAAAATTGATAATAATTAAATCAGAAAAAATTAATTTATGACGTAATGTTTTTGGTTTGTAGTGATTTACAAAAAAATTTTTTTTAATAATTTTCAAAGTTAAAACAATTTTAATTATGAAATCATTAATATAAAAGTATAAATTTCAACAACAAAAAACATCACTGTCTCAGTCCATCAATGAGCACAGATCTCATACTGTCTTTTAGACGTCTTCGCAGCAGGTTTTACACATGTCACCTCGGTGCTCAAGACAGAAGGGAGTGTCACAACTGACACAATAATTGCTCGTCATTCGCCTTTTCTGATATGGACAAGTACCACATGTTGTTCTTTTTCTTTGTTGCCTTCTTGCTCTTTGTGGACCTTCATCTTCGGTTCCTAGGACGCTTTTTATAATAGTCTTTAGCACATTTTCGTCCGACTCACTTCCACTGTCATAGTCAGGACCACTGTCATTATTTAACATTATGTCTATTTCAGACAGACGCAAGGCCATTTTTAATCAAATATAGGTCTATATACAACTATTTACATTAATATTGAACTAAAACTACTAATAAAACCTAATATTTACAAAACTAGACACTCAGAAAAAAGTTACGGCACTGGTAACCCTTCGTAAAAAATCAGCAACATACGTTGTTGTGAACAACACGAATGACACTAGCAGACTGTGACAAGTGGATCAAGGTCAGGAAAGGGGTGGGGAGGGATGGCTCGTTTGTTCGGTACAGTTGCGACAAAAACCTGCCTTTAATTTACAAAACACAATTTGCGTGCAGAAAAATCACGAAGGGTTACCATTCCAGGGTTAACCATTGATTGAGTGAGTTAGGGGATTCTACGTGTGGTTTCTTTAGATAATCTGCCTCATCAGGAAATTGTTTTTGTGACCTCATCTGACAATCACGGCATCTGCCTTGTGAGGAAATCTGCTTGTGACTGTATTTGAAAATCTCAGTCTTCTGCCTCACAATAGAAATCTTTCTGTGGCTTAAAGATCTTGGCTGGTCAGAAGAAGATTGCAGTCTGTGCCATAATTCAGGCAGTATACATTTAAAACACTTTAAAACCAATTGTGAGCAAGGTGCAGGCTGTTATGGAGTCAAGCTGACGGGGACTCCTGATAGTCTGTGTGAGAACACTTTTCATAGAGGTTTAAAAAAAATGACAAAAAGAAACCAGCTCTAAATTTTTATAATAAGAGAGACAATGCATCAGCAATTTACTTGAGAAGAAAAGGCTACTAAATCTGTTCCGAAGAAAACAAATACAGACACAACATAACACAAATGTTCATTATTGAAACTGTGTTAGTAGATTTGTTTTTTCAGGTCCCTATCTCTTGTGTTGTCAGGTAGATGCCCTATCTCTCTCATTATACTTATACCTGGCCTAGTTTCCTTGCTCTAACCTACAGGTTTAATTTTGAAAGTTATAAGAAAATTATTTAAAATATAACTGTAAACTCAAAATAAAAGTTAGTCAGTTTTAAAAATTAAAACATTTATTTTCTCTTCACATTGATTTGCAAAGTATCCTATTAAGCTGTACTTAAAGACTACAAATAGGCTGTAAAAGACTTGTTTGTGATTGTTCAACTACAAAACTTTGTAAAACTTTGGAATTTTATATAACAGTATTGCAGAACATGTATAATTGAAAATTTAAAAAAATTGAAGCACGAAAGTTTCAAGTCACTATTTTTTTATGAATTGCTGTATATTTATTGCAGTAGTTTGGTTATGTTACATGATTATACTTGAATAATACTATATTTTTCCCATTTAAACAGCTATATGAAAGAAGAAATTATGTGTTGTTTAGTCAAGTTCACTATGCTATTCTTTAAGGAAATTTTGTAATTTTTAACCTGCCAAAACAGCTGTACATTATTTGTTATATGTAACAACTTGATCAGGGGTTAACATCTCTAAATTTACTTTCAGCCCATAACAAAGTTTTGCAAAACTCGAAAGATAACATAAATTAATATAGTCGGTTGCTAAGTCAGTAAGTGATTCCAATCCAGTTTTATGGCATAGTGAAATTTGTAAATGCAACAATCCTTGCATAATATCTGTCATTAAGTTTAGTGGACTTATCTTTGTTGACCCTTTTGCTGATTTCCAGCTCTTTATAATTTATATGAAGAAAATCTTTAAGTGTTTATTTGTTATAGTTACCATTTAAATAAGCATAACCACATTGTCGTTTAATATGTTTAATGAAACTTTATCATGATTACAAACAAAAGGGGGAAAAACAGTAGACATAGTTTTTGTCTTATGATTTTCTTGGCTTATAAATATTACAACCAAATGTATATCAGTTACTTTTAGCAACATTTTTCTTTAATTTTACAAAATAAAATCCTATCCAAATGATATCCTATCATTTTATTAGCATTTAATAAAATAAACATTTCTATTTACTTCCAAATATATTGAAGAAAAAAGAACTGGGAAAGAAACAAGTGCCAAATTTGACTGTGGATAATTTATGTGGATTTTAAATAGTGTAGACATTATATTTTTTAATTGCTTCATGTTAGACAAATCAAAAGAATTGTTAGTTCAACTAGTGTTTAAATTAAGCTGTCATCTTTTAATGAATACTTTAAAGCAGATTTTTAAAGACATATAACAATAGAATTGTGATATTAAATTTTAAAACTAATTCTTAATCAGGAAATATATAGCTTTATCTTTTAGAACCGTTTTGCTTTATACTCAGATTTATTTTATGGTACACTTTTCTACTGTAAATGAAGGTTTATCGTTTTTGTTAAATATTTTGTGAATAAAATATTGAATTCTGATTTATTTTGCTTTACAGTTTCCCTCTAGTTTATTTTTCCTCTCTTTTTCCAAACTTAAAAATATTTACTATCTTAAGTTTGTCCTTTATATATTTTACTTTAAATTTAAATGATTAAATTTTATGACCTAAATTAAGAAAATTATAGGGTAAAGAAATGCGACATTTAATTATATTTCATTTTGTTTTTAACATATTCAAAAGGACTATTTGATAAATTACTAAGTAAACCAAGTGTAAACTCTTGAAGAATATTTAATTAGTATATAACATTCTCCCATGCTTAGAGGTACACCAGTTTTAGTGGTGTGATGTCTAACGGGAAGTGATTCAGTTGTAGGAACTTTTTGGTCATACGAATTTCAAACCACTAGGATATGTCACAAGATCCAAGAACTATACAATTATATGGCCCATATAATATAGTATAGTCTCATTAATCTGAACATAGATTGTGCAAATATCCGCTTAATCCGAAAGATTTTTGGAAAATAAAAATACAGTTACTTTAATCCCAGAAATGTTAAAGTAACTTCCTTGGGTGATCGGTTTGTTTGTTCATATTCGTTCATTGAACGATCTGATTGTCCTATTCGTTGCTAGGCAACACATTTAGACTATTATTTCTTACCTAATTTTGTGTAAATATTGGACAGTATAATGATGTATTTTTTGTTCAGTACAAAATTATGCACAACTTGTATAACTCAGTTTTCTTCTAATATTATAATTTTACATACATAAATGACCATTAAACGTTTTATAAATTTTTTTATAAATAATGTATAAATAACATTATTTATATAAAATGTCTTATTTTTATTAATGTCTTTCCCACTATCAATATTTTAAATGCATTTCTTTCTGATAAAAATGATGAACATTTTATCCTTCTTACGCTATTTTTAAGAATTCGCAATATCGAATTCTTAAAATAAGTCTTACAAATGGCTAAAAATATGGCGACATTTGAGGTTATTTACATTGAAATTCCTTGAGCTAAGAACAACTGCTTTACATATCTAAAAATGACAAGAAAATATTATTTCAAGTACTTAACTGTTAATAAACTTTTCAAATGTTAGTTTGGTTTGAAAAAATTAGTTCAATTTCTTTGCTTTAAAGAAGAACTACTCTCTCTCAATGCTAAATTACACCAGTTTTTCAAAAACATAGTATCCACTGGGGTCGCGGCGGGGTGTTATTCTGCATAGTGCAGTACGAGATCAAACGAAGTTGAAGCCTCTGTGGGAGTTTCGTGCTGTTGCCATCTTCTTCTTTCTCACTTTCATCAGTGTGTTTTGAAGGTTCATCTGTGACCACTTGAATGATTTGCTGATCATCATATATCTCGTGGCCATTTAGAACGCAGCGGTATGGTATGGAAACCATAAAACTGAGATATGTAAACATACGAGTTCAAACTGTTGATGAGAGACTGACAGTGGAAAATGGGAACAGTGCTGTCCGAGGTAGCTTGGATCTCGGGATTGATTTCTGCTAGTGACAACAACTTTTTGTCTTAAAAATTTTGTTTGATCGTACTTTTCAGATGAATGTATTCTTCTATTAAAGAGTTCATTATCTCCTTATTATCATAGGCTCTTATTGTGTACAAAACTAAAGTACTGTACTTAATGATAGACATATTACATATGTTATTTTTTATTAAAAGAGTGTTTTAAGAAAATCTGTTTAATCCGAAATGGGTATGGTCCCAATTATTTATGGATTACAGGGACTCCATTGTACATAGAAACTGTATTCCAATATAAGTTGGCTTCTTTTTAAATATTTCTTTATTATGTTTATACATATTAAGAATAGAAAGGTTCCAATAACGTATCCTTGGCGAACACATTTTATAGTGACTTCATTCAACCATTCACTATTCATAAAGGTTTTTGTTTGCTATGAAGTATGACTTTAAAAAGTTAAGCGGTACTCCATTCACGCTATAGTAAGAATTTTCTGAAAATTTGGTCATTCACACAGTCAAATGCCTTCTGTGACCTGAATCAGATATTTATTTTCAAAACTATAAATTATGGTTAGAATAAGACTTTCAGTGGCATTCAAAGTAGATTTACCTTTCCTAAATCCAAATTGTGATGTACTAAACAATTTATTTGTTTTAAAAAATCAATTGATCTGATACAAAAATAAAATTTCAATTAATTTATACCTAACCGGAGTAATTGAAATTAGACAATAGATATCTAATCTGTTTTTTGTCCATTTTTGTATACAGGACACACTACAAACTTTTAGTATATGAAGAAAGACCCTCCTTCCAATCATAAATGTATGCAGGAAGTGCGAGGATTGACAAAGCTTGGGAGGATGAATTTTATGAGTTATTTAATATGCAATATACATAACTTCTGTACAAATTACTCATGTAAGAACGTTGTGCTCCATCTGAAGGTGGCCGGAGTAACTTTGGAACTGCTTTAAAACATTATAGTTGCAAGCACTAGACTTTTATTACGGAAATAGACTCAATACAGAATTCATTAGGAGATAAAAATATCTGATCTTGTTTGTTGTTCCCTGATTGCTTCTTATTACGTTCCAAGCAGCTTTACATCCATTTTTGCTACCCCCAATGTATTGTGTGAAATTTTAGCTTCCTTAATGGCTTTCCTATATTGCTTCTTTAGGGCAGCAAGACTCTGATTGACAGCCTCGTTATCAGTGCTTTTTACTATACCATGATGAGAAAACAACCTTCATGTGAATATCAGTTAGAATGGGGCACACAAATTTTCATTTGATATAAGTAATTTTTGTTTGTTATAGAAATTAATATTATTTAAAATTAATAGTGAACTAATATTGAAAGTTAGCTTCTTTGCTGCAGTATTCCGATACAACATGGTCCGTGATAAATGTTGAGGCTTACAAGAATGTTGAGGCTCTGTCATGGTCTGAATAAGGAAAGGGAAGTATTTACATGTTTTTCGATAAACTGAAGTGTTAATAAATACATTGTCCAGACAGCTATTGCCTCTTGTTTAGGCCTTATTTAGGCAATGACAATTGTGCTGCCTCAGAATATTTTTGAAAATAGTGAAGGTGGTTTCAATAGTTGTTATAGTGAAATCAGAGTTAATTTCACGTCCTACAACAATGGTGTTGCTGGACCATATACATAAATACTTAAGAAGGAATATGTAAGAAGGTTATCAAGTGTTTCAACAAACTCGTAGGAATTACCTGAAGGGGAATAGGTAGAGGTATAGAGGTATAGGTATAGAGATACTCTTGAGTTTCATTTCCTCAATGACAATAGCTGAGTCTTCAAAATGAAATTCTTAACAGAAATTATTAATATTAAATTCCTTTGTCTGTAAATTACTATGTACACATATTAAAGTACCACCCCTTATGTCTTTGGACCTACTGTAAGAAGCTGCACAGTAAAAGCCTTGAGAATTGTAAGTGCTTATTTCGTCTACTCAGCAAGTGCTCAGAAATGTCAAATGAACACTCCAATCCAATCTGGAAACTTTCTAAGATGGAAGTTTTATTGTGAAGACCTTGCATGTTTAAAAATAAAAATTATTAAATGGGGATTATATATTATCTATTATTTATGGAATTCAGTGCCTATTAATAAATATGTGCTTGCATGTTAGTTGTTTGCACAGTATTGGCAAACACTCACTCGGATAAAATATCAGCCAATATATACATCCTCTCAGTAGTCTTGATTTGTTCCTCATTTTTAATTTGTTGCCACTCTTCCAAACCGATCCAGTTTCAGGAGAGCTGTTAAAGGGGTCGAAATAAATAAAATAGTATTGTACTTTTAAGACATAAATTTTCAGCTGGAAACACTCAGCAAATTAACCACGACAAGAGTTAAATGTCACATCAATTCATCCAGATGTCAAAACTTGCCTAAACATCAACTATGTAGATAGAGTAAATAGTTTCATATAACTGAACTAATCATTTATGAAATGAAATACGCAGGAACAAATATTTTTAACAAGTGCTTTGTTATTAAATGTATGTTTGGTTAAAACTTTTAACAAGAAGGTACCTGCAACACTAGTTGTGTAATTTATCAACCACATTGCAAACAAAAAACTAATGCCGCACCAGAATGAATGGCCACATACAATATGTGAAAATTAATTAAAAGGATAAACTATTATCCATCATGCGTACACACACAACTATCATGAGATGTTTCTGTTCTAGAATAGTTAAAAAATGACTCCCGCAATGCAATCTCTCACAATTTAGATGATGGGAACCATCTTACCAATTGTTCATTCACTACAAAAATCTACCCGACCTAAACATGAGATAATTGTTATTTCCTCACTCACCCATGCATGCAGGCTTAATATGTAAATAAATATAACAAATTTAGTCACTTTAGTGTATATGAATTGTTATTGAATTGAATTACTTACTTACTTCTGTGGCCATTGGAAACCTAGGTGGTTTTTGGCCTCGCCAACCATGTGCCTCCAAGCTCTTCTATCCTCTGCCAGCTCCAAATCTGCTCCCATTCTTCTCAGGTCCTTCGTCACCTCATCAACCCATCGCATCCTTGGTCTTCCTAATGGTCTCCTTCCTTCTGGTGTACCTCTGAGTACCATCTTTACCATCTCTCTCTCACTTCTACGGTTAATATGGCCCAGCCATCTCAACCTCCTACTCTTAACTATTCCCACAATATCTGGTTCACCATATAATTCTTTTAACTCTCTATTTTTCTTATCCTCCATACATTTCCTTCTTTTACTGGTCCAAAAATTCTTCTCAAAATTTTATTTTCAAACGTAATAAGGCGTTTCTGGGATTTTTTGGTAAAAGACCAAGTTTCTGACCCGTATAGCAATACAGGTTGCACTATAGTTTTATACATTCTTATTTTAGTGTTTTTTGATAGCAGTTTGCTTTTGAATAATTTTATTAAACTCCAGTATGATCTTTCTGCTGCTGTGAGTCTGCTCTGAATTTCTATTTCTTCTCTATTATTGTTTGTGATCATCACTCCCAGATACTTAAAAATACTAGTTTTCTGGAACCTATAATTTAATACTTCTAAGTGGTCTTCCTCGTCATCTTGCCTACTTATTTTCATGTAGTTGGTTTTGTTTTCATTTATTTGTAAACCCACTTTTCTTGCTTCTTCAATTAGTACTTCTGTTAGCACTTTAAGATTATTTTTGTTTTCAGCTATAATGGCTACATCGTCTGCGAATGCTAGAAGGTTTATTTTATCAGTAAGTCTTGCCCCTCCTTCACTATTTCTTGTTTTCTTGAGAGCTTCTTCTAGTGCTATGTTGAATAATAATGGAGATAGACCATCACCTTGTCTCACTCCAGTATTTATATTAAATGTATCTGTATATTCTTTCCCTATTTTTACTTTCCCTTTGGATTCGTTTAAACACATTTTTGCCAACTGAATTATTTTATTAGGTAATCCATACTTTTTCATCATCTTCCACAGTTTATGTCTGTTTATTAAGTCGTAGGCTTTGCTAAAATCGACAAACATTACATATATATCTTTGTTGTATTCCCAATACTTTGAGGTTATTTGTTTTAGAATAAATATTTGGTCTGTTGTTGATCTCCCTTTCATAAAACCTGCTTGGTGGTCTCCTACTATTTCTTCTACATGGCATTTGAGTCTGTTTAAGACAAGTTTAGATAGTATTTTGTATGTTGTATTTATAAGGGATATACCTCTATAATTTTTGCATTCTAGTTTGTCCCCTTTTTTGTGCAGTGGGACAATTACTGCTTCAGTCCACTCTTTTGGCATTTTCTCGCTTTTCCATACTTGTAGAATCAGTTTGTGTAGACGTATGAAAAGTTCTTCGGTTCCATTCTTTATTAATTCTATTGGGATCGCATCTTCACCAGGAGCTTTGCCATTTTTGAATGTTTTTAAAACATCCTTTATTTCTTGTATTGTGGGCTCAACACAAGGAATTTCTTCGATTCCTTGATCTTCTTCCTCCTCTGCCAAAACTTCATCTTCAATATTCCTTGCTTCATCTTTATTGCAGTTCAATAGTTCACAAAAGTATTCTTTCCAAGTTTTTAAAATTTCAGTTGGCTCACATGTTACTATTCCATTCCGATTTTTCACACCAATTACATTTGGTTTAAAACCTTTTTGGAAAAACCTAATTCTTCTGTAGAAGTCTTTAGAGTTATTTTGGTTGCAGTCCTGCTCTGCTCGTAATAGAGTGTTGTTTATATACTTTCTTTTTTCTCTTCTTAGTGTTTTGTTTACTTCTCTATTTAGGAGTTGGTATTTTGCCTTTGACTCCGCCGTGTTATCTGCAAGAGTTTTCTTTTTCGTTTGTCTTCTTTCTTGAACAAGTTTTTGGCACTCTTCATTAAACCATGGTTTTTTAATAATCTTACTTTTTTCAAAGATTGTTTCAGCTGATTCTTTGACCTCTTTCTTAATGGTTTCCCATACTCTTTCTACATCCTCTCCGGCGTCTTGTGCTAATACAGAAAACCTATTCTTCAGTTCGATTTGGTATTCATTTATCTTGTTTGGTTCAAACAATATCCTTTCTTCAGCTTTATTCTTTTTTCTCTTTTCTATTTTTAATCTTTGTCTTATTTTTATTAAGACTAAATAGTGATCAGTGCCACATTCTGCTCCCCTTAGGCTTCTTACCTGGGTCACTGAGCTCAGATGTCTCTTATCTACTAGGGCATGGTCTATTTGGTTTACCGTGTGTCCATCAGGTGATACCCAGGTCTGTTTGTATATATTTTTTCTAGGAAATTTGGTACTAGCTATGAATAAGTCTGTGGAGCAAGCAAAACTTAGTAACCTTACACAATTTTCATTACTTTCTTCATGTAAGCTTTCTTTTCCAGCTACACTTCTCCATATATCTTCTCTACCTATTTTGGCATTTGCATCTCCTAACATTATAAGCGTATCATAATCTGAAATATCGGTAACTAATTCTTCTAATTGTGTATAAAAAATGTCTTTATCTTCATCATTGCTTTCTTCCGTTGGCGCATAGTAACTAATCACAGATAAATTATTAAATTTTCTTCTTAACCTAATGTAACAAATTCTTTCATTTATAGCTTTATAACATGTCACAGATTCTAGTAACTGTCTTCTTATGGCGAAACCTACGCCTGCGTAGTGTCTGCCATCATCACAGCCGCTATATAGTATTTGGTAACTTTCTGTATTAAGTTTGCCACAAAATGGCCACTTTGTCTCTTGTAAAGCTGCTATATCAATGTTATATTCTTTTAGCTCTTCACTCAATATATTTATTTTTCCAGGCACAGCCAGGGTCCTTACATTCCAAGTTCCAAGTCTCAAGTCCTTATTTCTGAGCAGGGGTCGTTTCCCAGGTGTTCCATCATGGTCCGAGGCATTTTGTTGGCGTTGATGAACAAATGATTTTTCCAGGGTAGGGTTGTCGGCCCAACGCCCAACCCCCAACCTGGGAGACCGGGGTTTTGATTTCGGAGTCACCTTCTCCTAGGTTAGTGGCTTCCACTGCAGCTCCAAGATCCTAACCTGACCTCGGTGTTACATAGGAGTATCCTTCTCCTAGCCTTTGGGTACCCAAACCCTGTCGTACAAGGCAGTACGGGCAGTGCTTATTTAATGGCGGCACTTCCTCGCCATGACACAGCACTATCATCGGGCTCATGTGGATTTGCTGAGTGTGACCCTGCCACAGATCACCCTCAGTGTTAAAGTCCTCAGAGGTTAAAGACCCTCCCACGCCCTCTGGTGCTGCCGCCTCGGTCCAATTGAATTGAATTGTGTATATGAATTGAATTTACACTAAAGTGTAAATAATTAATAAATATAACATTTAATAATATGTAATGTAAATGCATAATATAAATATAAATGTATGTAACCATAATATAAATGTATGTATGGCTTAATATGTAAATAAATATAACAAATTTAGTCACTTTAGTGTATAAATTTGTTATACTTATTGTGTAATAAATTTGTTATATTTATTTACATATTAAGCCTGCATGCATGGGTGAGTGAGGAAATAACAATTATCTCATGTTTAGGTCGGGTAGATTTCTGTAGTGAATGAACAATTGGTAAGATGGTTCCCATCATCTAAATTGTGAGAGATTGCATTGTGGGAGTCATTTTTCAACTATTTTAGAACAGAAACATCTCATGATAGATATATTCATACAGTATGAATATTTCAGCAATAGTTGTTCTACTAGTTGTACTACCAGGTTAAAGTTATAGGGGGTTTTTTAGTCCTAACTTCGCCTGGTAAAATAAGACGATAAATTCATACTATCGTCATCTTGTTGGCAACCCTGCAGAAAAAGTTGTCCAGTTTGAATTCTAACTGCTATTTCCTCAGTTTAAACTTATCCAAACCTTTAAATGTTGAATAGCAACCACAAAAATACCATTTGTCATTTTATTATGCCTAAATGTTTATTTTCAAAATTTTAAATACATACAACTTATAGTAATAACTAAAACAAAATAAGCAAATTACGTCGTAACAACATAATAATAATAATAACAATATAACTTTGAATACTATGGGGGCTATGCACTCAGATGAATTCTGAAAAGCAAATAACCTGTAGCTAACTCGCACTTGATAGAATGAAGGAAACAGTCAAAGTATTATTGTAAAATGTGAATCAGGCAGATGGAAATTGAGATATAGTTTGTTTCAGATTTATTTTATATTAAACACAAATATATGGATAGTAATAATAATAACAAATGTCAAAATTTACATATTTTAAACCATGTAAACACAAAACTCTTATTTATTTAGAAACTGTCCTGATTGTGAAGGTAGGGGTTGCGAATGAGTGAGTGTAGGTAGGCACAAACTTAAGAGATGAACTGTGTTAGAAAGTGTCATTAAATAATTGCACATAAATCCACAAGTAGATTTCCCATCCAATGTTAAATTTTGAGTCTCAAAATATCAGCTGTTATTGTGGCCCATCGTAGAGCGCCAGTGTAAATGTAATGCAGTTTAAACCAGCTGTGGTTGCGGGCCTCAGGAACTATAAAAATACAGGCACAAATATTCCCATTTGATGGAATATTTATCGTAGGTGTATATAATCAAAGATAATAGCCTGATGACAAATGAACAGTCCGTTTCTAAAATATAGGCCACGAACTAATGTTTAAAAATCTATAGAATCTAAAAACAGTTCAATAGAATCAAACCAGGTATCTACAGTCAAGGAAGCTGGGTTTCACTTAACTACACGTTGTTTGCCTATAATGAGTAAACAAAAATTTCATTAACGATCACAGATCCAAGACATTAAATAAACGATTCCTGGTTAGTATTGTTAAAGTCAAAGTCAAAACATTTATTTGCACATAACATTGTTTCTGTTACAAAGATAACTACAATTAGTGCATTGTCACATTACAGTACCTCTGAAACCCACCCGCCCACAGAGATACACACTGTTTACCTATAATGAGTAAAGGCCTTAAGTAGTATGTGTATGGTCTTAATATAGTTCTGTAGAGTCAAACCAGGTATCTAAAGTCAAGGAAGCTGGGTTTCACTTAACTACATGCTGTTTGCCTATAATGAGTAAAGCCTTAAGTAGTATTTGTATGGTCTTAATATAGTTCTGTAGAGTCAAACCAGGTATCTAAAGTCAAGGAAGCTGGGTTTCACTTAACTACATGCTGTTTGCCTATAATGAGTAAAGCCTTAAGTAGTATGTGTATGGTCTTAATATAGTTCTGTAGAGTCAAACCAGGTATCTAAAGTCAAGGAAGATGGGTTTCACTTAACTCCATACTGTTTGCCTATAATGAGTAAAGCCTTAAGTAGTATGTGTATGGTCTTAATATAGTTCTGTAGAGTCAAACCAGGTATCTAAAGTCAAGGAAGATGGGTTTCACTTAACTCCATACTGTTTGCCTATAATGAGTAAAGGCCTTAAATAGTATGTGTATGGTCTTAATATAGTAAAGGCCTTAAGTATTAAATATAAATGAGTAATTATTTAATTTAGTATTTATATATGCTATAATACTGATTATATTGCATCTGACTTACTTTGTTGCTAGTGTGAAAATAATATTAGTTTAAGTAAGGCAAAAAAATTATTAAGAAAACAACATTTAAAAAAAGAAATATAACTTAAATATTTCTTTTAAAATAATTAAATAGCATTGGTGATGCATTGTTGTAACCCAGCTACTTGGGGACAAAGTGTTTGGGAGATTGTAGGCAATAGGTTCTCTTACCGACACGGCGTCCGCTCAGTGGTTGCCATCGACGTAGATACTATAGAGAAGTCTGGAGTGTCCATGTTGGATGGTAGTTAAGGTTTGGATGTTGTGTAGGGAAGAGAACGGAGTTTCAGACTTGTCAGTTATCTGAAAATCAGACCAACACTACGTGGTTCGGATTCCACTTGTTGCTCTAGGTCCCATAGTTGCCCTAGCTATTGGGCTATTAATAAATAGCTCTTTCTGAGGAACAGTCGACCTTAGTTAGTAACAATGACTAAACTCGTTCATCTACACTCATCACACTCATTCGCCCCCCATATTCGCCCATATCTTGAAGATCAGCATCTTAATAATGAATAATAATAATGAATAAATACCATAATGCAAATTAACAAACTCATATATAAGTTGATTGTCATTAGATTTGTATCTGAAATTGATACACAATAGAAAATTAATTCATGAAACACAAGCAGTTAAATGTCAATTTAAGCATACAGAGTTAAGGTGATGAAGAAAAGCCAATTTTACGAATGGCACTAACGTTTTCGGGAAGGTCACATAAACATTGAAGATGACTTTTGTAATGGACGCCCTTCAACTGCAACCACAGACAACAACATTGAGCGAGTGTGGCAAACTGTCCATGCACACTGAAGAATAACAATTAATGAGAAGGTAAATTTATCCACACATAAGGATAAATAAAGATACCATAAGGAGGAAACAGCCTGAAAAATGAGCAGAAAACATTATGATTTTGCTGCATGACAGTACCCCTGCACATGGATTCTCGTAAGTACGTAACTACATGGTTAAGCACCGCGTTACAACGTTAGAATATCCTCCCTACTCGCCTAACCTCGTGCCGGCCGATTTCTTACTGTTCACACAGTGAAAACATCAATAAAAGGAAATCGTTTTGCAAGTGCTAAAGTGTCAGAAGAAATGCGATAAAATTATTTAAAAATATATTTTTTCGTATGTGTTTTCACCATCTGTATGATCGTAGGGACAAGAGTATTGTTGTAGGAGAAGAGTATTTTGTAGGAAAATAGGTTTGTAAGTTTTTATCTTCGTCCAATAAATTTATTTCAACCAATTCCAGAAACTTTTTGATTATACCTCGTAATTCTTAAAAGATATTTATTTGATAGAAAAACTTCCATAGTTCTGAAAAAAGGTTGTGAAATGATATTTTCTGAGTTCATATTCAATATTTGTTAATGTAACTTCCATTAAAACAGGATAAAAGTTTTTTTTTTTTTTATTTTTAATCACTACATTAGAACTTGTGGATTATGACATGGTGAATATTGCTGATTTTAAATTAGAATTAAGACAAATAGTTTAAAGTATAAATTTAATGTTTTGCAGTTATGTGCTTTATACATAACTGAAGGATTAACATGTTTTTGATTTCAAAAAATGAAAACATTTTTACCTTTAATAAAATTTTATCGGAATATTATTTAATTTATTTACAATAAGAACTATACTAATCCCTCTGGGAGAATCTTACCTAAGACAATTTGTTTATTAAATCGTAAAATATTTATTTTTATATGAGTAATAACGACTTTTGAAGTAAGGTGTCAGACCCCTGCTGATCGGCTTGTCCAGGCACGAGCTCATTACGCTCACCCGTCCCCACTACACCACTGACTCACTGATTATCTTAGGATAGCTTTACGTAATACTAGATTAAGAGAATAATAATTGTAAGAATATTTATTTGATTTTGTTTAGTAGAAAAATGTATTTGTCTTAAGAAAATAACAATTTGATTGATTCATCAAACAATACCAATATTGTAAATACAATATTACATCCTTTAAACTGATAACCACAACCTTAGAATTTATCTCAAGTAACATGGCTCCCATCATAGTCAAAAAGAAAATGAATACTACTGAGATAAGATACAAAGTCCTTTAAAATAATTTAATACCTATGACTTTAAAAGAGAATTGTTACTATAATTAATTTATATTTCTTTAGTATATCTGTTCATACTTAATTATTATGAATAAAAATAGTTATAACAAACAGTTAAGAGTTTAGTGAGATGGGTGGTTTATAAATGAATATTGTTATTGCTACATTTCACCTCCGCCTTGAGCTGCCAACATCAGACAGCTGTCGTTTGCATTAGTTTGTGGAATCTCAGTTAAATTCCGAGTTCAAACATGCATCTGATCTTGGCAGCTCAAATCGGAAGGTTTAATGTAGCAATAACAATATTAATTTATAAATTCTATGAATTGTACAAAACCTGCATGTAATATATCATTTATATAATCTGTAAATTGCTTAGAATTTAATAATTTCTTGTTTTATGCTTAATATAATCCAATCCAAGTCTGATCGTAATTTTTGTCTCTCATGTTAACATTTGCTGACAGTTTTATGTTTTCTTTCTGTTTTTGTATTTTTTTTTTTTTATCTGTTTGAGAAAGTTGTCTTGTTAATTTTGATGGAGTAGTTCAAGAAACTGCCTAATAGGAGTTAGGCTATTTGCAACTGAGATATTATTTTCAGAAAGAAAATTGTTGCCGCTCAAAAGCCTACTTTGGTGTGATATATTTTTCTTTTAACAGAGGAACATTTTCAGTGATGCTTTTTATATTCTATACATTCATTTGCGTGAAAAGACAATGAGCTACTTGGTTATAGCTTTGGCGTTAACTTACTTTGATTGTTACCCCAGTGATAGTGACAAACACCTGAGATAGTCAAATTGATCTAATGTTATTTATCTTTTGTTTTGACTCTTCCCTTAATATCAGCTGTTATGGCAATTTTGCATCTGAATATTTTCGATTGTTCTGATTCGAGCTGACTGCAATCTTTCTTTTTTTCTAAGTTAGGTTATACATTTATTCCCAAAATAATAATAGTGATTTTAAATTTCCTTTAATGTCTTGTAACGTTTCATGTATTGTCCATAAAGTGATGAATTATGATTAGTCTAAATTTATCAATGTCGGATCTTTTCCGTTAATTCACCATAATCATAACTTAGATTAACTTAACATAAACAAATCAAACCTAACTAAACCTAAACAAACCTAACATAACCTAACCAGTGGTAGTGAATTAACGGAAAAAGTTCAAAATTTCAGATGTCATCACGTGTACTCTTAAATTAGCCCATGTTATTACTCGTCATTTTAGATTTACTTTTCATGATACTAAAAGGAATGCAAGCACGGTGGCTCACTGGCAAAGTCCAAGGTTCAAATCCTCAACTGAGTTTGGCCAGTACTTCACTTGTTGAATGAAGTTCACCGACAGCTTGCAGGCCCATGTGAAATGGCGAGTGAAGTTGTTACTAAAATAGAAAATACTTTGTGATAAAATTAAGAAATTGTTAACTAAGTAGTTACTTTCTGGGCACCATTACTATAGTACTCTGATGAGGAATCAAAACAAAGTTGTTTGCTGTTTAGCCAAATAACACAAGTGAATGTATAACCTGTGCAGGGCCAGTCACTTCTTCAAGTCCCCAAGACGTCAAGATCACCTTCACTAGGTGGCCGCCCTCCTTGGGTAGAGAAAGAATTAGCTGGCAGGATCAAGATTCCTCACACCTTTGTACTCCACAGTTACACTCGGCCCACCGTTTGTGGTTACTGCAAAAAACTGCTCAAGGTAATGTTCTCCAATTGGAATTTTATAAAGGAGCTCTTTTTAACATTTTATTTTCAGTGACTCTATTTTTAGGTTAATTAACCCTAGATCGCGAATCCTGGCACTTCGTGTGCTATTTTTAAACGTATACGCGATTGCAAAAGTAGGTACGTCGCATGTTTTTATGTAAAACTCATTAAAACATGTGTTTATCATCAAGCAAGCGCGACAAACTTGGTACTAATCGACGCAGAATGTTTTGTTCTGTACATTTCATATTTTTAATAATTTTTGTATACAATTTTATTATCGTAGGGATACATTTAAATGTGCAATTTAAAATTCCCGCTCAATTCCCACCCGGCGGGGGGTTGGGAGTGGGAAAAATGTCCGATGTTTGTCGAATAACTGTACAATAACCAAGAGTCAGAATCAGGTGTACAAACTGTCAGTCTGCAGTGAATGAAATACTCTAGCCAACAAAACAAATTGCAGTTGTTGTAGGTGCTTTGTTTGTTTTACAAAAAATATGTTTGTATACCCTTGTTTGCTTGTTTTTTCAAAAGCCAGTATTGGCGCGTTATGTGCTGTTGTAAAAATTTGTAATAAATAAATTATTTATTGCAATATAAACAAATAAAAAATTGGATAGAAAGCCAGAAAGTTCTTGTGCCGGTTGGCACCGTCTCGAGGAAATTTCGTGCTGTACGTTGGCTATGGTCACGTGACAACAATGATATAGAAGAGCGGTCGTCAGTTTACATTTAGCCATCTTTGTTTATACCCAACACTCTTTTGACCGCTCGTATTTACCTTAATAAGTGTAGTGAATTGAAATGAAATGAAAGTGTAGTTTAGTGAATAGTTTATTATAGTTCATATAATATATTTTAGTGGAAGTGACAGTGCATAAAAAAAAAATTAGTTTTAGGCATTGTTCAACAAGTCCTACCACTAATCAACATTACATTATATTTATATAAAAGCACTAGCACTAGTTCTTCAGAATCATAATAATAACAATCATATATACAAATAATGCAATATCGGGGTAAAAACAGGCTAGAAAACTGAGAGTGAGTAAAATATTTCACTTTTTTAGTGTATTTTAATTGTACAATCATGTATATATTTATGTAGGTACTAGTCTAAACATTTATTTGATCAAATAAGACATGTAAAAATATGGTATTTGTTTTGCATTCTCATAATAATCTAAGATTGTGAAAAAAAATAATATGTATTATTTGTGTTCGCTCAAAATGACGCTTTTATTTTATTTATCGACAACAACATAATGTAGTATGTTATTATCATACGTCAAAACTTTATTTTTGTCACGAATATAATTATTTTTTTATATATCTATTCAGAAATATCTGTTTTATCAGTTTTTGTGCTCAGAAAAAATCCTTTAACAATTTTAATATCCTATGATTACAATATGCACTACTTTTCAAGGGCCGTTTACACAATTTGCGCACACTGACTTTTGGTGTTATAAATTTTATACTTTTTAAAATACATTCATATATTTTACATTTTCTTGTAGCTAATAGATTGTACTAATAAATTACATGTAGAAAAAATTATACATACCCCTTATTTATGGATTGCTATGTAATTTTTCATAGAATTGTTCGTTTTCACGATAAAATTTTTATTTTCCACAAGAAACTAAAAATATAAAACTTTTTATATGGGTACAATATGAGTATTTTTCCTAAACAACTTTTTCTTATCTATTCAATGGTAATTTTTTAGATTTTTTACATGTACTATTTAATTACATACAATGATCATATTGTAACTTTGCACATTTTTCATTTTTGCGTTTTATGTAAACAAACAATTAAAAAAAAAAAAAACTAGCAGTTTATATAAAATGTAACAACATATTAATATAGTGCACAAAATAATAAATAATTTGGCTATCTTGGAATTATTTACAAAAATCTTTTAGTGCTCCTAAGGAGGGTTATAAGTTATAATTTACATACAAAATTTAAAAATTTTCAATCATTTCTAGACAATAGTTATTTAATTTTTTGTAAGTTTTGATGATTGCATGTGAAAGTACAGTTCTTGAGAAGAAAAATTAAATGATAAAATTGACCTTTGGACCATATTTAGTATTTTTTATGATTTTTACAAAAAAAGATTGCGAAGCACTGGAAAGAAGCACTTTGCAGTTGGGAGTTCATAATGTACCACTTAGTATTCACCATCTAGGGTTAAATAGTTATGTGAGAGCGATAGAGGTAATCTTATTATTCAATGGTTTACTTCTCCCAGTGTCATCTGAAAACCTGGTACTGAAAATTTGTATCTTGTGTTGTTTCTTTTACATGTTTCTTGTGTATGTGTAGTTGGACTTATCTCTTCTGGTAATTTACTGATGTCTTTATCTCTTCTTTTACACTAATTCTAGGCCTACTGCCCTATAACCTAACCGAAAATTAGAATGAGGCCGTACAACTTTACAGACAAACAGCAAAAGCAGTGCCAGTATTCTTAAAGTAGCCTATGCTATTGAACATCATTTTAGGTTATATTAGTTATTTACTTTTTATGATTCCAAATAGTATGATTTATTCTTTACAGGAATATTCAAGAGATTGTTACAGGCTTATTTGCAATTCTGTATGTGTTGCAGGGATTGTTCAAGCAAGGTTTGCAATGCAAAGACTGCAACTACAATGCACATAAAAAATGCATCGACAAGATACCTAAAGACTGCACTGGCGAGAACCCTCGAGACCAACCAGGTGAGCTTATTAGTTTGATAACTCCTCCATGACAACAGCAACCAAACAATACATACTCTGTGATATCATTTTAAGACAAGATACCTAAAGACTGCACTGGCGAGAACCCTCGAGACCAACCAGGTGAGCTTATTAGTTAGATAACTCCTCCATGACAACACCAACCAAACAATACATACTCTGTGATATCAGTTTAAGACAAGATACCTAAAGACTGCACTGGCGAGAACCCTCGAGACCAACCAGGTGAGCTTATTAGTTTGATAACTCCTCCATGACAACAGCAACCAAACAATACATACTCTGTGATATCAGTTTAAGACAAGATACCTAAAGACTGCACTGGCGAGAACCCTCGAGACCAACCAGGTGAGCTTATTAGTTAGATAACTCCTCCATGACAACAGCAACCAAACAATACATACTCTGTGATATCAGTTTAAGACAAGATACCTAAAGAATGCACTGGCGAGAACCCTCGAGACCAACCAGGTGAGCTTATTAGTTAGGTAACTCCTCCATGACAACAGCAACCAAACAATACATACTCTATGATATCAGTTTAAGACAAGATACCTAAAGACTGCACTGGCGAAAACCCTCGAGACCAACCAGGTGAGCTTATTAGTTAGATAACTCCTCCATGACAACAGCAACCAAACAATACATACTCTATGATATCAGTTTAAGACAAGATACCTAAAGAATGCACTGGCGAGAACCCTCGAGACCAACCAGGTGAGCTTATTAGTTAGATAACTCCTCCATGACAACAGCAACCAAACAATACATACTCTGTGATATCAGTTTAAGACAAGATACCTAAAGACTGCACTGGCGAAAACCCTCGAGACCAACCAGGTGAGCTTATTAGTTTGATAACTCCTCCATGACAACACCAACCAAACAATACATACTCTGTGATATCAGTTTAAGACAAGATACCTAAAGAATGCACTGGCGAGAACCCTCGAGACCAACCAGGTGAGCTTATTAGTTTGATAACTCCTCCATGACAACACCAACCAAACAATACATACTCTGTGATATCAGTTTAAGACAAGATACCTAAAGACTGCACTGGCGAGAACCCTCGAGACCAACCAGGTGAGCTTATTAGTTAGATAACTCCTCCATGACAACAGCAACCAAACAATACATACTCTATGATATCAGTTTAAGACAAGATACCTAAAGAATGCACTGGCGAGAACCCTCGAGACCAACCAGGTGAGCTTATTAGTTTGATAACTCCTCCATTACAACAGCAACCAAACAATACATACTCTGTGATATCAGTTTAAGACAAGATACCTAAAGACTGCACTGGCGAGAACCCTCGAGACCAACCAGGTGAGCTTATTAGTTAGATAACTCCTCCATGACAACAGCAACCAAACAATACATACTCTGTGATATCAGTTTAAGACAAGATACCTAAAGACTGCACTGGCGGGAACCCTCGAGACCAACCAGGTGAGCTTATTAGTTTGATAACTCCTCCATGACAACACCAACCAAACAATACATACTCTGTGATATCAGTTTAAGACAAGATACCTAAAGACTGCACTGGCGAGAACCCTCGAGACCAACCAGGTGAGCTTATTAGTTAGATAACTCCTCCATGACAACACCAACCAAACAATACATACTCTGTGATATCAGTTTAAGACAAGATACCTAAAGACTGCACTGGCGAAAACCCTCGAGACCAACCAGGTGAGCTTATTAGTTTGATAACTCCTCCATGACAACACCAACCAAACAATACATACTCTGTGATATCAGTTTAAGACAAGATACCTAAAGACTGCACTGGCGAAAACCCTCGAGACCAACCAGGTGAGCTTATTAGTTTGATAACTCCTCCATGACAACAGCAACCAAACAATACATACTCTATGATATCAGTTTAAGACAAGATACCTAAAGACTGCACTGGCGAAAACCCTCGAGACCAACCAGGTGAGCTTATTAGTTTGATAACTCCTCCATGACAACAGCAACCAAACAATACATACTCTGTGATATCAGTTTAAGACAAGATACCTAAAGACTGCACTGGCGAAAACCCTCGAGACCAACCAGGTGAGCTTATTAGTTTGATAACTCCTCCATGACAACAGCAACCAAACATACATACTCTGTGATATCAGTTTAAGACAAGATACCTAAAGACTGCACTGGCGAAAACCCTCGAGACCAACCAGGTGAGCTTATTAGTTAGATAACTCCTCCATGACAACAGCAACCAAACAATACATACTCTATGATATCAGTTTAAGACAAGATACCTAAAGACTGCACTGGCGAGAACCCTCGAGACCAACCAGGTGAGCTTATTAGTTAGATAACTCCTCCATGACAACAGCAACCAAACAATACATACTCTGTGATATCAGTTTAAGACAAGATACCTAAAGACTGCACTGGCGAAAACCCTCGAGACCAACCAGGTGAGCTTATTAGTTAGATAACTCCTCCATGACAACAGCAACCAAACAATACATACTCTGTGATATCAGTTTAAGACAAGATACCTAAAGACTGCACAGGCGAGAACCCTCGAGACCAACCAGGTGAGCTTATTAGTTAGATAACTCCTCCATGACAACAGCAACCAAACAATACATACTCTGTGATATCAGTTTAAGACAAGATACCTAAAGACTGCACTGGCGAGAACCCTCGAGACCAACCAGGTGAGCTTATTAGTTAGATAACTCCTCCATGACAACAGCAACCAAACAATACATACTCTGTGATATCAGTTTAAGACAAGATACCTAAAGACTGCACTGGCGAAAACCCTCGAGACCAACCAGGTGAGCTTATTAGTTAGATAACTCCTCCATGACAACAGCAACCAAACAATACATACTCTGTGATATCAGTTTAAGACAAGATACCTAAAGACTGCACTGGCGAGAACCCTCGAGACCAACCAGGTGAGCTTATTAGTTAGATAACTCCTCCATGACAACAGCAACCAAACAATACATACTCTGTGATATCAGTTTAAGACAAGATACCTAAAGACTGCACTGGCGAAAACCCTCGAGACCAACCAGGTGAGCTTATTAGTTAGATAACTCCTCCATGACAACAGCAACCAAACAATACATACTCTGTGATATCAGTTTAAGACAAGATACCTAAAGACTGCACTGGCGAAAACCCTCGAGACCAACCAGGTGAGCTTATTAGTTTGATAACTCCTCCATGACAACAGCAACCAAACAATACATACTCTGTGATATCAGTTTAAGACAAGATACCTAAAGACTGCACTGGCGAGAACCCTCGAGACCAACCAGGTGAGCTTATTAGTTTGATAACTCCTCCATTACAACAGCAACCAAACAATACATACTCTGTGATATCAGTTTAAGACAAGATACCTAAAGAATGCACTGGCGAGAACCCTCGAGACCAACCAGGTGAGCTTATTAGTTTGATAACTCCTCCATTACAACAGCAACCAAACAATACATACTCTGTGATATCAGTTTAAGACAAGATACCTAAAGACTGCACTGGCGAGAACCCTCGAGACCAACCAGGTGAGCTTATTAGTTAGATAACTCCTCCATGACAACAGCAACCAAACAATACATACTCTATGATATCAGTTTAAGACAAGATACCTAAAGAATGCACTGGCGAGAACCCTCGAGACCAACCAGGTGAGCTTATTAGTTAGATAACTCCTCCATGACAACAGCAACCAAACAATACATACTCTGTGATATCAGTTTAAGACAAGATACCTAAAGACTGCACTGGCGAAAACCCTCGAGACCAACCAGGTGAGCTTATTAGTTTGATAACTCCTCCATGACAACAGCCAACCAAACAATACATACTCTGTGATATCAGTTTAAGACAAGATACCTAAAGAATGCACTGGCGAGAACCCTCGAGACCAACCAGGTGAGCTTATTAGTTTGATAACTCCTCCATGACAACACCAACCAAACAATACATACTCTGTGATATCAGTTTAAGACAAGATACCTAAAGACTGCACTGGCGAGAACCCTCGAGACCAACCAGGTGAGCTTATTAGTTAGATAACTCCTCCATGACAACAGCAACCAAACAATACATACTCTATGATATCAGTTTAAGACAAGATACCTAAAGACTGCACTGGCGAGAACCCTCGAGACCAACCAGGTGAGCTTATTAGTTTGATAACTCCTCCATTACAACAGCAACCAAACAATACATACTCTGTGATATCAGTTTAAGACAAGATACCTAAAGAATGCACTGGCGAGAACCCTCGAGACCAACCAGGTGAGCTTATTAGTTTGATAACTCCTCCATTACAACAGCAACCAAACAATACATACTCTGTGATATCAGTTTAAGACAAGATACCTAAAGACTGCACTGGCGAGAACCCTCGAGACCAACCAGGTGAGCTTATTAGTTAGATAACTCCTCCATGACAACAGCAACCAAACAATACATACTCTGTGATATCAGTTTAAGACAAGATACCTAAAGACTGCACTGGCGAGAACCCTCGAGACCAACCAGGTGAGCTTATTAGTTTGATAACTCCTCCATGACAACAGCAACCAAACAATACATACTCTGTGATATCAGTTTAAGACAAGATACCTAAAGACTGCACTGGCGAGAACCCTCGAGACCAACCAGGTGAGCTTATTAGTTAGATAACTCCTCCATGACAACAGCAACCAAACAATACATACTCTGTGATATCAGTTTAAGACAAGATACCTAAAGACTGCACTGGCGAGAACCCTCGAGACCAACCAGGTGAGCTTATTAGTTTGATAACTCCTCCATGACAACACCAACCAAACAATACATACTCTGTGATATCAGTTTAAGACAAGATACCTAAAGACTGCACTGGCGAGAACCCTCGAGACCAACCAGGTGAGCTTATTAGTTTGATAACTCCTCCATGACAACAGCAACCAAACAATACATACTCTGTGATATCAGTTTAAGACAAGATACCTAAAGACTGCACTGGCGAAAACCCTCGAGACCAACCAGGTGAGCTTATTAGTTTGATAACTCCTCCATGACAACAGCAACCAAACAATACATACTCTGTGATATCAGTTTAAGACAAGATACCTAAAGACTGCACTGGCGAAAACCCTCGAGACCAACCAGGTGAGCTTATTAGTTTGATAACTCCTCCATGACAACAGCAACCAAACAATACATACTCTGTGATATCAGTTTAAGACAAGATACCTAAAGACTGCACTGGCGAAAACCCTCGAGACCAACCAGGTGAGCTTATTAGTTTGATAACTCCTCCATGACAACAGCAACCAAACAATACATACTCTGTGATATCAGTTTAAGACAAGATACCTAAAGACTGCACTGGCGAGAACCCTCGAGACCAACCAGGTGAGCTTATTAGTTAGATAACTCCTCCATGACAACAGCAACCAAACAATACATACTCTGTGATATCAGTTTAAGACAAGATACCTAAAGACTGCACTGGCGAAAACCCTCGAGACCAACCAGGTGAGCTTATTAGTTAGATAACTCCTCCATGACAACAGCAACCAAACAATACATACTCTGTGATATCAGTTTAAGACAAGATACCTAAAGACTGCACTGGCGAGAACCCTCGAGACCAACCAGGTGAGCTTATTAGTTAGATAACTCCTCCATGACAACAGCAACCAAACAATACATACTCTGTGATATCAGTTTAAGACAAGATACCTAAAGACTGCACTGGCGAGAACCCTCGAGACCAACCAGGTGAGCTTATTAGTTAGATAACTCCTCCATGACAACAGCAACCAAACAATACATACTCTGTGATATCAGTTTAAGACAAGATACCTAAAGACTGCACTGGCGAAAACCCTCGAGACCAACCAGGTGAGCTTATTAGTTAGATAACTCCTCCATGACAACAGCAACCAAACAATACATACTCTGTGATATCAGTTTAAGACAAGATACCTAAAGACTGCACTGGCGAGAACCCTCGAGACCAACCAGGTGAGCTTATTAGTTAGATAACTCCTCCATGACAACAGCAACCAAACAATACATACTCTGTGATATCAGTTTAAGACAAGATACCTAAAGACTGCACTGGCGAAAACCCTCGAGACCAACCAGGTGAGCTTATTAGTTAGATAACTCCTCCATGACAACAGCAACCAAACAATACATACTCTGTGATATCAGTTTAAGACAAGATACCTAAAGACTGCACTGGCGAAAACCCTCGAGACCAACCAGGTGAGCTTATTAGTTTGATAACTCCTCCATGACAACAGCAACCAAACAATACATACTCTGTGATATCAGTTTAAGACAAGATACCTAAAGACTGCACTGGCGAGAACCCTCGAGACCAACCAGGTGAGCTTATTAGTTTGATAACTCCTCCATTACAACAGCAACCAAACAATACATACTCTGTGATATCAGTTTAAGACAAGATACCTAAAGAATGCACTGGCGAGAACCCTCGAGACCAACCAGGTGAGCTTATTAGTTTGATAACTCCTCCATTACAACAGCAACCAAACAATACATACTCTGTGATATCAGTTTAAGACAAGATACCTAAAGACTGCACTGGCGAGAACCCTCGAGACCAACCAGGTGAGCTTATTAGTTTGATAACTCCTCCATGACAACAGCAACCAAACAATACATACTCTGTGATATCAGTTTAAGACAAGATACCTAAAGACTGCACTGGCGAGAACCCTCGAGACCAACCAGGTGAGCTTATTAGTTTGATAACTCCTCCATGACAACAGCAACCAAACAATACATACTCTGTGATATCAGTTTAAGACAAGATACCTAAAGACTGCACTGGCGAGAACCCTCGAGACCAACCAGGTGAGCTTATTAGTTAGATAACTCCTCCATGACAACAGCAACCAAACAATACATACTCTGTGATATCAGTTTAAGACAAGATACCTAAAGACTGCACTGGCGAGAACCCTCGAGACCAACCAGGTGAGCTTATTAGTTTGATAACTCCTCCATGACAACAGCAACCAAACAATACATACTCTGTGATATCAGTTTAAGACAAGATACCTAAAGACTGCACTGGCGAGAACCCTCGAGACCAACCAGGTGAGCTTATTAGTTAGGTAACTCCTCCATGACAACAGCAACCAAACAATACATACTCTATGATATCAGTTTAAGACAAGATACCTAAAGACTGCACTGGCGAAAACCCTCGAGACCAACCAGGTGAGCTTATTAGTTTGATAACTCCTCCATGACAACAGCAACCAAACAATACATACTCTGTGATATCAGTTTAAGACAAGATACCTAAAGACTGCACTGGCGAAAACCCTCGAAACCAACCAGGTGAGCTTATTAGTTTGATAACTCCTCCATGACAACAGCAACCAAACAATACATACTCTATGATATCAGTTTAAGACAAGATACCTAAAGACTGCACTGGCGAAAACCCTCGAGACCAACCAGGTGAGCTTATTAGTTAGATAACTCCTCCATGACAACAGCAACCAAACAATACATACTCTATGATATCAGTTTAAGACAAGATACCTAAAGACTGCACTGGCGAAAAACCCTCGAGACCAACCAGGTGAGCTTATTAGTTTGATAACTCCTCCATTACAACAGCAACCAAACAATACATACTCTATGATATCAGTTTAAGACAAGATACCTAAAGACTGCACTGGCGAAAAACCCTCGAGACCAACCAGGTGAGCTTATTAGTTTGATAACTCCTCCATTACAACAGCAACCAAACAATACATACTCTATGATATCAGTTTAAGACAAGATACCTAAAGACTGCACTGGCGAGGACCCTCGAGACCAACCAGGTGAGCTTATTAGTTAGGTAACTCCTCCATGACAACAGCAACCAAACAATACATACTCTATGATATCAGTTTAAGACAAGATACCTAAAGACTGCACTGGCGAAAACCCTCGAGACCAACCAGGTGAGCTTATTAGTTTGATAACTCCTCCATGACAACAGCAACCAAACAATACATACTCTGTGATATCAGTTTAAGACAAGATACCTAAAGACTGCACTGGCGAGAACCCTCGAGACCAACCAGGTGAGCTTATTAGTTTGATAACTCCTCCATGACAACAGCAACCAAACAATACATACTCTGTGATATCAGTTTAAGACAAGATACCTAAAGACTGCACTGGCGAGAACCCTCGAGACCAACCAGGTGAGCTTATTAGTTAGGTAACTCCTCCATGACAACAGCAACCAAACAATACATACTCTATGATATCAGTTTAAGACAAGATACCTAAAGACTGCACTGGCGAAAACCCTCGAGACCAACCAGGTGAGCTTATTAGTTTGATAACTCCTCCATGACAACAGCAACCAAACAATACATACTCTGTGATATCAGTTTAAGACAAGATACCTAAAGACTGCACTGGCGATAACCCTCGAGACCAACCAGGTGAGCTTATTAGTTAGATAACTCCTCCATGACAACAGCAACCAAACAATACATACTCTATGATATCAGTTTAAGACAAGATACCTAAAGACTGCACTGGCGAAAACCCTCGAGACCAACCAGGTGAGCTTATTAGTTTGATAACTCCTCCATGACAACAGCAACCAAACAATACATACTCTGTGATATCAGTTTAAGACAAGATACCTAAAGAATGCACTGGCGAGAACCCTCGAGACCAACCAGGTGAGCTTATTAGTTTGATAACTCCTCCATGACAACAGCAACCAAACAATACATACTCTGTGATATCAGTTTAAGAAAGTAACTTACAGAAAAAACACAATAAAGCTTTTATAAAGACTATATGAAAGTTTATTACACAAATCATAAAGCAACAACTTCTCAAAGGTTATTTTTATTTTGCAAGCTCAGAATTTAAATCAAGTTTATCTTTCTATGCACTAGTACAACTCACAAGTGTAGAAACAGATCAAATAGATACTATTTAGTTGTACTTTGTAAGAATGTTCTGTTTAGATTAATGACATTGGTTGTACTGTCAAAATAAAGTGATTTGATTCTGATTCACAAGGCTTACCGAGGCACTTGGCCTGCACGTGAGGGGAATAATATTAGGAGTAGAGGGGAGAGCAATCCACTACAGTCGTACCCCTCCACCATACGACTGATCTTACTGTTCCTGTGTTGCCCGTTAAGCTCCGCTTGCATCACCTCTCTGTGTAGAAAAGTATTTCTTTTCGTCTCCTATGTTGTTTGTTTACATGTATTATTTTGGCCAACAGACCAACACTACGTGGTTTTGATTACACATAAAGCTGCAGGGCCCTTAGTTGCCCTAGCTATTAATAAATAGCTCTTTCTGAGGAAAAGTCGACCTTATTTAGTAACTATGACTACACTCGTTCATTTGTACCCTTCACACTCATTCACCCCTCATATTCGCCCATATTTACAAGATTGGCGTCTTGAAGATGAATAAGGAATAAAAGTGTCAGAGAGGGCTTCTTAGTACCAGGTAACTTCACCTACACTAAGAACTACCTTTGACTACTCTCATTCATCCAGTTATCATACTCTTTTTAAAACTACCCTATTTACCTAATCTTCACAAAATGTTTTTATAAAATTATATATATGTTAAGAACTTGGAAATTCAAAATATTTTTGAAGACCATGAACAAAAGCAGGAACACCTCATTGAAGAACAATCTATTTTAAAAAATCTGGAAGCACAAATTTCTCTTCTAAACACAAATGAAATATACTTAAAAGATAATGGTAAACTGGAAATTAGAAGTAAGGTAGAAGCTGGGACTCAAACCGCAGAGTGTCTTGCCTCACCAAAGACAAAGCTTAAAAGCCTACCAAATATTGTATTGGAGTTGTCCGAGATGAAATCCAGATAAGATAATTTGGAGACCACAATTACGTTCCTTAATGACCAGCTTAACTCCCTGCCCAATGTTTCTTCAAGAACAGAGCACTCAACTTTGTTTTTGAAATTTGTTAATAATGGAGTATCAGATGAGGGAGACAAAGGTAGTTGGACATTTGCCATCATTACGTGAAAATTACCAGTCACAACGTTTCGATTTGGTAAAACCCAAACCTTTTTCAAGTGCTAAAAACTAAATAAATAAAAAAAAAAAACTTTAGTTTTTAGCATTTGAAAAGGGTTTGGGTTTTACCAAATCGAAACGTCGTGATTGGTAATTTTCACGTAATGATGGCAAATGTTACCTTTGTCTCCCTCATCAGAGCACTCAAACTGCAATAACTCCAACATAGACAACTTCAAGGGATCCAAAATCTAGGCCAAAAACATTTGTTAACAGAAGCTCACTTCTTAAGAGGAAAAACAACAAGAACAAATCAACCACATGAGTATCTCACTTCAAACTGCAAAATTTGCTGCCAGCCAAATAAAAAACCACCCTGTTCCTTGTAATAACCCCCAGACATTAGACCGCTTAAGATTGACACAGCAATCCCACAACCAAAAATTGCTGAAAATAACCCCTTATCTCTGAATAAAGAGACACCCTCCTTGAAGAAAAGACCATCTTGTACTGCAACCAAACTTGGGGCCCAAAGAAACAATAGAATAATTTTATAACAATAAAATTGAGCAGTTTAAAACTAACTATCTAATAAACCTCTCCTCTGACAACTCTTCTCCTTTTTTGTTGAATGGCAGCCACAGAAAGGAGAGAACTTGACTCGCAACGTGGTGAAAAAGAAGTTATTGAAAAGGGAACTGCCAATACTACATCAAAATATATAAGAGGTAAGGAACAAAGTAGATAGAATATCTCATCTACTTCAAGATATTCAACCTGACATAGTCATCTTGAGTGAGCACGGCCTGAAATCTGAACTCCTAGAGAACACTAAACTTCCAAAATACTCCCTCAAAGCACACTTTTGCAGGAAAGAAACCAGAAAAGGAGGGGTTGCCATATATGTGAAAGACTCACTACAACAAAAAACAGAGTCATTGGAGATATCCCATCATTGCAAGGAACTTGTGTGTGAGGTTGCAATGGTCAGAATAGCGGTCGGAAAACAACACCTTTATATCACTGGCATATTTATATATATAGATCTCCAAGTGAAAAGCTGGATGAAGCCTTAGACATTCTTTCTAACATCATTGAAGAAGCTAAGGCTGAAAACCACCCAACAATTATCATGGATGATATAAACGTAAACAGCTTAGTGCAAAATAATGATTCACAAAAACTTGAAGAAATACTAGCCAACCATAACATGTTGAGGTTGCCTCTATCACCAACCAGAATCACTTGCAACTCCACCTCCTCCATATATGCTTAAATCTACCTGCATCCAAAATCAATGCCACAGTAATACATGCAGGCTTGTCAGACCACACAGCACAATTGTGTAAAATATCTCTTGAAGCACAGAAAACAGAAACTTCTAGTCTTATTCAACGACAAATGAAAAAGGACAATCTCGACACTCTAAAGACTCTACTGCACAATGAGGACTGGGTTGGAATATTTAGTGCTAAAAATGCTGAAGACGCGTACAATGCTTTCTTAAACACTCTGACTATGTATTTGGATGCTGCTTGCCCAAAAAAGAAAACCAGAAATAAGAAGAAAAAAAATTCTAACTATAAAGACAGTGAAGCTCTAAGACTGAAAGAAACTTACCTTTAACACTTTAGAAAATACCAGACCACAGGAAGTGACCTGCATAAAACAGACACAGCTCTTGCTAAGAAAAACTATGACCTTAAACTGAAAATGCTAAAACGCCAGGCATCATCTAACTGTATAAACAGAGCTGAAAATAAATGAAAAGCAATCTGGCAAATAGTAAACAATGAAAGGAAGAGTAGAGAAACTGAAGGCAAAGAGCAGCTGAAACTGAATATAAAAGGAGAGAAAACAACTAACTCACATGAAATTGCTGAAAATTTCAATGAATTCTTCACCAAAGTTGTACAGGAAACGTTGGCCATCAATAATCAGCACCAAAAAGGTAGACAACTCAAACCCCATGTAGCAAATTGTAGGCTCACAACACCACTACGGAAGAAGTTCAAGTTACTATTAAAAGCATGAAATCAAAAACCTCAGCAGGGCTTGATGAAGTATCGTCAGTTACTTAAACATTGCAGTGAA